>OY294047.1:21593356-21619680 GCA_958510825.1 Brachypterus glaber | reverse complement strand
AAAACAAGTAAAAGGCTTTTTGTATTAGTTACTGTAATATCTTGCCTTAGGAGAATGATGTACTTAAATTAAACGAGCAGGTGCACTTTACGTTATTTATTGTCTTACATTATATAGTACGAAACACAGGTTAAAATTGTCGTGTTCATAGTACGATGGTCGGTAGCAGAGAGGCCGAAGCCGTTCTTCCACCTCTGGCCAATGCCAGCGAACCTCCCGGCCGGTATCGCAGATACCTTCTTTACCGGGTATGTAAAACTTAAATTTAACTTAAATATTTCAAGTAATAACTAACTTAAATATTTCATGTACTAATATTTTATGTAATTTATTTATTTAATTTTTTTAAATAAACATTTTTATACAATTAAAATCTATATTTTATTTATAAAATTAAAGTTTTCAGTAGAGATTTCATAATCAGAATTAAACAATTTGTGTATTTTTTTTTTTAATTGTAACTTAAAAATTCGAATTTTCATGAACTTTTTTTTTTATTAAATTGGTTCTTTCTGAACTAGACATCTCTGCTGAAACTATTGTGATAATGTTATCACTAAAAAAAAAACAAATTAAAATGTGCACATAGTTTAAGAAAAGTTTTCTTTTGATTTTTTTTTTATAAAAGAAAATGTTTTCTTTCGCTAAGTGCCCAACAGGTTTTTCAGAAGAAAATGCTTTTCACTGTTAAAACATGAAAAAAATAAAACGTTTGACTAGTACAGGTGAAAACTAATTTTCTTGTGAAAACTGAGACATTTCTTTGTGAAAAATAGTCTGGAAAAACATGGGGTTCTGCAATGAATTTTCTAACCATTTTGATATTGGTTAACTTATGGATTATGTAATCTTGTTAATCAATCTCAAGATTGTAATCTTTATATCTGATAGGTAAGTTGCGAGTTCTCTGAGCTCGTTCTGACCTCACAAGTTTTGTTTTAGCTATATTGCTTTTGTCAGTATTTTTATTTACACCAAGTTCATTGCCAGAATCCGGTTTGTCCAATCTATTTGTCCCAACTGTGACTTTGTCAATATTACAATTAATTTTCCTAGAAGTGCTGGGAATAGTAATTTTATCGTTAGTCAATTTTGGGGTGGGGCTATTTACATTCTTTCTTAAAATTGGTGCATTAAGTGCATTTTTCGTCAAATTTGGTGCAAAATCTGAATCTTGCGTCGAATTTGGTGCAATAAGTGACCTTTGTGCCAAATTTGGTGCAATAAGTGAATTTTGTGTCAAATTTGGTGCAATAACTGAATTTTGTGCCAAATTTGATGCAATAAGTGCGTTTTGTGCCAAATTTGGTGCAATAAGTGCATTTTGGTCCAAATTTAGTGCAATAGTTGAATTTTGGGGTAGAAATTCTGGTATTACGGGTTGACTATCTTTATTTTTGAAATAAATAAACTTACGTGGCTCCCCTTCCGTTTCTGACTTCCGTATCCCGTCACTGCCTGTTTCTGCCCTCCGTACGCCATATCCCTTCTTCATTTGGTTCGTGTGACGTTTCCAAAAATGTCCTTGGACGGTTTTACATATATGTGTGGACTTTCCTACTTTTTTGATTACTTTTGCTGGTAGCCATTTTACTTTGTTCGGTGTTCTCAGATCTTTTACGACTACATTTTCTCCTACTTTAAATATTCTGTCTTTTCCCCTATAATATTGGATTTGCTTCTTACGTGCTTCTTCTATACGTTCTTTTATATGTTCTGGTGGAGGTGGATTTGATTCTTTTATTTGATTCAAACGTGTTCGAATATTCCTTCCAAACATAAGTGAAGCGGGTGTGACTTTTGTGGTGCTGTGTGGTGTGGTTCGATAAGCTAACAAAAATCTTGAAATTAAGGTGGAAAATGGTACATTTGCATTTCGTGCGTCACATAGCGCCGTTTTCATTTTGTCTTTAAAAGTACGTACCGAATTTTCCGCAGCTCCGTTTGACTGACTATTTCCTGGTGCAATTGTTACGTGTTTTATGCCATTTTTCTCTAAAAACGTTTCCATTTCTCCTCCAACGAATGATTTTCCATTATCACTCACCAATAATTCTGGTAGGCCAAATCTGGAGCAGGCATCTCTTAGTTTTTCCACAGTTTCTTGCGTAGTCAAATTCTTTACCTCATATACTTCGATCCACTTTGAAAAAGCATCTGTTATGATCAAAAAATGCTTATTTTTGATAGGACCTAGGTGATCTACATGGATCCGGCTCCAAACGCTGCTAGGAACGGGCCATGGTGTTAGTGTCGCCCTGGGCGGTGCACAACGCGTAATTTGACACGCTTCGCATTTATTTACCTTGTCTGCAATGTCCTGATCGATTCGTGGCCACCAGAATAGCTCTCTGGCGAGATTTTTGAGCTTCGATATTCCAAAATGGTTCGAATGGAGCTCATTTAACACTTTTTCTCTATACTTCTCTGGTATGATTACCCTGTGACCTATGAGTAGTATTTCATTTTCTATGACAATTTCCTCTTTCCTGTTGGCATATGGCTTGACTTTTTCACTGATTTGATTTGGCCATTTCTGGTTACTGACATATTTGAATATTTTACTCAAAATTTCGTCTTTCTTGATGCTTTTCCTTATTTTCTCGTTTTTTAAAGGCCATTTTGCTGTTGTCTCAGCAAAATTTATATATTCACAGTCAGAATTTTCCTCTATCTCTTCTTCTTCTACTTTTAGAGGAGCCCTGGAGCAATAATCGGCCATGATATTCTTTGAGCCTTGTAGATATTCAATTGTATAGTTAAAACTACTTAAATATATTGCCCATCTAACAATTCTGCTAGTATACATTTGTGGAATACTTTTATTTTCTCCAAAAAGTGTAATTAATGGTTTATGGTCACATCTTATAATGAACCTCTTTTGGCCATATAAATACTGTTGAAACTTTTTTATTCCATAATAGATCGCGATCATGGTCTATTACTGAATATTTTTTTTCGCTTGCTGTCAGTGACCTAGAAACACATAAAATAGGTTTCTCTACGTTATTTCCCAATTTATGCCATAACACTGAGGATATCCCTCGGTCGCTCGCGTCTGTGGTCATTATTGTTAAAAGCTCTGGGTTGAAATGTGTCAGAACCATATCTTCTGATATCAAATTTTTGATTTTTAGGAAACTTTCCTCACATTCCTTGGACCATACAAACTTCCTGTCTTTCTTCAGTAAATTATAAATCGGGTGCATCCAGTGCGCTAAATTTGGAATAGTAGTTTACTAGACCGCAGAAAGTTCTAACTTCTGATACATTTTCTGGTCTAGGAGCATCGCAAATGGCTTTAATTTTTGATTCTGTTTTTCTTATGCCTTCTTTGCATACAGAATGTCCCAAAAATTCGATTTCTTTTTTGAAAAACTCACATTTGCTTTTTTTTACAGTCAATGCATCCTTTAACTTTTCAAATATTTTTTCCAAGTTTTCTATATGTTTCTCGCGATTCTTACCCGTTATAAGAATGTCGTCAAGAAAAAAACCACCTCTTCCATTCCATTAAATAATTGTTCCATTTTCTGCGTAAATATAGCACTTGCTGGGGTTATTCCAAACATTAACCGATTTACTTGGTAAAGACCCTTCTGTGTGGTTAAAGTAAGGTATTGTTTTGATTCATCGTCCAGTTCTATCTGGTTATATGCTTCTATCAAGTCTATTTTGCTAAATTCTTCACCACCACATAGCTTCGTGAAAAGATCTTCTGGTCGGGGCATTGGATGAACTACTTCCTCGAGCATTTTGTTTAGTCCAGATCCTTTATAATCTCCACATATACGAACAGAGTTGTCCTTCTTAGCTACTACTACAATTGGGGTACAAAAATTACTGGTTTCTATCTTCGTGATGATTCCTAACTTTTCTAGATCGTCCAGCTTCTTGTCGACTAGCTCCTTGAATGCATACGGTACGGTACGGGGCTTGCAGTACGTTGGGGATACGTTGGGCTTCAACTTCAGGTTGACCTTACCATGCCTGAAAGTGCCAATTGTATTAGAAAAAATACAACTATATTTTTCAAAAAGTGAGGTTAAGCTATCAGAGACTGTGTTAACGTGTTCTTCTAAATTGAATTTAATATTATGGCAATTTAGAAAGTCTCTCCCTAAAATGTTAGCACAACCTTGTTTAATGACATACACTTTTTGTTGTTTGGTTATATTTTTAAACGTAATATCAATAAAAATATGCCCTACAGGTTTAAAACTAACGCCACTATAACCTTTTAAATTTACCTTACTAATATTTAATGGCCAGTCTTTAAAATTTTTAACATAATACTCGTAATTTATACCTGTAATACTGCTTCCAGAATCTACCAAAAATTTGTGATTTTTGCCCTCGATCTGTACATCCGCAATAAAATTTTCATCTATATAACTAATAAAATTTTTTAAATTAAAACAATTACTATTACCAACAATACAATTACTTTTACAAACACTAACCTTATCGCTCACAACATAAATTTCTCCACTGCTATCTCCATCCGGGCTGCTGGGTTGCATCTCCACGTAATTCGCTCGTCTCTGGCCGCATACTCTCGCCAAATGGGGGCCCTTGCACACATTGCATTTGTAGTCCACGTATTTACAACGTCCCTGATGATTTTTCCCACAAATGTTGCAAAGTTTCTTGTTTACATTTGTTTTTGACAGATGCGCTGACCTTTGAGATTCTTGCTGAATAGGGTGGGTGCTAAATTTGGAATGTGCCTCAAATTTATTTTGCCCATTTTTCTTTCCCGTTTTATAATGGTTGTTTCCTCCCTTTTTCTTTAGAAAATTCACCTCTTGACCTCTTGTAAAATTTTCTTTGTTGAGATTTTCTTTCTTCACTGCTATTTCTATCAATTCTCCTAAAGGTTTTTCAAGCTTTTCTTCACATAGCCGGTCATAAATGTTTCCGTTTCAGTCATGAATTTTTCTTTTAAAATAAAATTTAAATTTTCACCAAAATCGCAGGTGCTTGCTAGGCATTTGATTTTAGCATAAAATTCCAAAATAGATTCCGAAGATTGGCTATAATCATGGAATTTTTTTCTCTCGTTCCAAATATTAATATGTTTTTTATACTGGTTTTTTAGGATTTCTATTAACTCTACAAAAGTTTTACTACTAGGGGCTTCGGGATAACACAAATTTTTCAAAAGTTGATACGTTTCGGGGTTTAAATTGCATAATAACGTGGCCGCCCTAATCTCATTTTTGGCGTCACTTGCCTTGAAAAATTGGTTAAGTTGCTCTACCCACAATTCGAAATTATCTTTTTGGTGATCGAAAAACCTAAATTTTGACTCCATATTAATGATCCACTTGAACGAAGTTGAACAAATTGAAATTGCGTCCTTACACGGCAATCCGAGATGACAAAATGGCTTCCCAAGCGCGTTACTGGGTATTGAATTCAGGTTTGTTTGATTAATTAACAAATTAAACAACGGTGTAGAATAAATTATAAAAGAGGTTTATTTCATATCACAGGTTGCTTTTATACATGTTTTGTTTTACGCGTCTGCGCAGTCGGGTTTCGGACCATTGCCAACTTAATATAATCCAAGTTGCCAACATCTCCCTTTTTTTTCAAATCCAAATAACATTTGAAACTAGATCATACTTAATATACATTTTGTTTTTTATCGTACCTTACTGTTTATAAGTAGGACCTTTGAATAATTTGTATTATTCACTTGGATAGTACACTTTTGTGTTTAAACAACTCTTGTATTCAAATCTTAAGTTGACAAAATAAATTTCAAACACTTTGTGTAGTTGTCTGTTTAAAATTTAAAAGTCCAAATAAGTTCCAAACACTGTTGTATTCTTTAAGCACAATTTTGTTTACAATAATTTTAAATGTTGTAATATTCCTTAATTAAATATAATTTTTGTAAATTATGTTTAAACAACTCTTGTATTCAAACCTTAAGTTGACAAAATAAATTTCAAACACTTTGTGTAGCTGTGTATTTAAAATTTAAAAGTCCAAATAAGTTCCAAACACTGTTGTATTCTTTAAGCACAATTTTGTTTACAATAGTTTCAATGTCATTGTATTCCCCTACTTAACTATAAAATATAAAGAACAACCTAAAATAATAAATAGTTTGTATAAAACTATAACTTAAATTTTAGTTGTAAAACAACTATAAGAACATAAACATTGATTGTAAAAGACTAGGACTTAGTTTGACACACAACACCTATTTCATTACACCGTTGATATATAATGTTTGTACACTATATCTTATAGCATATAATTTTTTGTTGTAGAAAACTTTCTTTAGTCTAAATATTTTGGTTTTTTGGATATTCTTCCACACCTAGTAGTTAGTATTTTTTCTATATTTTCCTCCCCTTTTTGCGAATGTTTACTGTGTTTTGGGTTTCTGTTTTTCGGTGATATAGAAGTACCAACGATGCTAGGACCAGTACTTATGTCAAAAAAGTTTTCTTCAACATTTGTTGAATTGTCATTATTTGCTATTTTTATTTGACGATTTTTTACAAAATTTTCAAAAATGTCATTGTCTATGCCAGAATTGTCACTGACCTTGTCATTTTTGTTGTCACTTAAGCCTGTTATTTTATTATTTACATTTAAATTTTCTTGAATTCTTGGTTTAAATAAAATGTTATTTAGGTTAAAATTAATAATTTTTTCATTTTTTGTAGCGCAATTTTGAATTTTTGATTTATTTTCAAACTTTACCTTATTAATATTTTTTGTGCAATCTGGTTTTATGAATTTTCTGTTTCTTATTATGATTTTATTAGTTTTTTCTGTTTTTAATTTATATGCCCTTTTTCCTAAATTTTCCAGAATAATTCCTTTTTCCCACAGTGAATTTAAAGTATATTGAAAAACAATTTTGTCACCAGTTTTTAAGTCTTTTAAAGGTTTATTGCCTTTTTTGTCAAAGTATTTTTTGGTTTTTAATTGTTTTTCATTTAATTTTTTAAAATATTGAGCTTTATTTTTGAAATTTGTTTGGAAAAAGTAATTATTTTTTGGTAACAGGTCTTTTAGTGGTCTATTGTTTAAAATCATTGCAGGAGTCAATTCAGAATTTACCTGATAGTTTCTAAAATCTAGTAGTGCTAAATAGAAATCTTTCCCTTCGTAAATACACTTTTTTAATAACCTTTTCGTGGACTGAATTGTCCTCTCAACTTGTCCATTTGACCTCGCAAATCGGGGTGAACTGGTTACATGGTTAAAATTCCAGTCTTTAGCAAATTTTTTAAACAAGTGAGAATCGAACTCAGGACCCATGTCTGTTATCAGTGTATTGCATATCCCTTGACGTGAAAAAACTGATTTTAAATTTTTTATTACATTTTCTGAAGAAAGATCTCCATTCAGTTCACATACTTCAACGAATTTACTATAATAATCAACAATCAACAAATACGATAATCCTTCTAAGTGAAAGATATCAGCTGCTAGCTTGAACCAAGGAATTTTGACAATTTCATGATTAATCATTGGTTCATCAGTTTGTGATATTTGGAATCTTTGGCAAGTTCCACAAGTTATAATTTTTTCAATTATATCACGTGTCATAAAAGGCCACCAAAAGGAGTTATTTGCCTTTTGGATACAATTTCTTACATTTGAATGGCCATAATGCAATTTTTCTATTATCTCATTTCTTAATTTTTTAGGCACTACAAGTTTTTGTCCTTTATAAATTAAATTTTTTATTATAGTCAGTTCATCTTTAAACCTATAATAAATTTTTAAGTTTTCATCTATGTCTTTTATTTTATTCGGCCAACCCTCTAAAATATACCTTTTTAAAACTTTAGAATCTGAGTCTTTGTTTACTATATCTGTAATTTCTTTAATTTTTTCATCTGAAGCATTGAGATTCATGGAAATCAGAAAAACTTGAGCCTCCAACTCAAAATCTATATTTTCGTCAAAAGTTTCTTTTAAAAAAGATCTGCTGAGCGTGTCAGCTATTACCAGCTCCTTTCCTGGTTTGTAAATTAGCTCAAAAGTATATTTTTTTAATTGTAATGCATTTTTTGCAGTCTTGGAGGACAGGAATTTAAAGGCTTTTTTATAAGTGAAATTAAAGGTTTATGATCGCTCTCCACTTGAAAATCTTTAGAAAAAACATATTGATGGAATTTTTCCACTCCAAATAAAATTGCCAATAATTCCTTCTCAATTTGTGCATAATTTTTCTGAGTTTCATTTAGGGCCCTTGATGCAAAAGCACATGGTCTACCATTCTGCAACAAGGTCGCACCCAAACCACTCATGCTTGCATCCACGCTAATCACACATGGTGCGTTTTCATCAAAAAATTGCAAATTTGGTACTTCAGATATATACTTTTTTAAATCATTAAAAGCTTTTTCATGGATTTTATTCCATTGAAATAAAACATTTTTTTTTAAAAGTTGCCTTAACGTTTCAGTTTTATCAGAAAAGTTACTAATAAATTTGCTCAGATAAGTTATCATACCTAAAAATCTTTGTAACCCCTTAATGTCACTTGGACTGGGCATTTTTAAAATTGCCTCTATCTTTGAGTCGTCTGCTCTCAAACCACTTTTAGACAAAACATGTCCTAAAAATGTTACTTCAGACTTTGCAAATTTACATTTGTCTTTATTAAATCTAACATTATTTTTGGCTGCTAACTCAAAAATTTTTAAAAGTAATCTATTATGTTCCTCTTTAGTTTTTGCTGCAATTATTAGATCGTCAATGTAAACATAAACACCTTCTACATTAAAAATCTTAGCCATACGGCTCTGATATATTTCAGATGCTGATGATAATCCGTACGGTAATCTTAAAAATTTATAATTTCCAAAAGGAGTTGCAAAAGCACAAATTTTTGAACTCTCCGAACTTAGTTTTACTTGCAAAAATCCCTGTGTCATATCTAACGTTGTAAAATATTGACAGTTATGTAATTTATTTGTTATTTCTTCAAAAGTAGGAATTTTATAATAGTGTCTAATAATGTTTTTGTTTACATTTTGTGGATCTAAACATAACCTAATCTGTCCAGATGGTTTACGAACAAGGACAGGATAATTTTAAAAAGGACCTTAAGGTAACAAATTGGGATATCTTTGAGGACCCGAACAATTCCATTGAGTTTTTATCAGGCTTTTTTACCGATAAAATCAAATCTTTGATAGATAAACATTTTCCACTAACAAAGTGCTTTAACAGTCCCGATAAACCAGTCAAATGGTTTAACAACTCATTAAAAAACATCAGGGATACTCTGTCTTGTTTAAAAACAATAAGTGAAGTCACTCAAAATGAAGTCGACATAGCAGCCTATAATACCTACAAGTTAAAGTATACCTTTGCAGTTAAGAGTACAAAAAAGGCTTCCTATGACAACTACATTTATAATTCTAAAAACAGGCCCAGGGACTGTTGGAAACTTATAAACTTTGAGAGGAATAAACACAAAAAATCTAATTTAGATGATACTATATCCCCAGATATGTTTAATAACTTTTTCTCCAAAGCCGCTGAAAAGATTATAAAGTCACTACCTGATAAAGAGGTCGATGCTGTTGGTGTTCTCAAGGATACCATGAAAAATAAAAGTCCTAAGTCCTTTTTTATGAGGGCAGTAAGCCCTACTGAAGTGAAAAAAGCAATATCGAATCTAAAAAATTCCGGAAGTACAGACTTCTATAATATTAACACTAAAATATTAAAGGAGTCTGTGGATATTATTACGGACCCTCTGACAAAATTATACAATAAATGTATCCAGGAGGGTACTTTCCCAGATTCTTTTAAGATATCCAAAGTGGTTCCTATCTTCAAGAAGGGAGACAAAACATTGGTCGACAACTACCGCCCGATATCCATTATACCGTTTTTTGGTAAAATATTTGAAATTTTAATAAAAAATCAGTTAATAAAATTTTTAGAGAAAAATAAAATACTAAACAAATGTCAGTTCGGCTTTCGAGCAAATCGCTCAAACAGGAGCCATCCTAAAGGTTTTGAGCCACATCTTGGAGGGGTTGGAGAGGGGCGAGTTTGTTGGAATAACAATGCTCGACCTCTCCAAGGCCTTTGATTGTGTTTGCCACAGCCTGCTCCTGGAGAAGATGCGCTTCTATGGTGTGAGAGGTGTGCCCCGCTGTCCCTCTTTGAGTCTTACTTGTCGAACCGATATCAATATGTAGTTATTAATGGTTCCTCTAAAATGCAACCCGTCACTCATGGTGTGCCCCAAGGATCTGTCCTGGGGCCGATACTCTTCATCATATATATTAATGATCTTTTTTTGTATATGGAACCAAAAAAATGCTACTCGTTTGCAGACGACTCTACCATTATTGATAACGATAAATCGAAAGATCAGTTACTCTTAAAGGGTTCAGCAAGTGAGACTCGGGCGGAGCAGTGGTTTACCTCGAACAACTTGAAAATGAATCTCGACAAAACGCAGAGGCTCATCTTCTCCACGAGGGCTTCGGTGGCGGACCAAACTGGCGCAAAGCTTCTGGGAATTGTCTTAGACAGCAACCTTAGCTGGTCTATTCACGTGGATCAACTCTGCAAGAAGCTGTCCACCACAGTCTTTGTCCTAAGGCAGTTAAAAAAATCCCTCTCATTTGATATACTAAAATGTAGTTATTTTTCATTATTTCACTCCCACATAAGTTATGGTACTATTTTGTGGGGAAGTTCTAGTCATTCCATTAAAGCTTTTAGGCTACAGAAAAAAGCAATAAGAATTATCTCCGGCGCAGGGTTCAGGGACGGATGTCAGCCCTTATTTGTAAAACATTCGATAATGCCACTTCCATGTATTTTCATTTATCATACACTTTTAGAAATACATAAAAACAGGGATCTTTTCTTCTGTGGTAACGACATACACAACCATAACACAAGACATAAGAATACTATTAGAATACCAATGTGCAGGCTCTCCAGGGTCTCGATGAATACATTAAACCTTAGGCTGTACAATGTGCTAACAAATAATCTTAAGGAGCTGAGTTACGAAAAATTCAAAATTAGTATCAAACGCTTCCTTCTTACTCATTGTTTTTACTCTTTAGAAGAGTACATAACTAAGATGTCTTCGCAGGCATTTCTTACCGACTCTCCCAGTCAGTGATTGTATAATATTATTCATATTATTTTAACTGTGTGTGTAAAAAACATATCTTTAATTCATGTGATTAAATTTAATTTTTAAACTATTTATCTGTGATGACTTGCCAAAAATGTATTGTATATATGTAACTTGGTCAATAAATGATTTGATTTGATTTGATTTTGACAGTAGGTTGGAGCCACTCTGTGGGTCCATCATATTTTTCAATGATTTTTGCTTTACATAATTCATCTAAGGTTTTTTTAAATTTATTTCTAACACCAAAGGGTATTTTTCGACAAGGATAAACCATGGGTGTAGTATTTTCTTTAAGTTTTATGTCATATTCCCCTTCTAAACAACCTATTCCCTTGAATAAAAAATCAAAATCTTTGAGCAACTTATCAACATTTTCTGATTCAACTTCAACAGAATTTACACGTTTAATTAAGTTTAATTTAATACTTGATTCTAAACCCAGCAAAGGCATATTATTTACATCGGCTATATAAAACAAAAGACCAGTCGAAAACTCTTTGTGACTACGCTTCAAATAACATTCCCCTAAAACAGGAATATTATCCGAAGTATAAGCACTTAATTTCATTGACGATGGCTTTAAAATGTTAAAATTAAGGTTTAATTTTTTAAATAAATGTACAGGTAAGATATTTACCAAAGATCCCGTATCAATTTTGAAGTTGATGAAGTTGTTTTGCACCTTCAATTCCTGAACCCAAGATTTTTCATGTCCTTGTCTCGATGTCCCTGGTTCCAGCCCTGGCTGGTAGGCATTTGTGTTGTCGACAGACCCTATAAAAAGAAAATCATTAGCAGTATCACTACAGCTTGAATTTTTATCAGTCTTAAAATTTTTAGAAACATCAACAAAATTCACATTTACCTTAGATTTACACATTTTCTCGAAATGGTTCAGTTTTCTGCAATGATTACAACATTTTCCACTGGCCGGACATCTGTCTTTGTTGTGTGAATATCCACATTTTCCACATTTTTTCTTCAAATTTTCATAATTATTGTTTCCATTTATGTTGCTTCCATATTTATAATGCTTATTACTGTTATTCTTGTATTGATTTTTTCCAAAATACTGTTTTCCGTTACCACGTGTTTTTATTGCATCCACTTCGGCGGAATTTTCTGCAAGGTTTTTATCCATCTGCCTAGATCGGGATTTACTGCTTTCTATATTCGAACATAACTGCACAGCCGCTTTCAAATCCGCAGGATCTTCCATTAAAATTTTCAAAACTTTAAAAGTTCACTTTTAGTTACACTGCAGTAGTTTAGTATAAAATTTCTAGTTTGGTATACATGTGCATTTATATTTAAGTATATTTTTAGCTATCTTTAAGCTTAGTATTTCTTTTGTTATAATTAATTATATGTAATTATTTCTGTAATGGGGAAGTCCCGTAAAATAAATAAATAAAATAAATAAATAAATAAATAAATAAAAGTTTTTCTCTCAAATCATTTGATCGAAGTCCAGAAATAAATACATCCTTCACAATGCTTTCAGTTAAATTATTAAATTCACAAGAGCAAGCCAAATTTGTTAATTCAGTTGAAAAACATTCTATTGTTTCCTGTTCTAACTGCATTCTTGAAAAAAATCGTTGACGTTCAAAGGTTAAGTTTTTTTAGGCGTAAAGTATTCAGTAAATTTGTTGATTAAAGGTTCTATTTTATCAACGTTTTCTTCCTCAAATTTAAATGAATTAAATACTTTTATTCCTTCATCTCCTAGTAACATTAGTAACAGAGAACACTGAATTTTCTGTGATTTACTTGAATAATCAGTAGCCAGTAAAAGTAAATTAAATTTCTGCAACCATCTCTTCCAGTTTTCTGATAAATTTCCCGTAAATTTCATAGGTTGAAGTCCCTTAATATCCATTTTAAAAATTTTAATTGAAATATTTGATGAGTCAATGTTGAAATCGATCGATTCTAGGCAGTAGATTAAAAACACGTGATTCAGTACTCACTCAGCAATTTGTTCGCAGGTTCACAGCGCCATATTGAATTCAGGTTTGTTTGATTAATTAACAAATTAAACAACGGTGTAGAATAAATTATAAAAGAGGTTTATTTCATATCACAGGTTGCTTTTTGTAATGTTTATGGACAGGGTAGAGGTGAGAGGGTTTTTAATGCGATACATTAACACAATTAGTTATCCTACTATCACAGTTTATTGCCGACATATAGTTATCCGGGAATACATATAACATAGCTTACTAAGGCGGAAGCTCGAACTGGCGTGCGCCGCGTGCCGACTTGACTTAGCGGTTTTGACGCATGCGCGTCGGTACATTACACCCCCGGGCTAATTCCGGAATATACCCGAAAGAATTTCTTAAGTATTTCACTTAAACCTAGATCTTAAATATTTCAGCTTAATCTAATAAGAATACACACTGTAATTTAAAATGTTTTAACTACCTAAATAAAAGTTTTCTTTATACACAGTGCTTCATTTATCCTTTCTGTAAAGTAATAATATATGGTTTCTTACAAGATTAATTTAAATTAATTTAGTTATAGAAAATTACCAATTTGAATGTCCGTGTCCAAAAGGTAGCCTGGACTCTGGAGTTATGCAACTTAAAGTTCTATTTACCTTTTGTACACTGAAATTCATGTAATTTGCAATGTTCTATAATATTTTTTTCTTTCAGGTTTCTTAATGTGCTTATTTTGATTTATTTAACCATTGTAGCCCCAAACTCGTGGTTTTGCCCTTTTTTTACGCGAAACCCTCGATTTTGTGCGACGATGGTTATTATCCTGTAAACTCCTATTTTATGTAAAATAGTAAATATTAGTTTTAAGGTATTTTTTTTTTATTTATTTTAAGTCAAAACTAATACTTATTTTAGCTTTATGATTAAAACTTGTATTTTTGTATTCACGTATACTAATCTATAAAATCTGTAATAAAATCTCTAAATCTATTTGGCTTTTTTATTTCCCTTTTAGTTCTACTAGAATCTATATTTTTTTTATTATTTTCCGGGTTTTCATTTTCAGGTAATAATTTTTCAGGTATTAATTTTTCAGGTAAAGTATTCACACATCCCTTCCCCTCTCCCTTTTTATTTTTAGGTGGAACATTTTCAGACTTCTTACCCTGTAGGCTGGGTCCTGCCTCCTGGGAGTTTTCCGGGTGAATGCGCTCCTGCTGTCCAGATATCCGTGAATCATGTTCGTTTATTTTTAGCTTTTCCCTCTTTCTCGGGCTGCTACGTCCAGCATTTCCTTCGAAATCTTCTTCTGGGTCATTTTGCCTTGCATTTTCTTCGAAATTTCTTTCTGTGTCGTCCTTTTCCTGAATATTCCCCTGTTCTGACTTTCCCTTTTTGTCCGTGTCTCTGGGAAATTCGTAAAATGTTGCGTATTTACGTTTTTCTTCGAAATTTGTCCTTTTTTGTGTTATCTCGCTCCTTATCGGTGGTTTTTCTTGTTTTTCTTCGCGTCTTATTATTTGGTTTATACTTCTTTTCCATATTTTTCCGTTGTCTAACATACAGTTGTACACGGAACTGCCAATTTTCTCTATAATTTCGGCTTTTGTCCATTTTCTCCTGTTAGGTATTCTATAATCTGTGACCATAACCTTTTCTCCAACTTCTAAGTTTCTGATTCTCCCTTTATGATATTTTTTTTGTCTTTCTTGTTCTTTTTGGTGATTTATTGTTGTTATATTGTTTTCTACCATATTTGGTCCTGGTTTTTCCCTCAGTAAATCTAACCTTGATCGTAATTCTCGTCCTAGCATTAATTTTGCTGGGGTTTCTTTGGTTCCACAGTGTGGGGTTATTCTGTATGAGAATAAATACTCAGAAACGATCATATTTAGAGATTTACCTTTGTTTTTCGGATCCAAAAGTCTCGTCTTTAGGTTTCTTTTGAAAGTTCCCACGCTATTTTCAGCGGCGCCGTTGCTGGCGGGATTTGCTACTGGTGATGTTATGTGCTCTATTCCGTTTCGTCTGAAAAACTTCTGCACATTCTCGGCCATAAATTGGGTACCCTGGTCTGACGTGACCTTGACTGGAAATCCAAATCTTGATACCAATTCCTTTAATTTTTCTTCGGTTTCTAGTGACGTCATAGTTTTCACTGGAAAAACTTCGACCCACTTAGAAAAACTATCTGTGACAATCAAAAATCTCTGGTTATTGATTGGGCCTAGGTAATCCATATTTATTTTACTCCATGGTTTTTTTTCTATTTTCCATGGTGTAAGTATGCTTTTTGGTGGTAACTTACTATTTTGAAGGCAATATTCGCAGCTTTTACAGGTTTTTTCAATATCCTTGTCCAGACTTGGCCAATACAAGTAAGATCTTGCGAGATTCTTAGATTTAACAATCCCAAAATGGTGACTGTGGATTTCTTCCAATAATTGTCTTCTTAAAGTCGTTGGAATGACTATTCTATA
Source organism: Brachypterus glaber (assembly GCA_958510825.1). Lineage (NCBI taxonomy): Eukaryota > Metazoa > Arthropoda > Insecta > Coleoptera > Kateretidae > Brachypterus > Brachypterus glaber. The sequence continues at coordinate 21,604,087 of OY294047.1, read as the reverse complement.
GCCAACCATTAAAATTCCGTTTTCCACCACCAATTCATCTCTTCTGTTTTTATAATTTTTAAGTTCCTCCCTGATATTTGTTGGCCATTTATTTTTCTTCACATATTCTATTATTTCTTGCAAATTTTCGTCTTTTTCTGTTTCTTCTCTCACATTTTGATTATTCAAGGGCCATTCTTCAATCTGCTCGGTGAAGTTTAGATATTCTCCTTTATCTTCTTCTTCTTTTGCTATTTTTACTGGTAGTCGGCTTAGAAAATCTGAAACTAAGTTAGATTTTCCGCTCACATGTTTTATTTCGTAATCAAAATTTGATAAGAAAGCTGCATATCTCTGTAATCTGTTCGCGTACATTACAGGTAATTTCTTGTCGTGTCTAAACATGCCTACGACTGTTTTTGCATCGCATTTTATGGTAAATTTTAAACCTTGGAGATAGGGATAAAACTTTTGCAACGCATAATATATACTTAACGCTTCTAAGTGAACAATGGGGTATAAAGCTTCGCTTTTTTGTAAGGTTCTTGAAATGAACGCTATAGGCCTTTCCGTCCCCCTAATTAAATGCGCCAAACAGGCAGCGATTCCTTTTTCACTCGCGTCTACGGTAAGAATTACGGGATGCTCGGGATTGAAATGAACAAGTACCGAATCTGATGTAATTATCTTTTTTACCGTCTCGAAACTTTTTTCGCATTCTTTATTCCAATTGAATTTTTTATCTTTTTTTAATAGGTCATAAATAGGCTTTAATATGCTCACAGAGTTGGGTATGAATTTTCCATAATATTGAATTAACCCCAAAAATGCTCTGGTCTCCGTTAAATTCGTTGGGCTAGGTGCTTTTAAAATAGCTTCTACCTTTTTTTTACTTTTCGAAATGCCCTCTTTGTCAATTTTATGTCCTAAAAATTCTAAATTGTCACTAAAAAATTTACATTTCTCTTTTTTTAAAGTGAGCCCTGCCTCCCTGAACCTGTCGAGTACTTTGTAAAGGTTTTTTTTATGGTCCTCATCGTTTTTTCCTGTGATAATAATATCATCGAGGAAGACGGCTACCCCCTCTATATCGCAAAGCAAAGATTCTATATTTTTTTGGAAAGCAAAAGACGCAATTTTTATACCGAAGGGCAAGCGATGGACCCTATAAAGCCCCCTGTGACTATTCCAGGTTAATATCTTACTGGCCTCATCATCGACCTCGAATTGCAAATACGCTCTGTTCATATCGAGTTTGGAAAACTTTTTTCCCCCTGACAATTTTGAAAAAATTTCCTCGTGTCTAGGTAATGGGTATTGCATTTCTGCTAGGGATTTATTTACCGTGGTTTTATAGTCAGCGCATAAACGTAGTTCACCTGATGCCTTCATCACACAAACTAAAGCCGTACTCCACTCTGTTGTTGACGTTTTTGATATGACTCCCTCAGCTTCTAGCCTTGAAAGTTCTTCGTCAAGCTTTTTTCTATAAGCTAGTGGGACGTTGCGTGCTTTGACAAAAACAGGAACCGCATCTTTCTTCAAATGAAGCTTGATTTTTGCGTGCTTAAATTTGCCTAGTTTACCACTGAATACCTCCGGAAAATCTGCTATAATGGACTCGGGTTTTGCCGTAGATGATGCTGACGAAACATGATTCACTGATCCTAGACCTACATGGAATTCATCCAGCCAGTTTCGTCCCAAGATGCAACATCCAGCTTTATCTACAACATACAATTTTATATTTTTACATTTGTTTTCAAAAGTTATATTGACATAAAAATATCCCACCGGTTTAAAAACAGTGTTATTGTATGACCTTAAGGTCAAATTGTCAAATTTTAGCTTATATTTACCAAATTTCTTGTTATAAACGTCGATCGGGATAGCACTTATACTCGCCCCCGTATCTATATGAAAATTATGAATTTTTTTGTCAATAGTTACATCCACTTTAAACCTATTAATACCTGTCTCGTTATTTACCTGTTTACATTGATTAACACTCACATTGTTACAAACATTGTCAACATTACATAAGTCCGTGCCCAAATACCACATTCCTTCGTTGTTTTCGCTAGAATTTCCACTAGAATCATCTTCCTGACCATTCTCTACGTAATTAAATTTTTTCTTCCAACATCGCTTGGCCTGATGCCCTTTTGAACCACAAATTTTGCACGAAAATTTGTTAAACTTGCGTTTGTTGTTGAAGTTATTGTTTTGGACAGCCATGTTTGTCCTCTTGTCAAACTGATGCTTCGGTTCCGTCCGGTTATCGTCGTACGCTTTCGCTGGCCTTGTCGAGCCGTGTACGTTGCCGGTTGGTCTCGCTGCTGACGTTGGTCCCACGTGACCGTAATCTCGTCGCTTATTCGTCGAATCAAACCTGCGCCTGCTCACGTAGTTAATATTTACTTCGTCATCATGCTGCCTCTCTTTTGACTTTGCAATTTCCAGGATTTTCGTCAGGCTAGTGTCTTCTTTCTCTTCCGCTACTCTATCATATGTCTTTCCTTTTCTCATCCCCGTAATGAATTTTATTTTCAAAATGTCCTTTAAATTACCGCCGAAATTGCATTCGCTGGCGGCTCCACACAAACGTGCGTAATAATCGCTAATTTTCTCACCGTCACCCTGAGAAATATCCATAAATTTAGTTCGTTCTTTCCAAACCGAAACTTTTTTATTAAAATGTTCCAACAATAACTCGTTCAACTGTTCAAAGGATTTGTCACTTGGTTTGTCCGGAAAACACAGATCGCGGCATAGTTTATAGGTTTTCGTTCCCATTAAACTTAGCAACATAGGTACACGTACCTCATTTTTTACGGAGAAAGCGTTGAAATGATGCTGCAACCGTTCGCTGTAGATTTCCCAATCGATTTCCTCACAATTGAACTCGTCCATCTTCGAAGATAACGCGGAAGCCATCTTGCTGGTTATGCGCGAGGTTCACAAAACTTTTTTTTGTTTTAATCTCACAATCCTGTCGCCATGTAATGTTTATGGACAGGGTAGAGGTGAGAGGGTTTTTAATGCGATACATTAACACAATTAGTTATCCTACTATCACAGTTTATTGCCGACATATAGTTATCCGGGAATACATATAACATAGCTTACTAAGGCGGAAGCTCGAACTGGCGTGCGCCGCGTGCCGACTTGACTTAGCGGTTTTGACGCATGCGCGTCGGTACATTACACTTTTATACATGTTTTGTTTTACGCGTCTGCGCAGTCGGGTTTCGGACCAATGCCAACTTAATATAATCCAAGTTGCCAACACTGGGTAGCTTCTTCAACAAATTAACATTAATCTAGTATTTACCTTGCGTCGCCATTGTAATATCTTGCCTTAGGAGAATGATGTACTTAAATTAAACGAGCAGGCGCACTTTACGTTATTTATTGTCTTACATTATATAGTACGAAACACAGGTTAAAATTGTCGTGTTCATAGCACGATGGTCGGTAGCAGAGAGGCCGAAGCCGTTCTTCCACCTCTGGCCAATGCCAGCGAACCTCCCGGCCGGTATCGCAGATACCTTCTTTACCGGGTATGTAACAGTTACCAAAGTTGCACTTATGGTTATGATTGGTAATAGATTGGTTTAAATTATTTACCAATACATCTGAATGTATTGGTTACATTGACAGTTACTGTAGTAAACATAAGCTATAAGTAGTGTATTTTGTATGTTTTGTCAAGATAAATAGTCTATAGATTTTGCTCAAAATACAAGAGTTTCGTTTTAATTTGTAAATAGAAATGATAAGATGTGAAAAACATTAGTTTATACTGCGAATGTTTATATATAAAAAAGAAAGAAGATATTAGAAAAAGATGTAATAATAACCAAATGCTATAACCACTCTCAAAGCACGGTCACAGATTTTACTACTAATTGGTTCAACTACACATAACCAAAGCATTCCAAAATCAAACGGTAAATATGAAAAGCCTTTAAGAAAACTGTGATTAACCTCTTAAATTACCAGTCTTGAATTTGTTAATTTTCTTAATATACCAATTTATAAAAAAATTAAGTTGTGTCCTGGTACGGGGCTGTTCAAGAATGATCACCTATTTTTGACTTTATCACCTTTTAACACTTTTGTTTAGACACGCCTATCAAAACAGAAAAAAATGACAGTAGAAAAAAATTGTTTCAAAAAAAAAAGTCTTCATGTCAAAGTGTATTTGAAAAATTGTAGTGTAAAGTTGTTTTGCTAGCGATTTGCATCTCTACATGAGCTAGATATATTGTATTTTAATAAAAATAGTTTTAAATTAGAATTAAAAAGTGTCTATATGATCTTATTTAGGCAGAAAAATTTATTGTATTTTTTTTATGTTGTAGTTGTTTAAAAAAAAATCTTTAAGTATTTTTTTCTAAACCTGTTTAAAAGTTTATGTTTTTTTAAAGGTGACGTCACTTTAGGCCAGACCCCCCACCCCCTTCGTCACTTTTCGTCACCTTTTGATCAAACCCCTCCCCCCTGTGGAGGTGACGTCATTCTTGAACAGCCCCTAATGGATTTCAATGATATCACAAAAAATGTATAGTAAAAAAACATTTTTAAGAACAAGCTTTTATTTAACTGCACTAAAAAGAAGAAAATAAACTTTCAAGTAAATCAAACCCATCATTTTGTTACATTATACAATTTTATATCATATCGTACGATAACTCGAGAACGAATAATCGGATCGACTTGAAATTTTCAGGAAAAATCAAGTTCTACGAGAGGAAGAACCCTATTGTTTTTGGAAGTAATCCCCCCAAAAACAAAAAAGTTATGGGGGGTTGAACTTTTAAATAAATCGAAATGAGAAACTAGACTTTCTATATGGACAACATCCAGCTATTACACTAATGCAATCAGTAGATACAATTTAAGACAATAAAATGCTAAAACGCAAAAATTTACCTTAAAATAGTTCAAAAACAACACTGTTATGATAAAAAAATTAAAAAGTTGCAAAGAACAAAGAAATAGGGTGACACACAACTCTACTCAGCACATCTCTACTCACGCACATCTCTACTCACACCGAGGGGTTTATTTATTGAAAAAATGTGTACAAGGATTGTGAGAATCAAAGGATTGTGGAAGATTCTCAAAAAGATTGTAGAAAATTTTAATGAAGATTGTTAAAGATTGTGGGAAGATTGTAGATGATTGTGAAGGATTCTGAAAGATTGCAGATGATTGTGAAAGAAGGAATTGTCAAGGATTGTAGAAGATTGTTGAATAGGTGTACAAAAAGTCCAATAAATAAACCCCTCGACTCACACAGAACTCAAAAACGTCTCTACTCACACACATCTCTACTCATTGTCATTGATTTTGACAATTATTTGATTACCATGGCGGAACAAGGGGTCGTCCATAAAACACGTCACAGGGGGGGGGGTCAGGCATTTGTGACGAAGTGTTACATGGAGGAGGGGTTCGTCGAGTGTGACGTCACACCAAACATTTTATTGACCTACTCAAAATTATTTTTTTACATTCTGACAGAATTTTTTAGAATAGTTGAATTTATCTATTCATATTTTGAAGTTCGGAATTGCTTCATAGTTTTACTATACATTGTGTTGAAAATTTTGCAAAAACATAAAAAAGTGTGACGTATTTTATGGACGACCCCCAAGGCACTAAATTTTATTCAATATTTTTTCCGTAAATCAGTTTATAAGTTTGATATTGCAAACAAATTTTATTTAATGCCCTATTACTATTAATAGTAATAAATCTTATAATAAATTTTGTTTGCAATAAACAAACTTATAAGCCGAATGACAGAAAAAAAATATATATACAGGATATCCACAAGATATCCACTTTGAAATATAGAAATGAAAATTCGGTATTGGGCGCCTTGTGGTTTTTGAGACTCTTTAGGGGTTGTAGGTTGATAGAAATAACTGGTTTGTGAATGGAGAGTTTTATTAGGCAAATAGTAGACCAATTTGAGAGGGTTTGTGCTGACACATCGTGCACAAAACCATGGTAAAAGCTAAGATACAAAATTTAAAATTAGTTACAAAATTAAATTATAAATTAGTAATATTCTTACCTAAGACACCAGACAGCTACATTTAGATATTATTTAAAATATATATATAAATATAGGATCTATCCAGAGGATAAATTAACTTTTCACAGTTGCACATGAGTGCTAGAACAAAATGGCACCTTTGATAAGAAAGGGAAACGGATCCTTCGTCACAAATGTGACGTCACAAACTTAAATATATTTTGAATATTCTATATATGCAACACAAATTACGCTGTCTGGATTAACTTATGAAATCCTATTTTAATACATAATTACCGATTAAATATTGGTTATTTTATTTCGCTACACACTGAACATCTATTTTTTTTTAACCTTCCTAAAGTATATTCAATTGGATATCCATTAGAGATCCATCATGGATATATCCATGAATATCCTGGATATCTATGATGGATATCTAATGGATATCCATGGATATACTTTAGGGAGGTTAAAAAATAGATGTCCAATGGATATCTTATGGATATCCTGGATATAGGCGGACATTTGGATGTCCATGGGATATCTAATGGCAGTCCAGGCTATCCACTGGATATACTCCATATCCAGAAAGTATATCCCCTGGATATCTAATAGTTATACTGTGCTGTCTGGGTCCGTTATGAGTAATGGAACCCACACAATATTTATGTAGGTTTATACCGACACCAAGTAGACAAGTTCTGCTCCAGCAGAACTTAAATTGAAGTTTGCGAAAAAAGTTAGTTTTTGGGATCGCCCCCCCGACCAAACAAAAAATTATAAAAACTTTTACAAAAGTGTTGAATAAACAGGTAGGAATGTATGCAAATAAGTATCGACAAGTTTAAAAGTTTAGTAAGTTTTAATTATTAGCGGTTTTACAACGTTTTGAATTTTTTTACATAGTATGTAGAAGTACATTTTATTATAAATGAAATCAAAATGCTATAAAACCGTTAATAATTAACTTAAATTGGTCGACAATTTTTTGCATAGAGTCCTACCTATTATTCAATAATTTCATAAAAGTTTTTATGAAAATGTTTTTGGAGGGCGCGATCCGAAAAACTAACTTTTTTCGCAAACTTCAACTCAGGGTGGCCACTCTCTGGAAAACCGGGAAAAGTCAGGGAATTGGACCGACCGGGAAAAGTCAGGGAAAAACCAGGGAATTTTGTGAAAAGTCAGGGAAAATTTTGAAAAAAGCAACAATTTAAGAAAAATTATATAAATTAAAAAAGTTTTCTAATGATTGCCAGGGGCCATATTTTAGAAAACTGCTTAATATTTTCAATCCACAGAATGCTATTTAAACCTTATTTATTACAAAATTTTCGCCTGCGGCGGCATTATATTTATTTATAAAAGGTTTGCCTGTCAAAAACCAATTTGTCAAAGAAGTTTTTTTTGCAATATTTTTTAATATTTTCACCTACGAAATTGTTATTAGCTATAAAGCTGTAGAAAACAAGCAAAAAAATACTATACTTTTGCGAATTCTTTCATGTATTAATTAAAATTTTTGCCTGCGGCCCTAATATTGTGCTTTTTTTACAAATACATTATTTTTTTTTAACTTTCTAAGGCCTAATTTGTTTAATAACTTATTTTTATCTACTTTTTTGCAAATGTGTTTTTTTTAATAAATTCATATATTATTTTTTATTTAAGAAGACTTCTTTATAAAAGATTTTTGTGAAAAGTGAAAATTTTGAAAAAAGCAAAAATTTAAGAAAATTTATATAAATTAAAAAAAGTTTTCTAATGATTGCCAGAGGCCATATTTTAGAAAACTGCTTAATATTTTCAATCCACAGAATCCTATTGAAAATTTTTCGCCTGCGGCGCATACATTATATTTCTTTATAAAAGGTTTGCCTGTCAAAAACCAAATTTGCCAAACAAGTTCTTTTTTGCAATATTTTGTAATATTTTTACCTATGAAATTGTTATTAGCTATAAAGCAGTAGGAAACAAGCAAAAAAAAAAACTATATTTTTGCGAATTCTTTTATGTGTTAATTAAAATATTCGTCTGCTGTCCTAATTTGTGCTTTTTTTTACAAATGCATGTATTTTTTTTAATTCGTGAAGGCCTAATTAATAACTTTTTTTGCATATAATTTAAAAAATTTCGCCTGCGGCGCATATTTCGCGTTTTTTGAAATAAATTCATCTTTTCTTTTTTATTTGTGAAGACTTAGTTTACTTTTTTGCATATTGTTTTAAAATGTTCGCCTGTGGCGCTAATATTGTGCTTGTTTTACTAATTTTTTTTTTTTTTTGATTTATGAAGGTCTCATTTGTTTATATTTTTTTCGATTTATAAAGGCTGTATTTGTTTTTCTTAGTTATAATTTTATTTTGTTTTTTTGTTTACTTTCATTAAATAAATAGAAAGCAAATACTTACTCAATTATTGTCTAGTAAGTAATTAAACTATTAAAAAAGTATTAGAACCCTAATTTTAGTATCCATAAATAAAATAGAATAGAAAATAAAATTAAAAAGTCGTTTTTTGTCATAAGACTCTCCTTATTGGTCAGGGAAAAATCAAAAAATTTGACTGGAAAACTGGGAAAAGTCAGGGAAATTTGTTTCTGAAAAATAGTGGCCACCCTGGTTCTGCTTGGTCAAAACTTGTATACTTGAGGTTTGTTTGTTGGTGCTACACTGAACTATTTGCTTCGAGTTACACTTTTCCGCCAAGCAAATAAATACTGTATTTGTTGTATGAAAAATACAGTATTTATTTGGTTGGCTGAAAATTGTAACTTGGTGCAGCACCAACAAACTTTCATAAATATGGTGTGGGTCCTATCACTAGGATCACAGATATCGCTATAAAAGAATTCCTGGATCCGCCCTTGGTGTTCAACGTGTTAAATGTTTCCTACCGATAGTGATAAACGTTAGTAAGTAACCCAGTAGGAACTGAGGTTGTGTGAAAAGTCTATATTCCGAACAGAACCCAATGTGCTTTAAAAAAAAACGATTTAATTTATTTTTGTTTTCATGTATAAATTTTGTATGGTAATTTATATCTAAAAAATAAGAAAACTAAACATTTGTCAACAGTTTTTTGTTTTTTTGTTCTTCCATATTTTCAGATTAGGAATATCTATGTTAGGTTTTTTATAACAATTTATATTTTTTATTTTAGGTTGATTTTTTTTGTTGGAAAAAACATTTTACTTATTTTTGTTATATTACACCAAATAAAAAGTTTTATATTTAGTAGTCTTTATTTATTTATTATAAACAATATAAATCTGAATCTGACCCCAAAACATACAACATGATAATATCATGTTAAAAAAAATAATTAGCACATTTTTGGCACGAAAACTTTATTTTCACTGCACTGTGAAGGGGTTAATAAGGAACCTTGCACATTTCTGTTTTATTGGGTGCATAACATTAAAAATATTCTCACAATTGGTGATTGCTTAAGTTAACATTTAGTACATCAGATGCTTTTTCTTTCTATCTCCTGCATTTTGACCCCAAAACTCAGCGAACTTGAACATTCTAAAAAAAATAAATTATTATTTTATCACGTACGTTAAAATTCTTTCAAATCTGTATAGGGGGGGCTGTTCAAGAATGACGTCACCTACATAAGGCAGGGGTTGCTCAAAAGCTGATGAAAGGTGTACTTAAAGAGGAATTGGTCAACATTAGGTGACATGATTCTTGAACAGCTCAATACTGCTTTTGTTAAATTATGAAATCTTAACTGAGTCACAAAAATCAACCCCCACTGAAATAATTTTAGTAAAATATTTTAAAATAAGAATCTTGTGCAGTGTCGGATTAAAGTCTACTAATGCCCTAAGCAGAAATCAGTTGTTCTGCCTGCCTATACACAGACTCCTGCGGCATGATGATTAAAAAAAAATATGTAACAAACCTTATTTCTTCTTATAGGTGCATTCCAAGCACAGCACCTCCAATTCTTGCTGCCCTAAGCACGAGCTTATTCTGCTTACATGTTAATCCAACAAAATCGTTTGCCACAATTCTATTAATCTGTTCATTATATTAATCTGTTCATTATAGAAAGATCAATAAATTTATACTTTATACTGAGCTTCACAATATTCTTTGTGAAAAATTTTAAGCACCCTTGCAGCTAATAAATTCTGTTTAAACCATGATGGTGCCATTTTTGAAGCACTTTTCACAAAAACTACATACTTTTTGCTTCATATTAATGGAGGATCCTCTAATTTCTTCTTGGACAAGAAAATTAACATGGCACTGGTATATTCCCGTACATATTCAGGGTGTGGGATGATTATAATCACTTATATTTGGAGCATACATATTTATTTATTACTGTAATGAATAATTAAATTCGACTTCCCACATATGGATATATCCATATTAAACAAATCAGAGCCTTACTTTTTGGTTCAGGACAAGGCTTAAATGTGACATCTTCAAATCTAAAAGCCTTTAATTAGTAAACTACACGTCTTTTGTTAATTTTAAACCTACTAAGAGCACGTCTTTTTAAAATTTATGCGTCAAAAACAAATATTTGAGGTTATGGAGATTTGACAACATCGTATTAAAATTGTACGGGCGGGATGAATATCAAGGCCAAATCGAGAGCGAAATAAACATAGGCGTCGTTTTCTAAAGAATTTAGAGGGTTTTAGAAAATATTTTTTTTTATCGAAAAAAAATATA
>OY294047.1:21546691-21593156 GCA_958510825.1 Brachypterus glaber | reverse complement strand
ATTTTTTTACAAATTTTAAGCTTTTGCAAGCTTGAACTAAAAAAATACGTAGGTAAATTAGCCCTAGCTCCGCGGGCGAATTTTTTTACAAATTTTAAAACACTAGTGCACTATTATTTTTTACAAAAATCCAAAAAGGCTTAAGCGCTGCCGCGGCGAAATTTTTTCTATTGCCCATTTGGAACGAGATCTACTTATTTGCTCATTTTGACGCCTTATCGATCTGGGGGAGTATAAATAAATAAACTGTTTATTAAAAACTTCTGTCGCCGGGCCCCCTTCGAGCCCCGGGCCCCGGGTAATCTGTACCCCCTGCACCCCCTTGAATCCGGCCCTGCTAATATGAACCAGCTGCAACTTCATGCAACTGCGAGGGAAGGGGGTTCTTTACAAGCTAATTAATTATGTTTTATAAAATCTCATAATTATAAAACATGTTTTATCATAAGTTGTCCCATAGGTTTTATAATAACTTGCTTTACCAATACTTTCATTATGATATAGACTTGACTTTGTAAAAAAAACTGCTAAGATTAATCTAAGATTAATCCAATCATACCAATTAAAAAATTTGATTGAGCGCAAAAAATTAAAATTTATTAGTAATTAAGTAATACACTCTGTAGTATAAAATACCCTAGTCCACAAGGTCCTTACTAAGTCTAAGTAAAAATCTAATTTATAACATTAGATTTGACATTTGTTTTTATCGTGAACGTCATATTTGCAAACATTTATTTTCATAGCATCCTCTCTTTTACATTAGCGGGGTCATTCCATAATGCACTTACCATTTTTTACCGTTTTCTAAAATTAAAAATTTAAATAGAAAACTATTGTTTTTAGTAGAAAAAACTATCATATGATAAAGAAATTATATTATTTTTTTAAATTTTGGCGTTAAAAAATGTTATTATGCTAAAAAAAAATTATGTTTGTTGCTCTAGCCTAAAAACAGAAAAAAGTACAACACTTTTTTCTGGCGTAAATTGAAGGTAACTATTGAGCTTGCCACCCTAATTAACAAAAATAAACCCAATGAATACTAGAGCCTGTGCTCTTAATAGCTTACTAAGCAGAATCGAATCGCAATTTAACTATTTGTTATTTTAAGATATTATAAACATAAGGTTCTATACAGTTGTTTTATACTTTATACTTTACTTCTTCACGTATAGTCAAAGTGAAATAAAGCGTCTAAAATCTACAAGGGTGTTTTATTTCTCCCTATATCCAATAGTAACTAGGTCTATATTGACTGGTAAAAAATATATTTTAATAGCTTTGATAATAACGCCACAATTTGACTGATTTGTCTACCGTGGGACACCGTGTATATATATATATACAGGGTGTATTTGAAATAGCGTAGGAAATTTTAACAGGTGATTCTACATGATAAAATATGACAAAAAGTTCCTATAAACATATGTCTAAAAATGCGTCATAAGGGAGCTACGCCCCTTTGAAATTGACTAAAAAAATCGGTTTTTATTTAATAACTCAGGAACCCTGTGAGATATATTAACGAGGTAACCAAAATTTTAATGATGCAGGGCGAATGTACATTAAAAACTAAGAAAAAAAACTCATATACAGGTACTTCCAAAAATCAATCCTAATGGAGCTATGGTCTCCTAAATATGCACCATTTTTAAAGGGCTATGGTAGCTTTAAAAGCGTTTTTTTCGACCTACATGTATGGAAACTTTTTTTCTTAGTTTTTGATGTAGAATAACATTGCATCATTAAAATTTTGGTTTTCGACATTTTAGTATTTAATTTTTCGTCCTCGAACCGTGAAATTTCACCTTCAAATGAACTTTTCTCGAAAACGGTTAATCCTACAGTATTACAACAAGAGTACCTTTTTATGTATTTTGACCTGAGGAATCATATTTCAAAAATAAAATTGCAAAAAAGTTACACAGAAAAAAGTTTGGGACAAAAAACTGATAAGCCCCCCCCCCCCGTTTCGCACACCAATGGTTGAAATAAGTACATGAAAATAACACATAACAACGGGCCTTGGTAGGATTAGTTGACGTGCAAAATCTCGTTGATATATCTCAAAGGGTTCCTGAGTTATTAAATAAAAACCGATTTTTTTAGTCACTTTCAAAGGGGCGTAGCTCCCTTATGACGCATTTTTAGACATATGTTTATAGGAACTTTTTGTCATATTTTATGATGTAGAATCATCTGTTAAAATTTCCTACGCTATTTCAAATACACCGTGTATATATATATATATATATATATATATATATATATATATATATATACACATACATCACACTATCTATTTTGCTTCATTACATATTGCGGTCAAATTGCGTCCTGCAGAAGGAGCTAGTTTAGACATTATTGACCTAAAATATATTGTTTAAAAAAGGATTTCGAGTTGATTGGTATATATTTTATTGGAATTATCTTATTTTTCAAATATACATTTTTTTCATTATTGCCAATATTTTGACTCCGTTTATATTAGCGATCATTATGAATCCAACTTGTATATCTGGCTTTCATATTACCGACTATTTTACTTCCATTTTAACATACAACTTTCATAAGCTGCACTATTTTGCTTCCGCAACGTTGCCAAGCTTAACGTACTATTTTATAAGCAGTTCATTTGAAACACTTACAGACTATTCCGCATATATTTGAATATTATATTTTAATGGTTTAATTTATGTTTATTTTTTACCTGTCGTTTTAGTTGCTGGATTACTCATTTTATATACTTGTTCACTCGTTTAAAAAACAAATAGCGAATAAAAAACCAATATATTAATAGCATCCATCCCTATCCAAAAAATTTAAAGGTACACAACCTGGATGTAGTATTTCGATTGTCATTTGCCCTCATTTTGCCGGCCGGCGATCAGACTTTGTTCCAACGTCGGGCTGACCTCAAAAAGGGATGATTATTTGCCATCACTTTAACGCCCGTCGGCCGCCGAACCATTGTTTATTGGGTAGGTTTATTATAATCCCCCCCAATGTTCCCGGGGGCAACTTAAAACATGACATGTGAACCGGGCACTTTATTGGTTATTTTAGTTCCAAATGTAAAATGTAGCATAGAGTATAAAATCGATTTATGTTGAAGGAAAAATTAAATTATGGTAATAATATAATTTTTCTCGGGTGCCCCCTGGTTGTGTTTTTCTAGTTTAAATGAAATGTGAAATTTAACATGGATATGAAGTACTCCATATCCATGAGTTTAATGTTTAATCAATGTAAATTAAACAAATATAACATTTATATAAAGTTGGCGCTAAAATTATTATCGGATCTCCGTAATATACGGAGTCAAAATATTATATACGGAGTCCAAATAATATATACGGAGTCAAAATATAATATACGGAGTCAAAATAGAAATAAAAAATATCTATCGTCGATTCAAAGGCAATTGGAAAATCAATGGTTTTAAACATTAGGTATAAAAAACAAGGCATTATTTATATATTTAAAGTATTGTATGTAAAATGAAAAATACTATACTTACCTGTCGTTTTAGATGCTGGATTACTCATTTTATATCAAAAATAAAGCACTGCACTTGTTCACTCTTTAAAGGCATGCCGAATAAAGAACCACATAACCAAGAATACTAATCCCCACATATTAATCCCCACCCAAAAATTTAAAGTACACCCCCTGGATTTACACTAGTATAGTCAATTAAAACAATAACGATCTTTTTGGGCATTATTTGTAATTTATACTAGGATATTGTTTATGTGGTTTAAGAACAGTAACAAAAATCAAAACCTATTCAAAAATAATAGTGGCCACCGGGGCACAGTAACCATATTACAATCTTAAAAAGTATTGCGTTATATTTGGCAGATAACAAAAAACCACAACCAGGGGGACAAATTATATTTGATGGTTTAGTCAGATGTTGGCGGCGGTCCGACATTGAGCCGATGTAGTATTTCGATTATCATTAAGCCGACGGCGGACCGACGTTGAGCTGATTTAGTATTTCAATTATCATTTGCCATCATTTTGCCGACCGACGATCAGCCGTCATTCCAACGTCAAAAAGCGATGATCATTTGCCATCACTTTACCGCCCATCGGCCGCCGAATTATTTTTTATTGGGTAGGTTTATTATAATAAAAAAAATCCCCCTATGCCCCCGGGGGCACGCTTAAATTATTCTGACGCTTCCAAATAATAATAAAAACTTAAAACATAACGTGGCCCCGGGCACTTTATTAGTTATTTTCCTTCCAAATATAAAATGTAGCATAGAATATGAAATCAATTTATGTTCAAGGAAAAATAAAAATTATAACCATCAAATATAATTTGTCTCCGAAGTGCCCCCTGGTTGTGTGTTCTGTTATCTCGTTTTCTAGTATAATAGAAATGTAAAATTTAACACGAATATGGAGTATTTAATGGTTTACGTAACACATAAGTTTATATAAAGTTATGTAAAGTTAGCGCCAATATTATTTTCGGGTCTCCGTAATATACGGAGTTAAAATATATTATATGGAGTCAAAATATTATATACGGAGCCAAAATATATTATTATACGGAGTCAAAATATTATATACGGAGTCAAAATATATTATACGGAGTCAAAATAGAAATAAAAAATATCTAAGGTTAATATAATAACTTAAAAAGTATGGCGTTATATTTTTCGCAATCTATAACACATATATAAAATTCAATTACACTTTTGATACTCTATTTTTTATTTTTGTATGGAAATAGTTTTTTAGTACATCGATATGTTTCATTTTAGGCAGTAAAATTGTTCTATGCTTCGATTTTTTTTGTGATAACTTCGCCAATGACTAAGGTAAAGTAAAACTTTTTGTTTGTTAGTTTGAGTTATTTAAGTAAAAAATGTACTTCACGATCCCCTTTCTATATAAAGTTCAATTTGAATTTTCCCACTCTATTTTTATTTTGTGTGTAACAGTTTTTGAGTACGTGTCATTTTAGGCGGTAAAATTGTTCTATGATTCGATTTTTTTGTGATAACTTCACCAATAACTATGGTAAAGTAAAACTTTTTGTTTTGTTAGTTTGAACAGGTATATACCTAAGTAAAAAATGTATCCCACGATCCCCTTTCTATTTAACTCGTTTAAAAGTTAAGAGGGGGCTACTAAACCATTTATAATTTAAATATGTACAACTATTTGTTCTTTTACCAATTCACGAAAGTTAAGAATTCATGTACCAAGACAATATTTAACAATACAACGTTGCCAAGCCGTCGGAAACAAATTAGTCGTCAATATGAAAGCGTATATTGATGATTCGTATATTGATCAGCGTGCGTCAGCGCCTCTATGTTTCAAAAGGTTGAACTAAAACCGACTATTTTGCATCCGATTAAACGTTAAATTTACAGGCGTACATACGTCACTCTACAAAACTATTAGTATTAGCGGAATAGTTATGATGCTATGTCTCACGTAATATGAAAAAAAGAGTTAAATATGGTTTAATGGTCATTTTATAAAGAAAAACTATTTTGACTCCGATATTCGGAGTCAAAATAATTCCGGAGTCAAAATGTAATGTACAGGAGTAATGTGTGGACTCAATTTGGTCGGCCGGATATATATATATATATATATATACTAAAAGTCCGTGTAAGTTAAAAGCCCCCCCCCCCCAATATTTAAATTAATTTATATATAAAAAAAATATTTATAAAATAAACAGAAACATTTTTATTTAATATAACCATCTTAATCTTCTTCATCAGTAATACAAACATAGTCATTTATATCTTCAAGTTTTAAAATTTTAACAATTTTCCCTTCAACTTTTGAAAATACGTGTCTTGTTTCAATAGTCACCGTAAGCTTGTATTTTAAATTTTATGTCTCCAAGTAAATCCAAACAACAGTACTTAAAAAACAAAAGAGAATCATAATGTGTCCGTTTCGGACATAATGGCTAGTATTTTTTGGTAATTTTATGTACGTGTCTTATTTCAATAGTCACCATAAGCTTATATTTCAAATTTCAAGTCTCCATGTTAATCTGGTCAAAAATTTAAAAAAAAACAAAAGAAAATCATTATATGCATGTTTTGGACTTTATGGTTAGTATTTTTTGGCAATTTTTTGTATGTGTCTTATTTAATTAGTTACCTTTAACTTATATTTCAAATTTCAAGTCTCCAAGTCAATCCGGTGAACAGTTATTAAAGAAACAAAAAAAAACTTTTGGACTTCACAGCTAGTATTTTTTTAAGTTTAACCTGTTTAAATAGTCCCAATTAGCTTATATTTTAAGTTTCAAGTTAATAGCTCATCCCTTTCAAAAGTGTATTAAAAATACAAACAGGCCACCAGAGGTCACGTACAAGTTGCTTGCGATGGTTTCCTAAAACCTGAAGACCATGCCTAAGACTATAGCAAATTACAAAGACTTGGCACAAAGTGCACGATTCTTATGATTTTCAATAATTCCCGCTCCGCTAAATCTCATCTTGCCGTACACATGTTTCCAGATTTTATGGATGCCAAGTTGACCGATAAAACTATACACTGAAGTTTACGCTAACGCCCTCTCGCCAATATAGGCAAGCACTACGCAATATACGAAAATCTATAAGGGTGATAAATTAACGTCCATCCAATTTTATTAAAAAACTAATGAAGACATTAAGAAAAACGTTTTTCTCTACTTTAAAGGCGATGGTCAATTGGCATCCGTATAGCGGATGCCAATTTACCACCGGATGCCACTTGAACCGCATTTTTAACACGTGTAGATGACACTTTATACCCCTACTATATATATATATATACATACAGGGTGTATTTGAAATAGCGTAGGAAATTTTAACAGGTGATTCTACATTATGACAAAAAGTTCCTATAAACATATGTCTAAAGATGCGTCATAAGGGAGCTACGCCCCTTTGAAATTGGCTAAAAAAATCGGTTTTTATTTAATAACTCAGGAACCCTTTGAGATATATTAACGAGGTTTTGCACGTGAATTAGTCCTAATAAGGTCCATCTTTGTATGTTATTTTCACGTACTTATTTAAACCAGGGGTGTGCGAAACGGGGGGGCCTTATCAGTTTTTTGTCCCAAACTTTTTTATGTGTAACTTTTTTGCAATTTTATTTTTGAAATATGATTCCTCAGGTCAAAATACATAAAAAAGGTACTCTTGTTGTAATACTGTAGGATTAACCGTTTTCGAGAAAAGTTCATTTGAAGGTGAAATTTCACGGTTTGAGGACGAAAAATTAAATACTAAAATGTAGAAAACCAAAATTTTAATGATGCAATGTTATTCTACATCAAAAACTAAGAAAAAAAGTTTCCATACATGTAGGTCGAAAAAACGCTTTTAAAGCTACCATAGCCCTTTAAAAATGGTGCATATTTAGGAGACCATAGCTCCATTAGGATTCATTTTTGGAAGTACCTGTATATGATGTTTTTTTTTTAGTTTTTAATGTACATTCGCCCTGCATCATTAAAATTTTGGTTTTCAACATTTTAGTATTTAATTTTTCGTTCTCGAACCGTGGAATTTCACATTCAAATGATTTTTTCTCGAAAACGGTTAATCCTACAGTATTACAACAAGAGTACCTTTTTTATGTATTTTGACCTGAGGAATCATATTTCAAAAATAAAATTGCAAAAAAGTTACACAGAAAAAAGTTTGGGACAAAAAACTGATAAGCCCCCCCCCCCCGTTTAGCACACCCCTGGTTGAAATAAGTACATGAAAATAACACATAAAAACGGGCCTTGGTAGGATTAGTTGACGTGCAAAACCTCGTTGATATATCTCAAAGGGTTCCTGAGTTATTAAATAAAAACCGATTTTTTTAGCCACTTTCAAAGGGGCGTAGCTCCCTTATGACGCGTTTTTAGACATATGTTTATAGGAACTTTTTGTCATATTTTATGATGTAGAATCATCTGTTAAAATTTCCGACGCTATTTCAAATACACCGTGTATATACAGGGTGATTGGTAATTCGACCTATTCCTTAAAAGGGGTTATACTATGGTCCATTTGCAACAAATTACGTCCCATGAACTGGTGGTCGGAAATGAGCGGTTTCCGAGTTATCAGGGTTTTAAGATTTTACTGAAATTTTTTGACTCGTCATCAAAAAAAAAAAACGTACAAAAAAACTACTCATTGCTGGGCACCAAATTGATGCTTTTCTGAAAGCTGGTAAACAAGCGATCATTTTAGAGAAAAATACCCGACCAAAATTCCCACCATCTCAGAAATAAAAGGCCTTAAGTGACAAGAGTTTTTATTTTTTTGTATTTTTCCCAAAAACCGACATGAATTATTCGAAAAAACTCTATGACACTTGGCGTACAAATTACCAAAATAATTACGGGAATTCATGAGCTTTCGAAAAAGGTACAAATCTTATCAACTTTCGTAACAGTTGAATTAAAAAGGGGTCATTAGGCATTGCAGGTAACAGATTTCCGAGAAATAAATGTCCCGGGTATTTCAGTTCGAGTGTTTGATGAGGTCAACACTCGGGTCAACAAAACCAAGCGCAATGCACAAGCACAATTTAGTATAAATTAGATTTAACTGCCGTTGGTGTTCTGCGTCGTTATCAAACTGAAGTATTTTGAAAATTACCTCCATTTGCAATGGCGGCTTACGAAAATGAAGAATACGCCGGTATTATGTATTGTTATGGGTTTTGTGACGGTGATGCCGCTGCAGCTCGAAGAGAGTACCAAAGGCGTTTTCCAAACCGCCGTTTACCGGACGTGAGTGTTTTTGGTACTACTTATCGGCGCATTCGAGAAACAGACTCAGTCCATCGACGCCAAATCGACGCTGGCAGACCTCGCTTCCACAATATAGACGAAGAGGAAGAGATTCTGGAGTGCTTTCTAGCGGATGCAACTATTTCTACCCGGCAAGTGGCAACAAACCTAGGTATATCACAGTGGAAAGCCTGGTTCATTGCCCATACAGCACAACTTTACCCTTTTCACTACAGTCCCGCGCAAGCTCTTCAGGAGGGTGATCCGGCGAGAAGGATACATTTTTGCAGATTTCTAATTAACATTGAAGACCCAGATTACCTGAGAAAATTTTTTTGGACTGATGAGTCGAAATTCGATCGTGATGGTATCACAAATTATCACAATGCCCACTATTGGGCCCCAAAGGGCCAAAACCCAAAAGTAATCAAAGAAGGCACGCACCATACAAGATTCTCCTTGAATGTCTGGATGGGGATCATCAATAACAACCTTATTGGACCTTTTTTTTTGCCCTAAGACTTAGACGGCTTTACTTATGAAAACTTCTTGAGGGAAGAATTGGCCGCATTGCTCGAAGATGTACCTATAGCTACGAGAATTAATATGATTTACCAGCACGATGGCTGCCCTGCCCACTATTTTCTAGGTGTGCGGCAATGGATGGATCATAATTATCCGCTGAGATGGATTGGTCGAGGTGACCCGACTCCGTGGCCGGCGAGAAGTCCGGATTTGACACCCTGCGATTATTACATTTGGGGACACATGAAAGACTTAGTGTACAAGACACCCGTGCTCACCGTGGATGACTTGAGACAGAGGATTTTGGCAGCCGCTCAACAGATAAAAAACACACTTTCACCGAGAGTGACAGTTACGGAAATGCGTCGTAGGTTACGTGCTTGCATACGAAATAATGGTCGGCAATTCGAACAAGATCTGTAATGTATGACGGTTTTTGTTTTTATTTACTCACTCCCTTTTTTATTTTATTAAAATCCTTTATTTTATGTTTTTTTTTCATTTATAACTTTATCGAGTTCATTTAATTTAAAATGAAAATTTAAGTTAGTCAGCACTTTGTGTTGATTTTTCAGAAAATCGGTGGGGAAGTTGATAAGATTTGTACCTTTTTGGAAAGCTAATGAATTCCTGTAACTATTTTGGTAATTTGTACGCCAAGTGTAATAGAGTTTTTTCGAATAATTCATGTCGATTTTTGGGAAAAATACAAAAAAATTAAAACTCATGTCACTTAAGGCCTTTTATTTCTGAGATGGTGGGAATTTTGGTCGGGTATTTTTCTCTAAAATAATAGCTTATTTACCAGCTTTAAGAAAAGCATCAACTTAGTCCCCAGAAATAAATAGTTTTTTTTGTACGTTTTTTTTTGATGACGAGTCAAAAAATTTCAATAAAATCTTAAAACCCTGATAACTCGGAAACCGCTCATTTCCGACCACCAGTTCATGGGACGTAATTTGTTGCAAATGGCCCATAGTATAACCCCTTTCAAGGAATAGGTCGAATTACCAATCACCCTGTATATATATATATAGGGTAATTCCAGCAAATCCTGACATGGCTGGCTTAAAATAAAATACAGATTATTATTAGCATTTATAGCCATAATGGTAGCTTATGAAATGAATTTTCTGATAGTAGCAATTTCATAGTCATCAAGGTGGATGTTTCTTAAATAATTAGTCTTATTTAGCGGTACGTGGTACGTAGACAATTCACTCCGTATTTGGCGTCAATTAACAACGCAAAAACTGTGGTTTAAACTGTGTTTTTTTGAAACTAACTATTTTTGTATTATAGATTATTTTATATATTTTAGTTGACTATACATTTTAGACGGTAAGTATACGATTTATTATTTTTTTTTTCTTGAAATTCTAAAAATCATCAAAAAATTGTAACGTAAGCAACAAAAAAGTATATTTTTTTGTTTTGTGACTTAATTTTTTACTTAATACTCTTCTACTTTTAGATTATCTTAGTTTAGTGTAATTTTTACTTAATTATGTAAATATTTTATTTTATTTTATTTTTTATTCTCTAAAAAAAACTTTTTACCTTTGTAACGTAAGCAACGCGTAATATTAAGGATCGCCTATTACTTTATTGTTAGACTTGAATTTGCTTTAATAATTCCATAATTCCACAAATTATTAAAAAAATAAACAACCCGAAGCATCGTGGTCCAATTCTGAAAAAAAGTTGGTCAAAATCTCATTTGCTTATTTTTGAGTGGTTTGGATCACCCATGTGGTATGAAAGAAACACATAAACAGAAATATTATTTAATGCACAGTGGGTTAAATGTCATAAAATATAAACAAGCCAGAGCGTATTTGTCCGATTGGTCATTCCACAATTCGACAAATTATTAAAAATTAAACAAACTGACGCACTATGGTCCGAATTCGGAAAAAAAGTGGTAAATTTTTTATAGCATTTTTAATGCGCTTAAGTATGGCAATATAAAAACTATGATTTACGCACAGTGGCCATAACATAGTTTTTACATTTTTAGGCATTTTTTTGCTCCAGTTCAATAAAATTATATAAAAATGAAGGCTAAGGTACTGTGGTCCGAATTAGGAAAAAAGTGGTCAAACCTTTTTTTTGTGCGTTATAGCATTTTTCATGTCTGCTTGAATATGGCAACATAAAAATTAAGATGATTTACCGCACAGTGGTCATAAAATAGTTTTTTACATTTTTAAGCATGTTGTACCCCAGAGTTCAATAAAATTATTTAAAAATGAAGGCTAACGCACTATGGTCCGAATTAGAAAAAAGTGGTCAAAACTTTTTTTTGTGTGTTATAGTATTTTTCATGTCTGCTTGAGTATGGCAACATAAAAATTAAGATGATTTAGCGCACAGTGGTCATAACATAGATTTTACATTTTTAAGCATGTTGTACCCCAGAGTTCAATAAAATTATTTAAAAATGAAGACTAACGCACTATGGTCTTAATTAGAAAAAAGTGGTCAAAACTTTTTTTTTGTGTGTTATAGCATTTTTCATGTTTGCTTAGGTAAGACAGTAAATTAATATGATTTAGCCAAAATCTAAAAACACTTCTGCGCATAAATATGTGTCACCAAACACTACTGCGCATGCTCTATTTGTAATTGTTTGCTAGAATACTTTTGGGCATTCGTATGTACTATTAAACACTTCTGCGCATAAATCTGTTTTACCAAAACCTTCTGCGCATGGTATATTTATATAATTTTGCTAGAATACTTTTGGGCATTCGTATGTACTATTAAACACTTCTGCGCATAAATATATTCTACCAAACACTACTGCGCATGTAATATTTGTATATGTTTGCCAGAACACTTTTCGGCATTCGCATGTATTATCAAACATTTCTGCCCATAAATATGTTGCACGAAACCGTACTGCGCATGGAATATTTGTATATGTTTGCCAGAATACTTTTGGCCATTTGCATGTATTATCAAACACTTCTGCGCATCCTTGTGTTTGCCTGAGCAGTACTGCGCATGCGGAAATAAAACAAACTCAAATTTACCTCAACTATACCGAATATACCCGAACATAAACAAAAAAAACTCGATTATAACGAAATATACCCGTAAAATCCAAAAAAACATGTGTAAGCTTGTTTAAAGGCTTTAGACCGCTTTATCTAGAAGCCCTTAGCTAATTTATTCTGCAATGTTATGAGGGCCCTTTCAATTCCTTTATAATGAGGGCCCCATGCTATGAAATCATCAACGAGCCTTTCGCTTAAGTATGGCAATATAAAAACTATGATTTACGCACAGTGGCCATAACATAGTTTTTACATTTTTAGGCATTTTTTTGCTCCAGTTCAATAAAATTATATAAAAATGAAGGCTAAGGTACTGTGGTCCGAATTAGGAAAAAAGTGGTCAAACCTTTTTTTTGTGCGTTATAGCATTTTTCATGTCTGCTTGAATATGGCAACATAAAAATTAAGATGATTTACCGCACAGTGGTCATAAAATAGTTTTTTACATTTTTAAGCATGTTGTACCCCAGAGTTCAATAAAATTAAGCAACGGATATTTCATTTTTTTAATACATAATTCAGAAATTTATTTAGATTTAAAACATTATGACTTTTTATAAAATAAAATAATAATAAATAAATAAAATTATAAATTTCTCACAAATTAAACTTATTATATTAATTATAAATATATGTTTTGTTACTTTGTTATTTACTGAAAATTAATATTGTATTTAAATATTATGTGTTTTAATATAACTGATAAATTTATACATTTAAAAGTTAAAATATGAGTAAAAATGTAACGTAAGCAAAGCTGGAATTACCCTATATATATATATACACTCAGGCGCAAAATAAACTGACCACTTGAAAAATTGCCGATTTTCAAACATAAATATCTCTGAAACTAACAAATGGATTTTTATGATTCTCTTTCTTCACTTTATACTATATATATATATATATATATATATATATATATATATATATATATATATATATATATATATATATATATTTAGAGGTCAAAGTGGCTTCCGTACTTTTGGCTGACAAATTGGCATCCGGGCGTATACTCAGAGTATATTTTATTAATAAAGAGGCCAAAGTGGCATCCGATACATTTATATGCTAAGTGGCATCCGCGAGTATACATTTATACTTATTTTGGTAAATTGAACTCCGTATAATTACTTTTTCTGGCAAATTGGCATCCAAACAGCGTTGCCAGTATTATATCATAATTAGATTCGCTTTAAAAACTTCTTTAGGCGCGTTGAGCGATTTTTGGTAGGGAAAAGTCCTATGGGTTCATACCGTATTGTTGTTTTCTTTCTTTAATATATTTTTACCAAATTGACGTAGAGACTTAAAATTTGAAACATAAGCCTATGGTAACTATTCAAACATGACACATACATAAAAATTCCAAAAAATACTAGCCCTGAAGTCCAAAACAGGCACATCACGATTTTCTTTTGTTTTTTTAATAACTTTTCATCGTATTGACTTAAAATTTGAAATATAAGCTTATGGTGACATGACACATACAAAACTACCAAAAAATACTAGCCGTGAAGACCTAAACAGGCACATCATGATTTTCTTTTGCTTTTTAATAACTTTAGATAGGATTAACTTAGAGATTTGAAATTTGAAATATAAGCTTAGGTGGATTAATATTATTATAATAAAACAAGATATATACATAAAAACATCAAAAAATACTAGCTGTGAAGTCCAAAACAGGCACATCATGATTTTCTTTTGGTTTTTTTAAATAACTTTAGATAGGCTTGACTTAGAGACTTTTTAATATAAGCTTATGGTGACTATTAAAACAAGATATATACATAAAAATAGCAAAAAATGCTAGCCTCATGGCTAGTCCAAAACAGGCACATCATGATTTTTGTTGTTGTTTTAATAACTTTTCATAGGATTGACTTAGAGACTGGAAATTTAAAATATAGGCTTATGGTGACTATTAAAACAAGACATACATACATACCGAAAAATAATAGCCGTGAAGTCCAAAATGGGCACATCATGATTTTCTTTTGTTTTCATAATAACTTCTGACTGGACTGACTTAGGGACTTCAAAATTAAAATTGCTTATGGTGACTATTTAAACATATTTTACCTATAAAATGCTAGCCGTGATGTAATTTTTTGAAATAAAACCTTTATTCTTATAAATCTTGAATGGATCATCATATTGATTTGAAAATTGGTATGTAAGGACAAAATGAAAATTGAAAATAGAAGAAACCAAAAAAAAATATTTCCGACCTGTCAAAATGACATTTTTTTAATGGAAAGTCGCAGAAACATGGAATTACATCGGCACTTAGTGCTACTAAGAATGCCGATGTATTGAAATCTTCGCCGAAAAGTAAAAATCTTTGACCACGTTTTTTTCACATTTCTCGACGTTTTAGACCATTCTGAGTCGAAATCAGTAAAAAAAAATTTTGCGTCCGTATGTCTGGGTGTAAACTCTCTAACTCCATTTCTACATGAGATATCGACTTGCGGTTTTTTGCATATTGTTTCTTATCGTATTCCGAAGAGCTGATTAGATTTTGGGGTAAACGATTGGGGGTAAGGAGGTAAAAATAGGGTAAAACTCCTATTTTTAGGGTTTTTTTTATAATTAAGGCAATTATTATTGTATTTGGTTAATTTAGCACTTATATAAAAGATAATTTTAAATTGGTCAAAAAATGTTATAAACAGCGTTTTCCTAAAACGCATTGTTTTCGAGATATTGGCGTTTAAAGGAGTAAAAGGTTTTCTAGCATATCTCACATATTTATAACGCGATTTCAAAAAATTATTCGCTGAATAGTAAGTAATTAGTAAAATTTTAGATTTTAAGCTTTCACGGCCATTAAGATATAAAGAACTTTCACTTTCGGGTTTAGACCGTGTTAATGGATTTTCACTTTCCGACGTTTCGTCTCTTACTACTAGAGACATCTTCAGGGATTAATCTGAAACACCAAAAATTGGGTCAATGTTTGACTTCAACAAAAGACAAAATACCCCTGAGTTCAGAAGGCGTATATAAAATACCCTGCTCCTGTGGTACGGTTTACATAGGTGAAACTAAGAGAAAAATTTCTACAAGACTTCAAGAGCATGAGCGCAATATAAGAAAGAAACAAATTTCCTTATCGGCAGTAGCCGAACATGTACATGAAACAGGTCATAAAATCAACTTGTCTCAAACAAAACAAATATTAACAGAAAACAGAAAAATGCCAAGGAAGATACGGGAATCGATAGAAATCATCAAGCATCCTAACAATATCAATCGGGACACTGGTTACCACTTACCTGCAATATGGAAGTCTTTGATAGGAAAAACCTCGTCACGGGTGAATAACCACAACTCGTCATAAATAGTGACACAAGTTGATTCGAAACTTAGTTTCAGATTAATCCCTGAAGATGTCTCTAGTAGTAAGAGACGAAACGTCGGAAAGTGAAAATCCATTAACACGGTCTAAACCCGAAAGTGAAAGTTCTTTATAATTAGTAAAATTGTAATTATGTTATGCTACCCTGTTCTAATAGCATGTTATTAGGTTTCCCAATAGTGCCGATGTTTTGACAGGGTGCTTGCAACGTTTCATCTAGTTTTATATAAGAGGACTTGGTAACAACTGAAAATCGACAAAATGAAAAACAAAGTGAAATCTTTAAAACAAGGCACGCAGCGCCGACGTTCACCCCTTAAGTCTTTGCCCAACATAAAAAATACATTTTTAACCGATTTTTGGTAGGGGGAAAATCTTATGGGTTCATAGTTTTAAGTTTTTACTTCTGTCGGCAGTTCCCATGACTACCCATGACTTTTCCTAGCAAATTCAAAATTTAAACAAAAATTGTCGAAGTGACGGTTGGTCGGTCTTTTCAGAAAATCTTGTAAGCACGATAAGTTATCGTCGATAACTTAAGAACGCTTTAGGCTAAAGACCTGAAACCTAGTATACAGGTATGTTACAAAAGTTCTCGCTCGGGATATTTTTTGGTGAAAACTGGCTACGGCAAGGGGGCAAAAAAGGGAAAATAAAAAAAAATCACAAAACCCTGAAAATTAGCCTAAGGAACCTTCAAGTATTACGTAACGCACATTTTGATCATTTTCGACCCTCACCTACCCCCTGTAACGCTATTTTCCTATACCTATAACATGGGCGTAATACTTGAACGTTCCCCTATGGGGGTTTTAGAGGTTGTTGAAATTGAACCTGATAATAAAAATTTTCTAACTCTACCCCCGCAGGGGTGAGGGGGTAATTATTTTTAAAATTTTAAAATATTTTCGTGAAAACTGATATGTAGGGGTTTTTGGGGTAGCTATAACTGAATCCAATAACGAAAAAAAATTAACTCCACCCCCGCGGGGGTAATTATTTTTAAATGTTTACAGTATTTTCGTGAAAATTGGTATATAGGGGTTTCTGGCGTAGCCAAAACTGAATCTGATAACGAAAAAAATTTAACACCACCCCCGCGGGGGTAATTGTTTTTAAATGTTTATATTTTCGTGAAAATTGGTGTATAAGGGTTTTTGGGGTAGCTAAAACTGAATCTGATAACGAAAAATTTTTAACCTCACCCCCGCAGGGGTAAGGGGTAATTATTTTTAAATGTTTAAAATATTTTCGTGAAAAATGGTATATAGTGGTTTTTGGAGTAGCTAAAGCTAAATCTGATTACAATTTTAACATGACCCTCGAGGAGGTAAGGGGGTAATTGTTTTTGAATGTTTAAAATATTTTCGACTTGAAATTTGGAAGACATTAATAGCATAACCAAAATAATTTTTTAGTATATACTCAATATGGATACAGCCTGTATCATACAGGTCGGCAAGAGAGAACATTTTTTTAAAGAGAAAGGGAGGCGTGTGATACATTATTTTAAGGCTCATAAAATTCTCTATTCGACCAAATATTTTTAATTTTTTAAACATTTTTTTAAGGTTTTTTACGAGGGTTTTTATTTTATTTTTTTTTTTTGCTAAAAATGCGATTTTTTAAGATTTTTTTGTAAAATTTCATTTTTAATTTGTATAATTCCAAATTAGTTTGAAAGCATGTATAACTGACGTATTTAAATCATAAAATAAACCATTTTTCAAAAATTACGATTTTTAACCCCCAAAAATTGCTCCAAAAAAAAAATAAAAAGATAATAGAACTGACAAACAAATTATCTCCAAATGTTTAAAATGTTTTTGTAAAAATGGGTACCTATATGATAATAATATTTTTTCTAATTATATCCTTCGGGGGTGGGGGTTAGTTATTTTAAGTATTCAAAAAATTTTCGTGAAAATTGGTATATAGTGGTTATTGAAGTCGCTGAAAGCGAATCAGATAAACATTTTTGGTAAAACCACCCCGAGGGTAACTATTTTTAAATGATTATACTTTGGTGAAAATTATTATATTGGGGTTTTGAGATCGATAAAACTGAATCTGATGATAAAAAAATCTAACCATGGTTTGGCTGTTGGGTGAACCCCTTGGGGTAGGGGGCAGTAATGTTAAAATACCTACTCACAATGGTTTTGAAAAAATGGAAATATTAGGGTTTTTGAGGTTGCTGAAACGGATTCTAATAGTAAAAAATCCATCTCCACGCCCGGTGGTAAAAAAAATGGTATTTTTTTTATCTGAAAGTCTGGGCCGTCAAGAAACAATCGGGGCCCGGGGGATAGTAACCTACGGACCCCCACCTGGTCCCCACAAAAATCCGCCCCCCAATTTTTTTTTTCTACCTCCTGAAAATTTTCGATGACTAAAAAAAAACTCTTCGCCCCCATCCGGTCCCCCTCAGAGACTAAAAAAAAAGATTTAGGATTTCGATTGAAATCTACGAATGTTATCATTTTGACAGGTCGGCCATCTTGCTTTTTGTTTTTTTTTTTTATTTTACCGTTACAGAAGGTATCAAAGAAAATAGTAGGTGAAATATTTATTATTGTAAATTGAATTTTTTACATTTGTCAATTATTTGACAGATATCAAATAATTCTTGTAAACGTCTTTCAATGTTTTGGGTCGTATAATTTTGTCAATGTCTTACTTAAATCACCTAGAAAGGGACGGTATATCTGCTTATTTGGAAAAAGGACCATCAGTGTTGCTTTATTCGCAAAATTTTGAGTATGAAACAACAAAATTAGAACAACTAACGAAAAATTGGTGTTATCGGGTAGAGGGAAAAAAATCGACAAGAGCAAGATGAAGATGTATTAAATTTATTTGTTTGAGTTCTGCTTTCGCGTCAATAAAAAACAGTTAAAATATGGTTCAAATTCCATGGTTAAAATATATCTTTTTGTATTTTTTATATTTTTTAATAAAATTGTTATTTTAAAAACACTAATGACATTTTACACAGTAACCTATTAATTTAATTCATTAAAAATTTCTTACCTTCTTTTTAAAAACCATAAACAAGAAATGCAAAAATTATAAAAATACATACTGTACATACCAAATTTCAAGTTTCTACGACTTTCCGTTCAAAAGATATAATTTTGACAGGTCGACCATCTTGTTTTTTGGTTTTTTGCTTTTTATTATACCCTTACATACCAAATTTCAAGTTTCTACAACCTTCTGTTCAAAAAGCGTAATTTTTACATGTTGGGTAAATATTCATAAGGTTAAAGTCGGCGCTGCGACCTTCAAACTCGGCGCTGCGCGACTTTTCAGATTAATTATTTTTTTCATTTTGACGATTTGCAGTCGTTATCAAGTCCTATCTTGTTTCTTGGTATCGTCGATTTTCAATTGTCATTATGTCCCCACATACCAATTTTCAATTCCCTACGATAATCCAATTAACATTTATGAGAATAAGTATTTTGTCGAAAAGATGACAGCTCGCTGCGCTCGCGGTGACTTCCCGGATAGTATTTTTTAGGTAGAATCTGTTTATATAGTCACTATAAGCTTATATTTTAAATTTCAAGTCTCTAAGTCATTCCGATCAAAAGTTATTATAAAACAAAAGCAAATTATGATGTGCCTGCTTCGGACTTCACAGCTAGTATTTTTTGGTAATATTATGTACGTGTCTTGTTTCAA
Organism: Brachypterus glaber; assembly: GCA_958510825.1. Taxonomy (NCBI): domain Eukaryota; kingdom Metazoa; phylum Arthropoda; class Insecta; order Coleoptera; family Kateretidae; genus Brachypterus; species Brachypterus glaber. The sequence continues at coordinate 21,573,727 of OY294047.1, read as the reverse complement.
TAGTCATAGTAAGCTTGTATTTTAAATTGTATGCCTCCAAGTCAATCCAATCAACAATAATTAAAAAACAAAAGAGAATCATAATGTGCCTGTTTCGGACCTCATGGCTAGTATTTTTTGGTAATTTTATGTACGTGTCTTATTTCAATAGTCACCATAAGCTTATATTTTAAATTTCAAGTCTCCATGTTAATCTGGTCAAAAATTAAAAAAAGAACAAAAGAAAGTCATTATATGCATGTTTTGGACTTCATGGTTAGTATTTTTTGGCAATTTTTTGTATGTGTCTTATTTAGTTGGATACCTTTAACTTATATTTCAAATTTCAAGTCTCCAAGTCAATCCGGTAAACTGTTATTAAAGAAACAGAAAAAAAACTATTGGACTTCCCAGCTAGTATTTTTTTTAAGTTTAACCTGTTTAAATAGTCCCAATTAGCTTATATTTTAAGTTTCAAGTTAATAGCTCATCCCGTTCAAAAGTGTATTAAAAATACAAAGTCACGCACAAGTTGCTTGCGATGGTTTCCTAAACCTTAAGACCATGCCTAAGACTATAGCAAATTTCAAAGACTTGGCGCAAAGTGCACGATTCTTATGATTTTCAATAATTCCTGCTCCGCTATATCTCATCTTGCCGTACACATGTTGCCAGGTTTTATGGATGCCAAGTTGACCGTTAAAACTATATGAAAACTATACACTGCAGTCTACGCTAACGCCCTCTCGCCAATATACGCAAGCACTACGCAATATACGAAAATCTATAAGGGTGGTAAGTTAACGTCCAATTTCATTAAAAAACGAATGAACACATTAAGAAAAACGTTTTCCTCTACTTTAAAGGCGACGGTCAATTGGCATCCGTATAGCGGATGCCAATTTACCACCGGATGCCACTTGAACCGCATTTTTAACACGTATGGATGCCACTTTATACCCCTTATATATATAATATACAAAGTACTAGGGTAGATCATGAAACACGAATTATATAAATTCTTGTTACACAAATAACTATTGCGACATAATTACGTTAGAAATATCGGTTTACTTCACCATACTTATTAAGTATTATACATAAAACAAAACCACATGGTTGTCATCGCCTCAATTTGCAACAGTTGCCACACGGTTTGTAAAAAAATATGAATAGTAAAATATTGTTCATTATTCAACTTTTTTTATCCACTTTTTGGATAAAAAGGTATAAATAGTGTCATAAGTGTAATTCCATTTTTGTTATTCTATTTTTTTTACAAGACGTGGCAAAATCTTAGGGTAATGGTGCAAATTAAAAAAACATCAAAAACAAGAATGCCCTAAAATATAAAGGTGTATAAAATTTAGGTAAAACTATCTTGTTCACAATCATCGACCTTTAATCAATTTCACAGCACACAGTCTTTAGAAATATCGGTTTACTCCACCATATAATACTTATTAAGTATTACTTATACATAAAACAAAACCACATGGTTGTCATCGCCTCAATTTGCAACAGTTGCCACACGGTTTGTAAAAAAAGATGAATAGTAATATACTGTTCATTATTCAACTTTTTTTATCCATCTTTTGGATAAAAAGGTATAAATAGTGTCATAAGTGTAATTCACATAATTTTTTTTATTCGATTTTTTTACAAGCCGTGGCAAAACGCTCAGGATAATGGTACAAATTAAAAAAACATTAAAAACAAGAATCCCCTAAAAAATAAAGGTGTATAAAATTTAGGTAAAACTATCTTGTTCACAATCATCGACCTTTAATCAATTTCACAGCGCACTGTCTAACTCACAATACTTGCAACAGTTTATATGTAGCCGTACTTTACTTTAAAACTTTATTTTCCTTTACTTTTTATTATAAAGTCACTATGAAGTCATCATGTCACTGACTGACGACGTGTTGGGACCTTTCAAAGAATCATTAATGTCTCTTCTAAACATTGATAAGTTTTGAGTAAATCTGAAAAAAGAACATTTTAGTAGTATTAATAGCGGTAGAGGTCGTCAGGTCAATCCTGTTAACAAAATACAATAGCTTCCCATAATATACCTAAATTAGTGGGAAGGAATAAACATAAAACAGTAAATCTTTTACATTAAACCATATTTTTCACACCAATTAATTTTGTCTACAATGCACTAGGTTACTATTTTTGGTCAGCAGCTACGCTGTCCCCGGGATAGACTAACCCGGAGGGCATAGGATATCTTCAGAGGGGTCACGGCTGCCAATGTTTTGTTCTTTTTTTTTCGGTTTTAATAAAATTGTCTTTCATTAAAAATAAAAACTTAAAAAATTGTATATTTGTATTGGATTGTGTTTTGCAATAGGTATGTTCGTTGGTTCCTGCACTTTTGCACAGTTGATCACAGTAATTTGTCATGTTAAAGAATTGAAAAAATAATACAGTACTTATTTGGTTGAGTGAAAAGCGTACGCCAGTGCAAGAAAGTGCAGTCCCAACGAACAAACTTAATAACACATTGTGAAATAACAGTTTTTTTTTTTAATGTATGTATGTAAATTACGTAAACGACCTGTAGAATGTCGACTTTTGTACCAAGCCTCCAAAAGGAGGTTGTAAAAAATATATATATATATATATATATATATTTGGGGATTTTTAGCTATACCAATTTTGAACACAGTTTTGTGACATGCAGAGCCTAGGGAACGTTCAAATATTACGTAACGCAAATTTTGATCATTTTGGACCCCCCCCTGTAACGCTATTTTCCTATACCATTAACATGGGCGTAACACTCCAAAATGACCCCCCCCCACTAGGAGCGTTACGTAATACTTGAACGTTTCCCTACGAGTCTTATGGACAACATAAAAATATACAGGAGAAATAAATAGCCAGGTCTTTTGGGAACCTACCTATCTCTATTTTTGGTCAACAGATTGCGCTCGATCCCGTCCATGAGATTCTCGAACCATTGTGCCATGGCCGGCTGCTTGTCCGGCGGTTGCCCTCTGATGATGTTCTCGCGCATCTGATTGAAGTAGTCCTCATTGAGCAGAATAAGGCCGAGGAGAGGCCGTGACATCGACCATTGGTTTCTACAGTCCTGTAATAACAAGTCGGTAAAGATAATTCTAACCGAGATTTTACCGCAAAATGGGACATGGGAACAATTCATATTTCTTTTTTCTGTGTTACTTTTTTGTGAATTTAATATTAGAATAGTATTCCTCAAGTAAAAATACATTAAAAGGTACCCTCGTTGTCATATCGTAGGTTTAACCGTTTTAGAGCAAAATTCATTGAAGGAAAAATTTCAAGTTTTGTGGACCAAAAGTTTGTTTCTTAGTTTTTGATCTACATTCACCCTGAGTCACTGAACTTTTGGTTTTAACATTTTAGTATTTTATTTTTCTTCCTCGAAACGTGAATTTTTCCTTCAACTGAATTCTAATAATAAATTCACAAAAAAGTTACACAAAAAAAAGTGTAGCGTGCAAGAGGTCACAAACGAACCGTTACAAAAGTTTGGGGCAAAAAACTGTGGAGCCCCCCTCCGTTTTACACGCCCCTGGTTAAAATAACGATACGAAAATAACATATGAAGATAGGCCTTATTAAGATTAGATCACGTGCACAACTTCGTTGACATATCTCAAAGGGTTTTTAGTATTTGATTTTTCTTCCTCGAAACATGAATTTTTCCTTCAACTGAATTTTGAGGAATATTATTCTAATAATATATCCACAAAAATTACACAAAAAAAAGTTTGGGGCAAAAAACTGTTGAGCCCCCCCCCCCCCACCGTTTTGCACGCCCCTGGTTAAAATAACGATACGAAAATAACATATGAAGATAGGCCTTATTAAGATTAGATCACGTGCACAACTTCGTTGAAATATCTCAAAGGGTTCATTAGTTATTAAATAAAAACCAATTTTTGGACACTTATAAAGGGTCGTAGCTCCCTTACAACCCATTTTTATACATATGTTTAAACTTTTTTCCTATTTTCTGATGTAGAAACATCCCTTAAAGATATTTACGCTATTTAAAATACACCGTGTATAGTACCTCAAACATGATCACATTGAGCACCGTGCTCAAAATTTGCTGCAGGATCTCAGGATGCATTTCGAGAACTTTAAGGAACATATCGCTGGTCGGTACCATGCCTACCCGCTGTTCTTTGCCTGGATAAACTAAAAAAGAGGTTCCTAAATTATTACTCAGCTCTTACATCATAATTGCGTTGTGCCTTTTTAAGAGCATTTTTCTGTTTTGCGACTGTTATAAGCTCATAATCACACGCATATTGCGTTATTTTTTTTATAAATCATAAAAACTGGCTCCGGTATTTATCATAGTTTAAGAGGGTAAAAATTACATCCAATATATTCTGAATATGCGTACCTTTATAACTACAAAAATTTTGTTTTTAGGTAAATTTTTACTATACATGAGACTTTTAGGAGGCCAAAATTCGCATTTTGGATGTATTTTCGTGAAAACTGGTATCTAGATTTCTGAAACCGAATCTATAATTAAAAATTCAAAATGGCGGATTCAACATGGTGGGAAAATTTCATGGATTTTAATGAATTTTGATAAAAAAAAGATATTTGTTTTAAGGTTGCTGAAACCGAATCCATTATTGAAAATTAAAAAATCAAAATGGATGATGCTCAATTTCGTTTAAATTTAACAATGAAAAAAAAAATGATCCGCCATTTTTAATTTAGGCAATTTATATGGACTGACTCACATTTTGGGAAAATCGGACATTTAAAAACATTGGACCACCCTAAAGTCGCGGATTTTTCCGTATACGTATACGCGTATGAACAAGGCGTCCTTCGCCTTGGTGTGAATCATAGGGAGAAATCCGCGACTGATCCAGTTTTTTTAAGGAATGGGCTATTTGCACGTCCAACGTCCACGAAGCTATTTCCACGTCCAGTATTTTTTTGGCCGATTTTAGGGTTTTTAAAGCTTTTAACGTAAATTTTTCGTCAGAATTGTATCCTCCTCGTTTAAATGGGGGGGGGGCTACGCCCTCCCCATAAGCAATAAAAATACCAAACATACGAAAAAACCAAAACAAACAAGAATTAGGTCATGTGACGTCGGACGTGAAAATAGCCACTTCGTTTTTTTAAATATCCGATTTTGCTAAAATTTGGTATAAAGGCATTTTTTGGGAATCCTATCCATACGGTATGATATACAAAATCAAAAAATCAACTGTCGAAAATGGCTGTATGCAAAAATTCAGATATTTACTAGTCATGTCATGGAAAAAAATCTTAAAAGAAATATTTGCGTAAAACGAGAAGTACAAAATAACTATAAACTTTCAAAATGCGAATTAATACTTAAGTATGTGCTAGTTTTAGTGTTTATAAAATAAAAGTAAAATTACATACAATTTGCAATTTTTATCAGTAATTTTTATAGAGTAACTTTTATTTATAAAACTGAGGTAGAGAATAGGTATTTCTAAAATAATTACCTTTTTGGGTTAGTTGCTTAAACAGGTAAGTTACTATATGGTCCAACGTTGCACAACAGCCTGTACACACCATCGTATCTATATATTTTTGGGACAAAAAATAATTAAGTGTAACAAAATTTAAACTTTTTCTACAAATAACATTAATAGTATTTATTTTTTATGCTGATTTCAAATTTTCTTTTCGTTTCAGATTTTCAATCAAACCCTGCACCTGGAAAAATTAACTAAAAATATTATGAATTAAATTAATATTAATTTGGTTTAAAAATATACAAAACCTGCGACACGATAAAAAGGTTGTTCCATCAACTGACTTAAAATTTTTGCTGATTACCTACTTATTTATAATTTGAAAAGTAGTAATTATTTAAAATTTATAAATTTGATTTCTGTACTATCACGCTTATAAAAATCCAAGACAATCAAAAATTGTATTGTTTAACCTTTTGTGGTCTAGTGGTCCCAAATTGATATACAAAGATTAATTTGGATGCGGTACTGTGCCTCTCACTTGCACGCATCTTGCCTTACGACGTTTTAGACGTTGAGTTGAGAGGTCGCAACCGCATGAATAAAAATAAGAGTATACAGTTGCGATCTTTAAAAAGTACTACACCCAAAACTTGTACTATCACTAAAGTCAATTGATGACTTAACTAAGTCAGAGATACATAAAACTAAATATAACAGTCGTCTTGTTTGAAATAATAATTCTTTCAAGTGTCAAATGTGTCAACATTCTTCACTAAGCCAGCAACAAAAATCAATTTTAACAATATATTTTGTGGCTAATATAAGGAAAATGGCAGAGAAATTAAAGAATTCTACACGCCAGAACCAAATATATAGGAAAGAAGGTTCGGGTACTTTAAAAGTTTCAACCGCTATTAAATAAGGTACCTTATTGTTTTTCTTTATTTTATCAATGTTATTTTTTATTTCTGTTGTTATTTTTTTAGTTTTATATATATACACGGTGTATTTGAAATAGCGTAGGAAATTTTAACAGTTGATTCTACATGATAAAATATGACAAAAAATATATATTTTTTATTTTGAAATTGGCTAAAAAAATCGGTTTTTATTTAATAACTCAGGAACTCTTTGAGATATATTAACAAGGTTTTGCACGTGAACTAATCCTAATAAGGCCCATCTTTTTATGTCATTTTCACGTACTTATTTCAACCAGGGGTGTGCGAAACGGGGGGGGCTTATCAGTTTTTTGTCCCAAACTTTTTTCTGTGTAACTTTTTTGCAATTTTATTTTTGAAATATGATTCCTCAGGTCAAAATACATAAAAAAGGTACTCTTGTTGTAATACTGTAGGATTAACCGTTTTCGAGAAAAATTAATTTTAAGGTGAAATTCCACGGTTGGAGGACGAAAAATTAAATACTAAAATGTTGAAAACCAAAATTTTAATGATGCAGGGCAAATGTATATTAAAAACTAGGAAAAAAACCTTCTATACATGTACTTCCAAAAATCAATCCTACTGGAGCTATGGTCTCCTAAATATGCACCATTTTTAAAGGGCTATGGTAGCTTTAAAAGCGTTTTTTCGACCTACATGTACGGAAACTTTTTTTCTTAGTTTTTGATGTAGAATAACATTGCATCGATAAAATTTTGGTTTTCGACATTTTAGTATTTAATTTTTCGTCCTCGAACCGTGAAATTTCACCTTCAAATGAACTTTTCTCGAAAACGGTTAATCCTACAGTATTACAACAAGAGTACCTTTTTTATGTATTTTGACCTGAGGAATCATATTTCAAAAATAAAATTGCAAAAAAGTTACACAGAAAAAAGTTTGGGACAAAAAACTGATAAGGCCCCCCCGTTTCGCACACCCCTGGTTTAAATAAGTACGTGAAAATGACATAAAAAGATGGGCCTTATTAGGATTAGTTCACGTGCAAAACCTTGTTAATATATCTCAAAGAGTTCCTGAGTTATTAAATAAAAACCGATTTTTTTAGCCAATTTCAAAGGGGCGTAGCTCTCTTATGACGCATTTTTAGACATATGTTTATAGGAACTTTTTGTCATATTTTATCATGTAGAATCACCTGTTAAAATTTCCTACGCTATTTCAAATACACCCTGTATATACAGGGCGGGCCATCTAAGACGTACAGGGCGTTTTTTGGAGTTATTTCTAAAGCTGCCAATTTAAAATTGATACTATTGATTATAGGCCCAATAAGCTATAAATCTGACTAAACAAAATTTTTTAACTAGCTTTGGTTTTGGAGTTATGAAACTGAATTTAATTGGTAAACTTTAGTTAAAACTTCTAAAATCTGAAAAACTGTTGCGTTTTCTTTAACGTTCCATACTTTTCATAACTAATAACGTTAGTTTTAAGACAAAAAACTGAAATTAAAAAATAGTTATTTTTAAAAAATTTTAACAGTGTATGAGTAGAACGCAAGTAGATAAAGCTTGCTGTGACACTTTACTAAATCTTGTAAAATGACAATTCACTTGTCAGTGGTTTGAATAATTTTGAAAATGTTAGTTTTTTATTTATGAACAAGAAAAATACTTAATAATTATAATAAATAAATAGATATTTAGAAAAATAAAATAATAGCATGTATTAGGAGTTACAGTTTGTAAACCATGGTTTGGCGAAAAATTATTATTCAGTGAGAAGTTTTAAAATTATAACTTGGAAGTGATAAAAGATTATAAATAAGCAAGAAAAGCCTGGTGCATGTTTATTTTTCATAAAAATGGTGCAGTTTTACCTCGAGTTTTACTTAAATTTGGGTTTTACTTGTCTCGGAAGCCAAGAGATACAAGAGCTAATACAATGAACTAAATTATACTTCTAATTGCTTAACTTAAATAAAAATTCAAATACGTATCTATTTAGTTTTTTTTCTTTGTTTTTAGTTATAAATTTATTGTGTAGACCTTATTTTTATAAAAGTTCTTAAAACGTTCAAAAACTACATGTATTCCAATTATGCTGGTTGGTGATAAAATTCAGAAGCACTTTTTACTGATTCCTATTTTTTAATCCATTTTTCACTAATTTATCAAAAAAATAAGTTTATTTTTTAATTTCGAACATAGTTATTGCGAAAGAAAAAGTCAGTTGACATCATAGGTAAAATAAATTGACATTTATGAAAGACTCACGATTAGAAAAATTTTATCACAGCAAACTAAATAAAATCATTTTATTTAAATACACTGTAAGAAAATTTTAAAATTATTAATTTTTCAATTTAGATTTTTTGTTTAAAAAATTGAGTTACTACACTTCTGCTCAAAAATATCGGCCCACCTAAAAAAATACACATTTTTGAATGCAAATATCTTCAAAACTATTTAATGGATTTATTCGATCTTTTTTTTATTTTGAAGCTTGAACTTTTAGCTCTTACTTACTGGAATAAAAATTATCAAACATCTTTTTTTATACCGGCAGAAATGAAAAGTGCACAGCTATGTTTTTTTACTGCACCTTTCGATATGCGCATGGTTCGCCACTAAATTTTTTAATTTTCCTTTTCTCGTTTAGGAGATATAAGGTTTTTTCTAAAAATTTACATTTTTGCAAGTAACAAAAAAACTACGCAATGGATTTAATTGATTTTTTTTTTAATTTAAAGCTTAAATCGTAAACTTTTATTTATTTAATTAAGGTTTCTGTTGGAAACATGTTTAAACTGAGTTTACATTGCTTAAATAGTCATGTTTTTTTTACTCGATCTTTTTTGTTGCAATTTAAACACAAACTCAAATCTTTCCATAAGTTTTAAAACTTATTCTAATAGCCACACTTATTGTGACTGATTCCGTCTTTTATTTTTTATCATAAGTCTTCTCATTTAGGAGAAATTATGTTTTTTTGGTAAATAAGGACTTTTTAAGTGGTGGGCTAGTGCCACCCCTGTAACTAACTTTTTTATGATTGACAAGACTTGTCACTTATGTGGCAATACTTTTTTAACTCGTTAAAATTTTATTTAATTGTATTATTTAAATGGAAACAAGTCCGGAAGTAGCTGCCCAAGCTGTAGCTCTGCTACAAGAAGGGCACAGTCAGCGTTATGTTGCTCAACAGTTAAATATTACGAGAGCAGCGGTAAGAAGAGTATTCCAACGTTTTAAGGAGACCGGTTCCTTTAGTCGACGCCAAGGAGCTGGCAGACATAGGTGCACGTCCGCTCGGGATGACCGATTTATCGAGCTTAATTCCCTGCGGAATCGTCGTCTAAATTCAGTTAATTTGAGATCACGGCTTCAAGAAACAAGAGGTGTAGCAGTAAGTAGGTCCACTATTGGTCGAAGGCTTTTTGAAAGAAACCTTTGCTCTTATAAGGCCGCAACTGGACCTAAACTCACTGCTAACCATCGTCGTGCCAGGCTGCAGTTTGCAAGAAGACATTTAAACTGGGACAGAAACCAATGGGCAAAGGTTATGTTTTCTGATGAAACCAGGATATGTCTATTTGGGAATGATGCAAGACAGCGTGTCTACCGACGTCCTGGAGAACGTTATGCACAGGCCTGCATTGCAGAAAAAGTTAGTTATGGTGGTGGATCGTGCATGATATGGGGAGGTATATCATTGGAAGCTAAAACTGAACCCGTTTTTATTATAAGGGAAGAACGTGGACGGCAAAGGCGAAGTCTTACAGCGGAAAGGTATGTCGAAGAAATTTTGGAAGAGCACGTCGTACCTTACGCCGGATTTATAGGCGATGACTTTATTTACATGCAAGACAATGCAAAGCCGCATACTGCAGCAAATGTCAGACGATACTTAAGAGATGTCGGTATCGACGTCTTAGAGTGGCCAGCTAATAGCCCCGATCTTAACCCAATCGAACATCTCTGGGATGAGTTAAAAAGAAGAATTCGATCAAGGAACCCAGCGCCAGCGACAATTCCAGAACTAATTATAGCAGTCGAGGAAGAATGGGAAAATATACCTCAGAATACTATAAGAAACTTAATTCTCTCTATGAGTAATAGAGTACAGGATGTACTTAGGGCTAGGGGGGGAAATACCAGATATTAATATTAGACATATCGCACCCGTTACAGAACAGTGTTATAACACAAAATTTTGAAAAATGTGTTTTTAGTGTAATTACGGCTCTTATTAGGATCTACCGACCTGTATAACTGGCATATTACATATAACTATAGCATAGTTTCATGTAATATGCCAGTTATACAGATCAGTAGATCTCAATACGAGCAGTAATTACACTAAAAACACATTTTTCAAAATTTTGTGTCCTGTATTATTGTTATTGAGTATTCTGTTATTGTGTATTCTCTAATTGTGTTTTGTTATTGAGTATTCTTTTATTGTGTTCTGTATGGTTGTTATTGAGCATTCTGTTATTGTTTTCTGTTATTGAGTATTCTGTTATTGTGTTCTGTATTATTCTTATTGAGTTTGCAAGTTTTTTGTGGATTAGGCCTAATGGGGAAACCAGTATAAAAAAAACGAGCTAATCACTTTACCTCATGGGTGGCTTGGAAATAAGTGCTGGTAAATAGGAACAAATTTAATGGAAAAATAATACATATTTTTTAAAATAAACTGCTTATGGAATATATGTGGCTGGACTATAATTGTGTGGTTCTGAACTATTGTTGTGTTAAATTACGGTATGGAATATTTGTGAAAAAAAAATTGGAAAATGTACAAAAAAAGGAATGGAATTATTATTTTGAAAAGAATAGGAGTAAATGCTGCCAGGCATGGGATATACAGCTGCCTCAAACCATTTTTAAAACCTAATTCTGTATGAAAAACATTGGGAAATATGACTATAACGTCTATAATATTTATGTAGATAAATTTTAACTATAGTGTATACACATTGATAACCTAGCCTCAACCGTGTAATGTTGGTTAGTTTTAGTGTTTTGTTAAATTAAATTGAATGTTTTATTGACCATAATGTAATGTAACTAATAATAACGAAAAACAGCATTGTTGTAAAAAAAACATACACGTCTAATACGTTTTTTGTGTTTATAATTGTTATTAAATAATTTTAATAAAATTTAAAATTTGTTTATTGTTATTTTATTTGATAAAATATTTTGTTTAAAAAAAATTAAAAAGCAAAAAGTCCTTAAAAAGACGTTAGAACTTGTTTTTGGAGTACCATTAGAGATTTAAACAGTCTGTGCAAAGTTCGTTCGGCATATATGCCTCAAAACGCAGTCTGAGCTGGGAACCAAAAAGTTGCTAACGCAGAAAACGTGTTAATTAAATGTATTTATTTAAGCTAAAGTTATAGAAGTGCAATAGATCTTTATATTCTATCGACGCTTTTCCGTCATATACAATTTTACAGGGGTGGCACTAGCCCACTGATTAAAAAGTCACTTTTTCCGAAAAACTTTAATTTCTCCTAAATGAGAAGACTTATGATAAAAAATAAAAGAAGGAATCAGTCACAATAAGTGTGGTTTTTAGAATAAGTTTTAAAACTTATGGAAACATTTGAGTTTGTGGTTAAATTGCATCAAAAAAGATTGGGTAAAAAAAACATGACTATTTAAGCAATGTAAACCCAGTTTAAACATGTTTGCACCAGAAACTTAAATTAAATAAATAAAAGTTAAGGACTTAAGCTTCAAATTAAAAAATAAATCAATTAAATCCACTGTGTAGTTTTTTTGTTATTTGCAAAAATGTTTATTTTCAGAAAAAACCGTATATCTCCTAAACGAGAAAAGGAAAATTAAAAAGTTAAAAAAGAAATTACTCCCATTTAATTGGCCTATAAAATCAATTAATTAAATTGTAAAAAAATATGCAGTGGCCAACCGTGCGCATATCGAAAGAAGCAATAAAAAAACATAGCTGTGTAATTTTCATTGCTGCCGGTTTAAAAAAAGATTTTTGATAATTTTTATTCCAGTAATTAAGAGCTAAAAGTTCAAGCTTTAAAATAAAAAAAAGGTCAAATAAATCTATTGAATAGTTTTGGAGTTATTAGCATTTGAAAATGTGTATTTTTTTAGGTGGGCCGATATTTTTGAGCAGAAGTGTAGTTACAAAAAGTATTGAACGTTAAAGAAAAAGCAAATATTTTTAGATTTTCAAGTTTTTAACTAAACTTTATCATTGAAATTCAGTTTCATATGGCCGCAACTCCAAAATAAAAGCTAGTTAAAATGTTTTGTTTGGTCAGACTAATAGCACTACCCGACATGATTTATATACTATTGATGAGATATATTCAAATCCGTTTTTAAAATTCTTCCATCACGTCACAATTTTGATATACAGGGTGTTTTATAATAAAAATAGGCATTTTTTTGAACGTCGGGAGATTTCACATTTATGAATATTTTTTTTCAATTTGGTACACTGGTTAAAAATTTGTGTGCTTTTCGAATATTTAAAAAAAAATTTAAATATCGATTGTCATTTGTTTTTTATAATAAAAAGAAAAAGTTATTTCGTTGCCAAAATTTCAAAAGATGGAATTTTTCGTTTGGACAAAAACAAACAAAAAAACACTCTGTATTTATATGGCTTTAATTTGGTTTCAATTTTTTTTTGAAGGACCTTCTGGAAGCCGCACAATATCAATTTTAAGTCAATTATGTCAGATATTTTAACAGCGTTTTGCATACTTTAAGAACAATAAGTAGGCTTTGTACCTAAATTTGACGTTTTAAGTCAAGTTAAATTATTCAATCAATTAACTAGATGAAACGTTGCAAGCACCCTGTCAAAACATCGGCACTATTGTACACTAAAAAAAACTTAAAAAGAGCTTTTATTTAAAATATAATTTTTTGAAATCGGGTTATAAATATGTGAAATATGCTAAAAAAACCTTTTACTGCTTTAAACGCCAATATCTTTGTTTGATTTTCATTTTTTTTTACTATTTTTAATATTTTTATTTTAATACTTTTATAATTTAATACAAATCAAATTATATTTAAACTTTAAAATTCCGCGCTTCATTTTGTGACATTTTTACATTTTGCTGCGCAACCGCAGAAACAGACAGTTCAGTATAGAATTCAAAAACATGGAAACGTGTTAAAATCGCTCCGCTTAAAATTATTTAGTTTTTTTGATATAATCTCCGCTATTTGTTATTATTTTATAAACATTTTGTGCATCGTGAGACACCAGACTGGAAACCACATCAAGGGTACCCTTGGATCAAGAAAAACTGAAGAAAAAGGTCAGTGCTATTTTTTTGTAACGAACATATTCTATTGTGCTTTTTTTTGTGAAAAATAGATTTAATAGAGCAGTCCCGCGTGCTCCATTTGATATTATATTATTATATATTAAAATAAAAATATTAAAAATAGTAAAAAAAAATGAAAATCAAACAATCTTTTAAACAATGCATTTTAGGAAAACGTTGTTTATAACATTTTTTGACCAATTTAAAATTATCTTTTATATAAGTGCTAAATTAACCAAATACAATAAGAATTGCCTTAATTATAAAAAAAAACCCTAAAAATAGGAGTTTTACCCTATTTTTACCCCCTTACCCCCAATCGTTTACCCCCAAAATCTAATAAGATAAGAAACAATATGCAAAAAACCGATATCTCATTTAGAAATGGAGTTAGAGAGTTTACACCCAGACAGACAGACAGACGGTCGCAAAAAAAAAATTTACTGCTTTCGACTCAGAATGGTCTAAAACGTCGAGAAATGTGAAAAAAACGTGGTCAAAGATTTTGAGTTTTCGGCGAAGATTTCAATACATCGGCACTCTTAGTAGCACTAAGTGCCGATGTAATTAAATAAACAAATAAATGATAAAAATAAATAAGGTTAACTTTTTAAACATAAATAAAGTGTATCTTAAGAAGTAAATAGAACATTGACTTAAAATGTCAAATTCTGGTCCAAAGCCTACTTATTGTTCTTGAAGTATGCAAATTGCTGTTAAAATAGCTGACATAACGGACTTAAAATTAATATTGAGCCGCTTCCAGAAGGTCCTTAAAAAAAAATTGAAACCAAATTAAAGCCATATAAATACAGAGTGTTTTTTTGTTAGTTACATCGAAAAATTCCATCTTTTAAAATTTTGGCAACGAAAAAACTTAAAACAAATAAATACGGTTTTTAAATCCACTGACACTGGTCATAACCCTAAAAATTTCATTGTAAATAAAGCACTTAAAACGGCTAAAATTTAAAAAATTTGGTGACCTCAAGGTTCTAGTACTCTAGTACTTTATTTTGATTCCAACTGGAATAAAATATCGTCAAATATAGATCCAATCTTGAAACATCACTTAATCTGCTGAAACCAACACTAAATATAACATTGAATGCATACTTGTTGCTACAAGGTTCGTTTATTCATACTTTTGTTAATTTCATTGTAAAATGGCTGGTAAATAAATAATAGTTGTAAACATTAAATAAATATATATTCAATATCTTTTTAAAAACTGATGTCTACTTGAAGCAGTGGCCCTTATAGTAGATCACCATTTTTGTATTTTTAAATATTTTTGACGTGTTCAACTTTTTTGAGCTTAAAAATCATGTTTCAATAAAATATATTTTTTATATATAAATTCATATATTCATCCCACTGCTGGTGTTAAAAATTTTCACCTAAAAGGTCTGGCACCTCTGATGTTTTTTCTGATTATGGTTCTGGGGTATATTTTAAGCATTCTGTACAAAAATTTAAAAAATCGTTAAATGACTTTTTTGAAACATTGTCTTAAAATCAACTTAACTCTTTTACCAGCAGCTTAAAACCTATAAGGGAAACTAGTTTTGTTAGGATGGATAAATCCCTGCTCCTGGTAAAAGTGTTGTTTAAGACGATGTAGCGAAAAAAGCTGTGATCCGCAAAAAGTTAAACCCCCTGGATTTTTATAGTTACCAATATTACCTTATACAAAATGATGCATGAATAATTAGTTTATAAAGTATAAATTATACTGTTATAAAAAAATGCTAGTTTGACCACTTTATATTCTCATGTGCGCATATGTGGTATGTATGCAGCTTAAAGGGTTATATACTTACTGGCTCGGAAAAATTAAGGTTTTTATTGATTTTTTTCAGGTATGTAATCACAACTTTATTCGAACGACCTACAAAATATCAAATACTATATGTTTTGATGTGTGTGTGAAAAATATTTTATTGCAAAATTGTGGAAACCATGGCCCTTGCCCCGAAACGCTTTTTTTTTCTATAGTTTGCGGTGACCACGGTTTCCTGAACATCAATTTACCGATCAATCTGAATTTTTTAGGCGTTGTTCCCAATTACAATATCTAGTACGAAAATAGCGATGATTTTCCCAAAAAATCAATTTTCGATGTTCCGAAAACTGAGTTTTCCGGCTGAAAAAAGTAGATTTTTTTTGGTTCAAATAAAAATCCCTTCGTTCAAGAACTAGCTATTGTAATTAGGAACAACACCTACAAAGGACCACGCACAAAAACCCCTAAAATGGCTTAGGGCTAAATTTTCTGGAAATTTTATATGTTATAGACCATTGCTCTGTTCAAAATTGACCTAAGTTTTAGACTAATCTTGTGTACAGTTTTCGAGATATACAGCCCTAAACTTTATAACAGGTTATTTTGTAACTGTTGATTTTTTAATTTTTTTTTAATAATTCGCTTTATTTATTTTAAGTTTTGCAACCCTAAATTGAATGCCATTAAAGGCTCTATTCAATGTTATTAACAAATTATAATCAGGGTTTTCTGTTGTCCGATGGTGGAAAAACTAAGAGGTTAGGCTATAAATTTAAATTAGAAATTGGCATTTTTCGTTAAATCAGACAAAATAATGGCCAGAATTTTATGATTTTTATTATTTTGTAGGTTTTGAGTCAAGGATTAAAAGTTTTTAATAGCCTATCTTCATTAAGCAGTCTAAGTGGTTTTTTATAGCATCGGGTTAACCGACATAAAATTAACATGGTTATATTCAATCACAATAAAGTTCTATATTATATTTTTGAACTAATGTGTTATACTTATTATGATGAACTTTAATATAAAATAGTGGATTACTGAATAAAAGGACATGCAATAAAAGTACGTATAATACATATTTAGGTAATGTGTTCAGTAGGTGCTTCTTACATAGACGACATATCGGTTGTTATAAGTATCAGGGCTCCCAGTGTAAAATCGTGATTTTTTTTAAGGATTTCAGGACATTTTTTTGTTTCTCGGCTTAGCGTACCAATTCATTAAAAATGATAGAATATTTACTGTATGTTTTTTATATTAATTCTTATAAATAAACATCTTAAAATTTAGAGAAGTTATATAATGACCTATTTTATAAAAAAAGCATTCAACCAAAAAGGCTTGTTTTGGCGCCCCTTAATGCTAATCCTGGGGAGAAGGCTTCTTCCTACCTTTACTACCCTGAAAAATTTCCGAATGAATCCAAAAATTTGCGAAATGGAAAACTATTCAGGGGGTGTCAAAAAATTCTACTGCATTCCACAAAATTTAAAAACTTTTGAAGTGATTTTGTACCTTTTCTTAAAAAAAAAACTAGAAGCCTAAGAAAAAGCGCCGCAGGCGTTTTTTTTTCTTAACTTTACATACATTTGCTTAAATTTTTACGTTTAATTTATGTTATAAGTACGGACAAAATACGGACAAACGTTTAAATACGGACATTCTACGGACATAAATTTTAGTACGGACAGAGCATCAAAAATACGGACTGTCCGTACTAAATACGGACGTATGGCAAGCTTACATATTCCATATTTGCAATTCTAAAACATTTAACTGACTTGCGCATCACCAAGATGGCTGGAGTATAACTTCCAGCGCATCACATAAATGAATACACTTTGCATGCGCATGCGAAAAGACACATCTAGTAGCAACAGCTTTCTAACTTTATAGTGATAGTTTACAAGAAAAACACTAGATGTCGATTTGCTATACAAAAAATATTCTCTTAACGATTTATGTTATTTTATTTATCAAGTTTCCAGTCTTGACAAGACTTCAACCAAGGGCCAGATTTAAGGATTTTTAAGGATTTTAAGGACAAATTGTTTTTTTTAAGGACAAATTACCCAATTTAAGGATTTTTAAGGATTTAAGGACAAATGAGAGGCCTGAAGTATATTAATGGAATACTATAATACCATATATTGAAGTTATACAAGGTCTGGCTTGTGTACCTACCAGGAAATCCAAATATAAATAATAGACAATGAGATTAACTTGCCAATGGAGGAAGGGGGGCTATACTCACCAGTCTGTTAAGTGGTCCAGGTTCAGTGGTTCAGGTCCAGTGGTCCTGGGCCAGTGGTCCAGATCCAGTGATCCAGGTCCAGTAGTTTAGGTCCAGTGGTCGAAAATTTATAGCAAATTGAGAAGTATCGTGAGTGAATTAAGTTCAAGTACAAGTGACATGGGCATAAAAACACCGTTTTTTTTTTAAAATTAAATAAATGTCATATGGCTCAGTGAGAGTTAATTTTCGATTTAGGGGTCGAAAAAAATATTTTAAGTTTTAGGGGGTAGGTTTCAATACCACCCCTTTGAGTGACACCCACCAAAAAATTCTGGCGAAACACTTATTTACCCACCTCTAAATTATAAAAATTGGAAAGCTGTCAAATGGCCGGAAGGCAGCTGAAAAACGTAAAAACTAGTAGCGTGTACCAGTTTTTAAAAATAATAAATGTCATTTTGAATAGTATTATTAAAATGATTTATGTAGAAGATAATTTTACATTAAACCAGTAAGGGGCTATTTAAGTCACATGACGTATATTTTTAGTAAAAAACTTACTTTTATTTGAAATAAAATTAACTATTTTGGGTAATTCCATGGTAACTCACGTTACAGCCGCAGAAAAAAAAGACACTTTCTTTTAAATATTTTATTATATTATCATTTTTTAACAAAGAGCCTTTAAAAATAATAAATAACAAACAATCTTTAATATAATATCTAAAAGAAAGTGTAATTTCTTCTGCAGATTTAACGTGAGTTACCATGGAAATACCCTTTTACAAAAATAATTATTTTATTTTATTTGTATATTAAGAATATAGGTATAAAAATGAAGTAATTTCAATACAATTTTATATTAAACTATAATAAGCCGTGAAGATATGTAATGCTACGCATTCCCATTATACAGAGTGGTCCATTTATCATGAAAATCTTTAATATTTTAATAACAGCTAGATATATAAAAAAAGCAACAAAAAAATTATAAGAGCTTAATTGAAGCACAAAATAGTGTATATGTAATATGCTTAGCGGACACAATGGAGGCAGGGGTGCAAGGGGGAATATTTTTTTAATGAAAAAGAGTTTGGGTGTTAAATCATTTTAAAACTTGTAAAATTTACTATTCGACCATAGATTTTTATTTTTTCGAAAAATTTTTGAGGCTGTAACGTGAGTTACCACGGAATTACCCAAAATAGTTAATTTTATTTCAAATAAAAGTAAGTGTTTTACTAAAAATATACTTCATGTGACTTAAATAGCCCTTTGCTGGTTTAATGTAAAATTATCTTCTTAAATCATTTTAATAATACTATTTGAAATGAAATTTATTTTTAAAAAATGGTGCACGCTACTAGTTTTTATGTTTTTTAGCTGCCTTCCGGATATTTGACAGCTTTTCAATTTTTACACTTTAGAGGTGGTTAAATAAGTGTTTCGCCAGAATTTTTTGGTGGGTGTCACTTAAAGGGGTGGTATTGAAACCTACCCCAAAAACTTAAACAAATTTTTTCGACCTCTATTATATAACCAAAAATTCTAAAAAACATATATTTTGTATAGAATAGAATAGAATAGAATAAGATTTTATTGGTGTTTTACAGATAGTTTACACAAGTCATAGTTATAATTAGATAAAAAAATAGTTACGCGCACTATATGTAGTGCTAGTGAGTAGCTACAATTTGTATTTTCAATCTTTGAAATATCTGAAATAGTTACCGAGAAAATCGACTTTAAAGTTTTTTTAATTTATGCTATTCTTACCCTTAGGGGAGGGGGTAGGGGTCTAAAATTGGGGTGAGTTGTCTTTGAGGTCAAGGGTGTTACGTAACCGGTACAAAAAATTAAATTAAAGCGGGGGCAGTTTTCATATGGTTAGTCTGCTAGACTCTTTCCATATTTGCTATCCTTTTTTTTTAATGTTATTTAATGCAAAGAAATTGATTGCCATCGTTAGGTTAAAATCGCCTTAAAGAATGCATGCTTTCAGGTAGTCAGTCAAAGTAAGCATTTAGATCGATTTTCTGTATACTTAGGTGAGATGGTCATATTTTGTCGATTTTTTTCAACATCACTAAATCGAGAATATATCTGAAGCTAAATAATCCAAACAGAAAGAAAATAAGTTGTCCAAGTTTACGGACCACTTATTATTAGGTTGTTTTCTATACCGCTGTCATATGTGGACTGGACCAGTGGACCTGGACCACTGGACCTGGGCCAATGAACCTGGACCAGTGAAAGTTACCTCGCTTTCTTCCCTGGCAAGTTATTACTTATTTCTATCTGGATTTCCTTATATTACTTCCACATATTATGGTATGGTATTCCAATGATATACTACTACCTGGAACACTGGACCTGGACCACTGGACCTGGACCACTGGACCTGGGCCAATGAACCTGGACCAATGAAAGTTACCTCGCTTTCTTCCCTGGCAAGTTATTACTTATTTCTATCTGGATTTCCTTATATTACTTCCACATATTATGGTATGGTATTCCAATGATATACTACTACCAACCATTATCAGTTGTTTTGTACCGTAACTTTCATTAATTGTAGTTTGTTTCATATTTTGCAATACATTTTGTTTTTCTGTGCTCCCAAATCCGGTAAAATGTCACAAATTGTGGGCATGAATTCACCCCCGGAGGACCAATGTCTAATGGCCATGTATGTCGTCTATGGTAAGAAGCACCAACTCAACAATGTTCCAATACCAATTCTAAATTAATTTTTGCTTTTTTTCCTTCTGGATAATTGGCCACTAAAATCTGTTATTCTTTGAGTCGTGAAATGGGAACCGTCTGGACGTATCCAAGCCCAATCCCTTTTTTTAGGCTGCTACTTAACAATGTTATTCAATTAATATCTTACAAGGTTAGTCAATTAATATAACATAAAAGGTGGTCCGACATACGAGACGTTTGTGCGCTAGTACAGGGGCAGGTTAGCGTTGTATTTCACCCAGGCACTTGGTTTACGTTATTCGCTACATTCTTTAAGATGCGCGAATACGTCATTAAGAAGACATAGAGTACCTCACTTATCCTAAATTCATCATAATATAACAGATTAGTACAAAAATATAACGTAGAATTTTGATGTGATTAAATATAACCATATTAATTTCATTTCGGTTGACCCGATTATGCTATTAAAAAAACAACTTAGACTGCTTAATGAGGATACGCAATTATAAACTTTTTTTAATCCTTGACTCAAAACCCTACAAAATATCTAAAAATCATAAAATTCTGGCCATTATTTTTTCTAATTTCCAATATTAAAGAAAAAATACCATTTTCCAATTTCAATTTTTAGCCTAAGGCTCAGTCCAGCCAAAAACGACAAGTCGGTTTGCTCATAGATCCCGATTTAAATTTAAATTTGGCACCGATATACATATGTCAATGTCAATGTCTCTATTTTTTAATAATTTAAAAAATCAAAATTTACTGTTTATATGATCAGATTATTAAGAAATGGATTGCTGGAATGTATAAGGAAATGGAGGAAAGCCGAAAGAATGAAGTTTAAATTATTATTGTAACCTAAAAATTTATTATTTCGAAATATTGTAACCGTAGCACAAGCCAAAAGCTTATTTGGGGCTCTCCATGACCATGTGAAACTCCGTCAATAAATAAATAAATATAATAAATAAATATAGAGGCACTTTTGAACGAAAAAAATCTTCAATCAGAACCTAAAAAAAAATTATAGCTTCGGAGTTACGCCAGTTTTTGTCCGTGAAAACATACAAATTTTCCGAAAAACATTGTCCTCTTTAAATTCAAATAACTAATAAACTATTTGAGGTATCAAAATAGTTTTTGGTCTTTTTTAAAGAAAAAGCATCAAGCTTTCTATTGGTCTACATAAAACCTTCTTTTGTTTTGATTTGTAATTTTTTCCAAGGCTCCTCGAAATAGAGTACAAAATGTCAATAAATTGACTTTTCAAGAATTTTTTTTTCCTGACGTGACTATTTTTAAAAATAGAAAGTATATTTTTGAAATATCCTTGAACAACACTATTTCGAAAAAAATATGAATTTATTTAATGGCCTACTTCTATGCGAAACATAACCTTGAAAATTAATTTTTTTTAAACTGACTATATTGAGGCTCAAAAAAGTCGTTGTTTATATCTTTCGATTATTTTCATTTTTAAAACAAAGGTACTCTATACTTTTTACTTTATTGTTATATTGATGTGTTGTTTTTTTTTCTCCAGATAAAACCTCATATATGAACGACAAATACGTATTTTTCAGAACCTAAGGAAACTTTTTTAAAATATTTATGACTTCTAATTGTGTTTAAAGTCACAATGTCCTTTAAAAACTTCAACTTTGTTATATAACTCTAAGAAATTTCATGGCACACTCGAAAAATATTGTATTTTTTAGATACTTCTATAATGCCTCCTTTGGGTTTGGGTAGTGTTAGTTTTAGGAACATTAGTTTATGTGTAGGCCAAAAATTTCCCATTAGGCAATACTAGGCAATTGCCTGAGCAGGCAAATTTAAAAAAATATGCAAAAAAAAACTAAAAGTATACCATGAGTATGAGTGCAGTGTGGATTATACCTGATCTTTATTTTGGTCATCAACTTTTTCAGTTTGCGCATGAGTGCTGTTGTCGACTTTTTTTGTATTTTTAGCTAAAAGCCGACCGGACCCTACCACTAAACGGTTCAGTTTTGGCTATCCCGGGACCGCAATAATCCTATTTTTAAGCCTTTTTAGGCCATTTTTTGTCATTTTGTTGGCCGGGCCTCAAGAAGCCAGTCCGCGCCTGATCCACATATTGTGATTTTAAAGAAGGGGCATCAGAAACAAACAATGGACAACTTGGTAGTACAGGGTATGGGCATCATAGATTCATTATCAGTTAAATCGCGTTTGCATATCTTTGAAAGATATTGGTAAACACTCTTCAGGAGGCATCACGATCAACACCAACTGCTTAAAAGAAAAACTAAAAATCGATTCTTATAGTATTTTTTGTATAGATTCTAACAGCGTTTGGAAAATTTACCTATCGTTTTTAATTTTTGAGAAAAAAGCATTAAACTTCGATTTTAGTGAAATTGTTGGACTGGTATAATACCTTTATTTTAGTGGCTATTAAAACATAACTAGACTAAAAGAATAGCCAGAATAGAGTAGTGTAAAAGTATAATAGCAAATTTAATGAAATTTTATAGTATTTACTTTAAAGACAATATTTCTATATCAATTTTTACCACCTCAGGGTGCTTTAAGTTGGCCAGTATATTAATCCTTCACATTTTGACTTTCTTGTCAATGTTTAGTTAAACATATGAACTACAGTGGTTCTAAAACAATTTTAGGATTGCTAAAGGGTAAGACCGATATCATAGTTAACACTATGATAATTATTAAAGACTTTGTATGCTTAGCAAGTTAGCTTTGATTCCAGGAATTATAGTTTTTGGGGTCGCTCAGCTTAAGTATTCTTATCTTACACATTTGTTAGGTATATATTAGTATTATAACGACCAAAAAGAATAAAAAATTATAAAACAATTTAAAAACACGATTTTATTGAAAATTATTTATTTAAATTCTTTTTCTTGTTCTTTATCAAATATATTATAATTTTTTAGTATTTCTTTTTGTAATTTTAATGTATTTTATATTTTATCATTTTATACTTGTTTTTATATTTAACTATTATTTTTTTATTAAACATTACCCTAAATAAGCCCCAACAATAAGGGGCGAAACGTTGGCCTTATAATTTTTGAGTATTTTTAATTGCAAGCCTTCCAACTAATATTTTAAATTATTGTAAATAAATGCACTAAAAAGTAAATAATAATATTGTTGACATGAAAACGCACTGGCGTATTTACTTCCTCTTCAAAACCGGGAGACTTTAAAGCAAATACCAATTGATAAAACATTTCTGTTCTTATTTTTGTTTGTAAGCGTTAAACGACATTGATTAAAAATCGACACGGGAAATTATTTAGAATTTTTTAAATCAAAATTTTTATGTATATCCCTATTTTATTAGATATTAAAAAATGCGAAATTTTCGCTTTTCCCATCAATATTTTTCGGCCACACGTGGCGAAAACTTTTTTTCTGCAGTCTTCATGGCTCATTTTTTCATAAGGCATTTTTAAAACTATTTTTATTAACAATTTAAAGCCAAAACGTCAACTTGACTTCTTCAAACAAGAGATCTAAATATATTTTACTTCAAGCTAGAAATAAATTATCCTTAAAAAAATTAATTAAGCATTTCTTACACAAGTTTATCATCTTCACTATCCCTAAAACCACAGTTTAAATTTATTTTATTTATAAACAGATAAAATAATTCAAGTTTAAAATTATTTTGGAACTACTTCAGTAAAAAGTTTAACTATGTAACATTGACAATTAAGTCAAAATTTGAAATATATCATCACTCAAAATGCAAAAGGTCGTATTTAAAATTTTACTTAGTTGTTCTAAATTGTAAGAAACATAAATGAAATGACATTATATTTCACACTTTACGCAGTGTAAAGCCTTATATCCCCTCTATTCAGAGACCTTACTGAATTGTTGCGTTTTGTTAAAAAACCACAATTTAGCACCAAAATAAAAAAAAAAAACAAAATTTAACATACGACCTTTTTTACTTTAAGTGAAGATATTATACACTGGCAACCTGAAAGTATCCCGTAACGTTAAAACATTGCTATGGAAAGACTTTCTTTCGGGTCAGTAGGATTAAAATTCTTTATTTGCTATTATACTTTTAAACTATTTTAGCTGTTATGTAAAACCAGTCACGTTTTAATATTCACTGAAATAGTGTTTTTATACCAGTGAAAAAATTGTACTAAAATCATGGTTTATTGCGATTTTCTTAAAATCGGCAAAAGATAGGTAAATTTTTTAATCATTGCTAGAATCTGTGCGAAAATTACTAATTAAATTAAAATTTTTCTTTTAAATAGTCGGTGTTGATCGGGATTCCTCCTGAAGAGTTTTTACCAATATCTTTCAAAGATATGCAAACGCGATTTAACTGTTAATGGATCTATGATGTCCATACCCTTTACTACCAAGATCCGTTGTTTGTTTCTGATGCCCTTTCTTTAAAACCTAATCATATCCGGGGATCATTGCGGTAACGTTAACAGAGACTTTACTTTTAGGTGAATATAATGGCCCTAAGTTATAAAGTAGATAATAGACAATATTTTATTTAAAACTACGGGGGTACCCCCTGCTCTCTTCGCTCGCCAACCCCCGGGTTTTTTCTTTTTTCCTCTGTCAACTTTTATTCGCAGGGGGTATAAAAGTTGACGGAGAAAAACAATTGTTGACAGAGGAAAACTATTGTTGACAGAGAATATATATATATATATATATATATATATATATATATTAGATTTTTACTTAGACTTAGTAAGGACCTTGTGGACTAGGGTATTTTATACTAAAGAGTGTATTACTTAATTACTAATAAATTTTGATTTTTTGCGCTCAATCAATTTTTTTAATTGGTATGATTGGATTAATCTTAGATTAATCTTAGCAGTTTTTTTTACAAAGTCAAGTCTATATCATAATGAAAGTATTGGTAAAGCAAGTTATTATAAAACCTATTGGACAACTTATGATAAAACATGTTTTATTATTATGAGATTTTAAAAAACATAATTAATTAGCTTGTAAAGAACCCCCTTCCCTCGCAGTTGCATGAAGTTGCAGCTGGTTCATATTAGCAGGGCCGGATTCAGGGGGGTGCAGGGGGTACAGATTACCCAGGGCCCGGGCTCGAAGGGGGCCCGGCGACAGAAGTTTTTAATAAACAGTTTATTTATTTATACTCCCCCAGTTCGATAAGGCGTCAAAATGAGCAAATAAGTAGATCTCGTTCCAAATGGGCAATAGAAAAAATTTCGCCGCGGCAGCGCTTAAGCCTTTTTGGATTTTTGTAAAAAATAATAGTGCGCTGTTACTAGTGTTTTAAAATTTGTAAAAAAATTCGCCCGCGGTGCTAGGGCTAATTTACCTACGTATTTTTTTTAGTTCAAGCTTGCAAAAGCTTAAAATTTGTAAAAAAATTGCCTGCGGCGCCAGAGCTATCAAAATTGATATTATTATTTTTTACATACTTAAGCTTGCTGAACTATGAAAATAAAACAGTCAGAAATTAACATAATTTGGAAAAATTTTCGACTGCGGCGCTTAGTTAATGAATGGGGGCGCTGCTTCGGCCCTCAGTGCCTTAGCTGCAGGCCTGCATGGGACAATTATGTTTTGAAAAAATGGGGGCCCGAGTAAAAAGTTGCACCGGGGCCCGGGCTGGCTCTGTCCGGCCCTGCATATTAGGGTCACTTCATCTAGTCCTACTTCGTGCTGTTGTTCTTAGTCGTTTGTTTTGTTTTTTTAAACCAAACCAGACCAAAATTAGACCAAATACAGAAGAACAAAGGAAAAGAACTGTCATATTACTCCAGTTCTGATGAAAAAAGGTCAAAATTACGCATCTAACTTCAGAGAATCATGGGAATATAAATGCCATTTCACAAAATCTATTATTAGCAAATAATTCTAATTCTTTGCGAGTCTTCCACGATTCAAATGGATTCAAATCAAGCAGCAAGTTAATATGTATCTGCATTGATCCTCTTCCCCACATCGTCTACATAAGAAGCCCCCATTTTTAACACGATAAAGCAATTTAATTTTGTTTAGATGTCTGAGTCTGTCTGTGTATCTATCTGTCTTTTTGTAAAGTAGTTAGTCATAGTCGTTTCGTAAATGTTCAAAAGTTCTCCCATCCTCCTGAATACACATAAAAAGCCTACTTTCAAAATTATGTCTGACTCGTTGAAGCATTACCGGTGTTATTTCGTTAAATGCTTCAACGATTCTTTGACGCATATTTTCAGGAGTGGTGGGAGCTTGTCGGTAAACCCTGTCCTTTACAAATCCCTACAAAAAAAATCACACGGGGTTAAATCGGGTGATCTTGCTGGCCAGGCAATTTGACCACCACGACCTATCCATGTATTATAAGTCTCATCCAAAAAAGTCCTCACCTCATGAAAAAAATGAGCAGGAGGCCCATCCTGCATAAAAATTATGTCATTTTGCAAATTTAGTGGTACGTCTTAAAGTTCCGGTAATTCATCACGCAAAAAATTTAGGTACATATTCCCATTTAGATGCCCATTAAAAAAGTAAGGTCCAATAACCGAATCCCCCAGTACCCCTCCCCAAACATTTAAAGACCAAATCCGCTG
>OY294047.1:21469200-21546491 GCA_958510825.1 Brachypterus glaber | reverse complement strand
AATCGGTATCAGGGGGTTTTCGAAGTCGTGAATTACGAATTTTTTGTTAAAATTAAAAAAATCAAAATGGCGGCGCCAATATGGCGGACGACTTTAGTGATTTCTGGCCGATTTGAACCAAATCGGTATCAGGGGGTTTTCGGGGTCGTAGATTACGAATTTTTTGTCAAAATTTAAAAAAATCAAATGGCGGCGCCAATATGGCGGACGATTTTTGTGATTTCTGGCCGATTTGAACCAAAATCGGTATCAGGGGGTTTTCGGGGTCGTAGGTTACGAATTTTTTTGTTAAAATTAATAAAATCAAAATGGCGGCGCCAATATGGTGGACGACTTTTGTAATTTCTGGCCGATTCGAACCAAAATCGGTATCAGGGGGTTTTCGGGGTCGTAGATTACGAATTTTTGGTCAAAATAAAAAATCAAAATGGCGGCGCCAATATGGCGGACGACTTTTGTAATTTCTGGCCGATTCGAATCAAAATCGGTATCAGGGGGTTTTCGGGGTCATAGATTACCAATTTTTTGTTAAGATTAAAAAAATCAAAATGGCGGCGCCAATATGGCGGACGACTTTTGTGATTTCTGGCCGATTCGAACCAAAATCGGTATCAGGGGTTTTTCGGAGTAGTAGATTACGAATTTTTTGTCATAATTACAAAAAAATCAAAATGGCGGCATCAACATGGCGGATGATTTGTGTCATTAATTGCCAATTCGAACCAAAATTGGTATCTGGGGGTTTTCTGTGCCATATATTAAAAAATTTTGGTCAAAATGGCGGACGACTTTTGTGATTTCTGGCTGATTCGAACAATGGCGTTTATTGTATTTATTTGAAAGGTTTTTAAAAACAAAACAAAAATACTTTTTTTTAATCATTCTTACTACAAACAAAATTATCAAATGTTTAAGCGTTAAAACAAAAAAAGAATCAGTCAAAAGCATTAAGTAGTTTTCGAACATTTGAATTTAAAAAATGGCAATTTTTTAGGTGTCCCGAATTTATTATCCGGCAGTGTATCTTAAAATACAGATGTTTATGAAAACAGGGTATTAAATGTAGTTTTAAGTTTGATCATATCTTTATAAGTATAAAATTTTGAAATTGCAAATTTGAAGTTTTTAGCCCAAGGAGATCTCACTTGATCGTGGTTACAAAGTTCCCGGACACACAGACAGACCAACAGACAGACCGACACGCGATTCGTCATATTGACTACGCCATTTTGAATTTTTAAGTTATGGACATTGCTACATCAACGTAATCAAAGGAAGCATTTGATACATTTTTAGAAAGATCAAAACGAAATAAATTTTTTGACCATCCTACGGGCGCGACTTTTTTTTTAATTTTTTTGTTTTTTTATTTAAAATCAGCGGTATTGAAAATAGTCGTATGCAAAAATTAAGAATTGTGTCCCTGTTTTATTATGTGCTGGCCCATTGTGCTATGGGCCAAAGAAGTCTATAGCTCAAAATGTCCGCGAGTGATCGTGGTAACAAAGTCCCCAGACAAATAGACAGACCAACATACAGACCGACACGCGATTTTTTTATTTGACATAATCATCTTTTTTGGATATAAAACTTCCAGAAACGTAAAAAAACAATGAAAAGGTTTTCCTAGGGGAAAGTAATTGCATTATTTTACTTTTTTAATAAAAAACAATCAGAAATCAAGTATCAATATCCGATTTTTAGCCGAACCGTGACCTTGAACCTCCTTCTCCCGCTTTTTTCTACTCTATGTTGTAATAATATTATGTAGATAATTATAATTTTGCTCAATATTTATTTATTTACTTCGTATTTGATTTAAAATATATAGTAACTTTTTAATACTTACATCTGGAAGCTTGACTTGTGGCCAAAAGCAATATTCTCTTACTTCTTTTCGACATATTTAAAAAATTTCTTTACGTTCTTAGACAATTTAACAACAAATAACAGAGAACCATTGCAATAGTCACGTGACTAAAAAGAGAATGTCGATGTATCGCTAGATCAAGCTCCATGGAGCTCAACTTAAACGCTAGAGCAATAGATTTTCCAAAGATATACATTAACCACGTGACTAAGGAGCCCAACTTATCTGCTAAAGGTATTTAGATAGGTATTCAATATATTTTCGAAAGATATACATCAACCACGTGACTAAGGAGCCCAACTTATTTGCTATAGGTATTCAAAGTTACTGGGATCTCAATTCTTGGTTTATAAAAGCTTATTTGGGGCTCTCCATGCTTATGTAATACTTTTTGCAAGTAATAAACAATAATTTCAGTCAGCCTATTATATAAAATAGTTTTTTTCCTCCGAGCCGAGCCGAGAACTCAATGATCCCATCCGAGAACTCAATTATCCCATCCGAGAACTCAATGATCCCACCCGAGAACACAATGATGCACTAAATAGCAAAATAAATGATCCGTATTTTCATATTACTAGTTTAGGCAAATAAAATAGAGTGTTGTTTTCTTGTTGCATTATTATAAGCCGTCAAAGATTCACTTTTATTTATATGAGTTTACCATAACCGCTAGGTGTATAAAATATACATATGCTGCATTGCCAAGCGTAGTGGATTCCAGGTTGACCGCTGAAGGTATCCAAAGCTGTATATTAAGGTTTACAATTGCCGCCATCTAATAATATACACGCAAACTAAAAAAGTATACATATTCATGATAGCGACCAAAATGGAGTCCAGCTGAAACTTTAGAGAATGAATCTACACCTTAAAATAAGATGTTTGGCGATATTTTTAGCGTTTGGCAAAGTGGGCTCCGTGTATCGGAGCTCACCTTGCCGCGGAGCCCACTTTAGCCGCAACTTTAGCATGGGAGGAGCTCACCTTGTACGCCATAAGAATATATATATATATATATATATATAAATATATATATATATATAATATATATATAAATATATATATATATATATATATATATATATACAGCCTGTTCCAGAACTCGCGTACCGAAATTTAAGAGGTGATTCTACATCCAAAAATATGAAAAAAAGTTTCTATAAAGGTTGGTCCGGAAATGAGCCCTAAGGGAGCTACGGCCCTTCGAAGATGACGTATTGAATGGGGAACAAAAAAAAGCACCAATAAAATTTTAATGCTGCAGGGTGATTCTTCATTTAAAACTGAGCAAAAAAGTATTATACACCAAAACACCTAAATTTAATATTAAAGGAGTAATAGCCTTTTAAAAAGTAACGTTTTTGGTGGCACAAAATGTTACTTCCTCTTAATTGCATTTTTTTTTTGATAACGGTTGCTCCTACAGTGTTACACCATATGATATTTTATATGTATTTTTACTCTAGAAATCTATATTTTTTACAACAAATCCAAAAAACATACACATAGAAAAGTTTGGGGCAAAAATGTTTTAAGCCTCATATATTTTGTCCGTCTGGGCACGCCTCTGGATAAATTAAAAAAATAAATTAACATAAACTTATTGCCCTTATTAATACTAGTATACATGCAAAAGCTCGCCGCTCTAGCTTAAACGGTACCCGAGTTATTAATTAAAAACCTTATTTTTATTACAATTTTAAAGGGCCCTAGATCCCTTAGGGCTCATTTCCGGACCAACCTTTATGGGAACTTTTTTTATATTTTTGGATCTAGAATCACCTCTTAAATTTTGGCATGCCAGTTATGGATCACCGTGTATAAATATATATACAGGGTTATTCACGGAAGTGGCCTATTAAACGTTTATGGAGAACCAATAACTTTAAAAGTCTGCTAATTTGCACTTTGGGGTTTTTGAATATGGCCTATCGATTAAAAATATTTTCATGCTTGTGCCACTTCCGGTTGTACCGGAAGTGGCACTTAACTTTGAGTTTTTAAATGGAACACCTCATATATTTTTTAATTTTTAAAATTTGCATTAAACTTGCTTTATTTTGATGTATAATACTTCATGTCTATCTTCAGTAGTTTTTGTGTTATTCAAGTTTTTAGCGAAAAATAAGTAAATTCAAGCACCCCTAAAAACAATAATTTCTCCTTGATTTTTTCAATTGGAGAAAAGATGTTTTGTGTTTTGCTCAATGATGCTTAAACGAATTATCCTATGCTAAAATGGAACCCAAAAATTATACAGGGTGTCTGAAAAAGCAGGTCAAATCTAACAAATTTAATATAGCCATAACTCATTTTTTTTTAATGGCACCCTACATTTTTTTTTATTTGGTTAAATAGAGAATTCAATTTGCTTTAAAATAAGTATAGGATACCCTATACCTAACTTTAACCGTTTTTGAGCTATTTGCAAATTATTGTGAAACAGCCGTATTTCTGTTAAAATTTGTTATATTTTATAAAATAGGCCAGAAAAATTAATCGATTTTTATTTATTTACCTCAAAGATCATTATATTTACCTTAAAACTGGATTTTCATGCGCCCAGTAGTGTACATTTCTTCTGTTAAAAATACCCCGTTGAGAAAATTTAGCCTCGTCCGTCCAAATTATTCTTTTTAAAAAGTTTGGTTTTTCTTGAATATTTATCAAAAGATTTTCACAAAAGTTCACTCTATTTTGAAAATCATTAGGTTTTAAGGCCTGTATTTTTTGCTTTTTGTAATCGTGCATCTTGTGGTTTTTTAAAATTCTTTGGATGCTTGAATAGGAAATTCCCAAGTCGTAACTAGCTGCAGGAATTGAGGCATGTGGATATGCATAAAAGTAACCCAAAACATTGACTTCGTTATCTTCGTTGTTTGTAATTGGTTTCGTAAGAGATTTCACTGCATTTTCTTTTCCAAAAATTATACAGGGTGCCTGAAAAAGCAGGTCAAATCTAACAAATTTAATATAGCCATAACTCATTTTTTTTAAATGGCACCCTACATTTTTTTTATTTGGTTAAATAGAAAATTAAATTTGCTTTAAAATAAGTATAGGATACCCTATACCTAACTTTAACCGTTTTTGAGCTATTTGCAAATTATTGTGAAAAAGCCGTATTTCTGTTAAAATTTGTTATATTTTATAAAATAGGCCAGAAAAATTAATCGATTTTTATTTATTTACCTCAAAGATCATTATATTTACCTTAAAACTAAAGTCCCTATTAAAGTTAGCTAAAATATAAATTTCGAATGCTGTTTTATCGTTGGTACCACCATGGTGGTTGTTATGCTACCGAGTTACACCAACTATTAGATAAATTTAGTTCAAGGAATTATTCTCATACAAGAAAATAACTTTTGTTTTAAAATTATGGTATAATAAAATAAATAACTGGTAAAAAATTTAGTGTGAGTGGTTAAATGTTTAAT
Source organism: Brachypterus glaber (assembly GCA_958510825.1). Classification (NCBI taxonomy): domain Eukaryota; kingdom Metazoa; phylum Arthropoda; class Insecta; order Coleoptera; family Kateretidae; genus Brachypterus; species Brachypterus glaber. The sequence goes on along the minus strand of OY294047.1, from coordinate 21,541,178 downwards.
GTTCAAGTACTCAAGTTAAAGAAAGACTTATTCCTAAAAAAAAGTGGACTTTAATCAAATTATTAAAATATGCATTTTTTTATAAATAATAAATGATTGATAAAGACTAATTTTTAACTGTTGTTTATTATTAAAATTAAGTTTATTTAAACAAACAAAACTGAAAGTTTCTAACATAAAATAAATTAATTTATTAAGTGTTCAAAGTGGCCACCATTTTGTCTTAAACAAGCCGCTAATCTGGCATTTATAGAATTTTCTGTAGCTCTACGAATTTCATCAGGATTAATTTGCTGAAATGCTGCTCGAACTCGGTTCTTTAAGTCATCTTTAGTAGTAGGTGGAGTAGCATACACAATTCTTTTAATATTACCCCAAAGATAACAATCTAAAGGAGTGAGATCGGGTGATCTTGGAGGCCAAGGTCCTCTGTAAGCGTACCATCTATCTTCAAATATGGATACTAACTCATCATAGACGCCTCGAGTATTATGTGAGGGGCAACCATCCATTTGATAGTATAGTTCATTATAAATATTAAGCGGCAAATTATCAACAAAATTTCCAACCACTATCCTTATAATTTCAATATATTTATTACCAGTTAAATTTTCGTCATAAATGTAATACTCCAGACTGTCGTCCATTAAAATACAAAATACATTAAAACTAAACTTTTGCTAGTTATTTACTATCCACGTACTGTGTGGATTTTCATGCGCCCAGTAGTGTACATTTCTTCTGTTAAAAATACCCTGTTGAGAAAATTTAGCCTCGTCCGTCCAAATTATTCTTTTTAAAAAGTTTGGTTTTTCTTGAATATTTATCAAAAGATTTTCACAAAAGTCCACTCTATTTTGAAAATCATTAGGTTTTAAGGCCTGTATTTTTTGCTTTTTGTAATCGTGCATCTTGTGGTTTTTTAAAATTCTTTGGATGCTTGAATAGGAAATTCCCAAGTCGTAACTAGCTGCAGGAATTGAGGCATGTGGATATGCATAAAAGTAACCCAAAACATTGACTTCGTTATCTTCGTTGTTTGTAATTGGTTTCGTAAGAGATTTCACTGCATTTTCTTTTCCAAATTGCGAAAAATTTTTGTGTATTCTTCTAAATTTTTTACATGACATTCTTGGTAAATCAGGATATTTTGTATTAAAGTTTCTGCAGGTTCTACTAATTATTTTATCATTTTCACCAAAAATAGCAAATAAATCCAAAATAACAGGGTAAGAATAAGCCTCTGCCATTATTTTACACTAATTTATCACGATAAGAACGATAACATTTAGGTTAAAAGAAATAAAAACACAATACAATTTTAAAAATTTACGTAATTGCAGAAATACTGCAAAATACTTCTTTTTCACATTAATTTGCAAATAGCTCGAAAACGGTTAAAGTTAGGTATAGGATATCCTATACTTATTTTAAAGAAAATTGAATTCTCTATTTAAACAAATAAAAAAAAATGTAGGGTGTCATTTAAAAAAAAAGAGTTATGGCTATTTTAATTTTGTTAAGTTTGACCTGCTTTTTCAGACACCCTGTATAAATTTTGGATTCTATTTTAGCTTAGAATGATTCGCTTAACCATCATTGAGCAAAATACAAAACAACTTTTCTTCAATTTAAAAAATCAAGGAGAAATTATTGTTTTTAGGGGAGCTTGAATTTGCTTATTTTTCGCTAAAAACTTGAATAACTCAAAAACTACTGGAGATAGACATAACGTGTTATACATTAAAATAAAGAAAATTTTATGCACATTTTAAAAATTAAAAAATATATGGGGTGTTCCATTTAAAAAATTAAAGTTGAGTGCCACTTCCGGTACAACCGGAAGTGGCGCAAGCATGAAAACATTTTTAATCGATTGCCCATATTCAAAAACCCCAAAGTGCAAATTAGCAGACTTTCAAAGTTATTGGTTCTCCATAAACGTTTAATAGGCCACTTCCGTGAATAACCCTGTATATATATATATATATATACATATATAAAAAAATGAAAAAGATTTTTTTGAAAAACGAAAAATTTTTTCAAAAAAATATTCGAAAACGAAAAAAAAAATTCAAAAATTTTCAATTTTTTTTTAATTTTCTTTTTGCGAAAAACGAAAAATAAAAAAAAATTGTTTTGAAAATTATAGTTTTTTATTTAAAAAAAAAGTTTAACCCCCCATAACGTCTTTTTTTTGGGGGATTACTTTGAAAAACAATAGAGATCTTCTCATAGAAATTGATTTTTCCTGAAAATTTCGAGTCGATGGGATAATTTGTTCTGGAGTTATTGTGTCTACAAAAATTGTGACATCGGACAGACGGACGGACAGACGGACATTTTCTTATTTTTTCATGAACACATTTGTATCCAAGACCTTTTTTGATATAATAATAATAATAATATAATAAAGCGAACTGTTAAAAAAAATTAACAGGTGCAAAATAACCTGTTATAAAGTTTAGGGCTGTATATCTCGAAAACTGTACATACGATTAGTCTAAAACTTGAGTCAGTTCTTAACAGAGCAATGGTCTATAACATATAAAATTTCCAGCGAATTTAGCCATAATCCATTTTATAGGGGTTTTTGTGCGTGGTCCTTTCAGATTGATCGGTAAATTGGTTTTCAAGAAATCGTTGTCACCGCAAAAAAAAAAGCGTTTCGGGGCAAAGGCCATGGTTTCCACATGCTTCAAAATTTTCCTATAAAAAATTTTCCACAAACACATCAAAACATACTATTTGATATTTTGTGGGCCGTTCGAATAGTTGTAATACATACCTGATAAAAATCAATAAAAACCCTTAATTTTCTCGAGCCACGAGGTATATAACCCCTTAAAATGTGAGCCCATCATTTTTAGGAGAAAAAACGCACGAATGAAAACGATTTCAAAAAGCAATATACTCGTACAACACTAAATACTTTAATACCTGCTACTATTTCTAAAAAATAAAACAGCCAAACACAGTTATTTAAAATGTTCTGTGGGAGACTAAATATAGAAATCTAGTACAGTCAGAGACTAGACAACTATGCAGACCAAAAAGAAAACCACAAACCAAAAATAGTTAAATACAGTACAAGTGAATAAAGTATAATTTAATCCAAGAAGGTAAGAATCCAGAGGCTCGCAAAACCATAATACATAACATACAACGATGCCGTGATTGGCTTAACTAAATATTCATACAGAATTACAGGATTCTGTAACGAGTGTTTTAAAACGCATATAGTTTCCAATTTATTATACAAGTGGCTTAGCATATGCAGAAATTATGGTTTTATTTTTCTAGCTAATGAATTGTTTACATTTTACTAATAATCTTGTCTAACAAATTTGATTTTTTTTTTTGAAAATTTGTTTTTGGTAAAAACAATTGAATTGGATGGAATTAATAGTAATAATATCTCATAATTATTTCATATATTATACAATAAATTCGTGGGTCAGTCCAGTCTCTGGTGGGTTAATGTTCCGTCATGTGTCTTGTGCGCAGGCTTATAACATTATGTTTATGGTTATGCGCACCTGTGGTCGGAGCTTAGGCCGACTAATGAATGCAAATACTTTACTCATGTGTGCTGTACAACGTTTTATTCAACGCCTCTTTTGTGTTCCTTTTAAATTATGTTTTTTTTTGGTATTTAAAAACATTTAATTTAAATATGGAAGAAGATTTTTACTTTACTTTTTTTTGCCACTAAAATAGTATTTTACTGACTAGGAACAAACGTTTTATAAAGAGATCAGCAATCTTTAGATTAACAAAACTGACAAAGAAAACGGTCGGTAGAGTCGTATTTAAGGTGAAAGTCACTTGAGAATAAACTTTATCCTACAATATTCAAGAACGCTTTGATATAAAGACTAAAAATTTGGAACAAAGGTAAAACAACTTTGTTCCAAATTTCAATGTCAAAGCGTTCTTGAAATATTGTAGGGTAAAGTTTATTCTCAACAGTACAAAAAATGTCATATTGAAACGTATTAAAACACATTCAGACGATTCCAAATACGTATTAAAAATTACTTTTTATGTGTTTTAATAAGTTTCAATATGAAATTTTTGCAGGGAAGTGACTTACACCTTCAATGCGACTTTAGATTCTTGTAAAGAAGGGTCTAAACATTACAGAACCACTTCCAGTGAAATCCCAGATGTTTATTTTTGGGAGCTAATGTCTACAATATATAAAAAAAGTATTTCTAATTAGACGTCAAATTTTGACTGTCAATTTTTGTTAGAGTCGCTTTATCTAGCGCCGCTATGTGGAGTAACTACAAAGAGTCTAGCAGACTAACCACATGAAAACTGCCCCCGCCTTAATTTAACTTTTTGTACCGGTTACGTAACACCCTTGACCTCAAAGACAACTCACCCCAATTTCAGACCCCTACCCCCTTTCCTAAGGTTAATAATAGCATAAATTAAAAAACTTTAAAGTCGATTTTCAGATATTTTAAAGATTAAAAAAAACAAATTATAGCTAGTCACTAGCACTACAAAGTACATATATTTTTAGAATTTTTGGTTGTATAATACTTGTCGAAAAAAATATTTTATGTTTTTGGGGGTAGGTTTCAATACCACCCCTTTGAGTGACACCCACCAAAAAATTCTGGCGAAACACTGATTTACCCACCTCTAAAGTGTAAAAGTTGGAAAGCTAAAATGGCCGGAAGGCAGCTAAAAAAACATAAAAACTAGTAGCGTGCACCAGTTTTCAAAAATAATAAATTTCATTTTGAATAGTATTATTAAAATAATTTGTGAAGAAGATAATTTTACATTAAACCAGTAAGGAGCTATTTAAGTCACATGACGTATATTTTTAGTAAAAAACTTACTTTTATTTGAAATAAAATAAACTATTTTGGGCAATTCCATAATAAATAACAAACAATCTTTAATAATAATATAATAAAATATCTAAAAGAAAGTGTAATTTTTTCTGCAGATGTATCGTGAGTTACCATGGAATTACCCTTTGAGAAAAATATTTATTTTATTTGTATATTAATAATAGTATATTTTAATAACTGCTAGATATATCAAAAAAAGTTTTAAACAAAAGTTATAAGAGCTTAACTGAAGCATAAAATAGTGTATATGTAATTTGTTTAGCGGACACAATGGAGGCAGGGGTGCAAGGGTGAATATTTTTTTAAATGGAAAGGAGTTTGGGTGATAAATCATTTTAAAGCTTGTAAAATTCTCTATTCGACCATAGATTTTTTATTTTTTCGTTTAAGAGTGTTTTTTTTCAAAATTTCTTTAAAAAAATCAAACAATTCTTGTTTAATAATTATTTTCATGATAGAAAAATTTAAATTATACTTTTGGACTCATTTTAAATGACAACTATAAATGAAAATTTCAAAAGAAAAGCTAAGAAAAATATTTATGTACCAAGGGTATTAAGTAGATGTTTATGCCCTGAGGGCGACGATCTTTGTTTGTAAGTCGCCCGGGGGCATACACATCTATTAATACCCGCGGTGCACACAGACTTTTATGTCATACTAGTTCGTTATTGCATCCACAATATAAATATTTAAAAAAATCCGAAAATTCAATTTGATTTTAACACTATCGTTACTCAGTGGCGTAACCAGGTCCAAATTGGGGGGGGGCTTTAGTCCCTTATATATGTACATGTAAAAAATATATGCGTAATTTTACTTTTATAGTTTGATTTTGGGGGAGGGCTTAACAAATTTTGGGGGGCTATTATTTTTAAAGACTGTTTGTTAAAAAATGATAATAAAATATTTAAAAGAAAGAGTATTTTTTTTCTGCGGCTGTAACGTGAGTTACCATGGAATTACCCAATTACTAAAAATATACGCCATGTGACTTAAATAGCCCCTTACTGGTTTAATGTAAAATCATCTTCTTTATAAATCATTTTAATAATGCTATTCAAAATGACATATTATTATTTTAACTGTTGCACGCTATTAGTTTTTATGTTTTTTAGCTGCCTTCCGGCCATTTGACATCTTTTCAAAAGTGTTTCGCCAGAATTTTTTGGTGGGTGTCACTCAAAGGGGTGGTAACCGGTACAAAAAGTTAAATTCAAGCGGGGGCAGTTTTCATATGGTTAGTCTGCTAGACTCTTTGTATTAGGGTTAATTTTAGCTGTTATAAAACAGTTAAAGTAATGTCTAGATTAGATAAAAAAGTATGCCTTCGATAACTCTTCTAACCTATAGCGACTTTAAATTAACGGAATGAAAGAGAACTAGTGGACTACTAATTTAGAGGTTGTAATAAGGGTGTAAAAGGAAAAAATAGGGATTTCACTGACCTTGGTTCCTGTTGTCCTCATCTTCTGTGCACAGATAGATGGGTTCTTGGTGATGATGATAATTTTGTTGAGGTTAGTGAGGGTAAAATAGGGTGTTTGGAAACGATAATACTTGACAACCACGAATAGGTTTTACAACAAATATTGTAACTTCTTTTCGAATATTTAACGACGATACATCACGTGAATTTATTCATAACGCACTACGAAACGACGCGCTGATACCATTTCTACCGACGTGCTTATTAGTTCCCTGCAAATTAATGAATTGCGTGGTTTTTGTCTGTCAACGCGCATGACGGAAATACCAATCGAATAGTTATCTCAAAAATCCCTAGATTTGAATTTTGAAAATAAAGTTTAAAAAATATAATTATGTAAATTAAACAAGTAATAAATTTTAATTTAATAACTTAAATAACAATTATTTAAGTTCAGGGATATATCAAGAACAGTTTCTCAGAGTGGGTGATTTCCCAAAATTATTTTTATAGATTTCAGTAAAATTTATATGATCTACCGCTAGACAGAGTAACTAGAATTTGACAAACAGCCATAATTTGACAAATTAAACTCATAAAAATGTGATATTCTCCGTAATACAAACAGATAACTTAATTCTATAAACGGATTCAAAATCTAAGTTAAAAGCAGCATTAAAATCAACTGGAAGATAAGCGATTGGTTTAATTTTAGTAACTTCTGAAGAAATGTAAAGCTAAATAGAACCTCTGGGGCTTTACTGTAAGTGGTTCTGTAATGTCCAGACCTTTACATACATGGACCCATCCTCCTTTTTCCTTGTCGATTTTGTTTATCCACATTTTGCTGGGGATAAGTGTGAGATGTTAAATAAAGCATATTAACTAGGTAAACCAAGTCAAAAATCACGAAAACAAAACTAGGTCTATGTGCCTTTAAAACAATACCTACAGCTGTTTCACTAAAAAATGCTTTTTAGTAAATTACTCTAAAAAAGCAAGAAATTAAGAAGCAATAAGAAAATACTTATTGTGGAATACTTTAGCGTTGTCAAGAACTATTTTAATAATACAAATGAAAATATCATTATGATGGTCAAAAATGCACAAGTTAATTCAAGTCAATATAGACATGTAAAAAATAAATGTAGAGGTCTGCATTGGGTGTAGGGTGACTTCATTCATTGGATCAGTTTGGACTTTCTAAAATCAAACTCTAAACTAAAAAATAAAAGAAGTAACTATTTATGGTTTCGAACAAAACAAAATACGAGTCGATAGCCAAAAGTCCAAACTGTCTAACGGAGTTTAATTTTGTCATAATTAATCATTAATTTTTTTTTTAATTATGTACGCGCAAGCACAAAAATTGCAATTTTTATATTTCAAATATTTCGAAAAGAATAAGTATACAAAGTTTAAGCTTTAAAACAAAAAAAGAATCAGTCAAATCAATCTTTCAAAGAAGCCTTGAAGGACGCCTTCATTAAGTAGTTTTCGAAGTATATGAATTTAAAAAATGGAAATTTTTTAGGTGGTTCGATTTGTTTGGGTTTAAGTATAAAATACTGCTGCCAACAAAATAATACTTTCCCCTATAGGCCTAGGTTCATTAAAATCAAAAACAAAACAAAAATAATACTGTCCTCTATAGGCCTAGGTCATTAAAATCAAAAACAAACAAAAATAAACAAAGTTTTTCAAAAAAAAAAATTTTTTTAAAGGGTTCCTTTTTTTGTAAAATGAAAAAAAAAATTAAAAAACAAAAAAAAAAAAAATAAAAACAAAAAAAAATAAAAAAAAATAAAATTTTTTAGTTTTTTTCAAGTTTATTTTATCGTAAATTGAAAAATTAAAAAAAATATATTTTTGAAAAAGATTGTTTTTGCCCCATTTTAGCCTCTTACCCCAACCCGATTTTTACGAAAAATCCTAGCCTAGAACTTTGGATAATCAACCTGTGGTCCAAATTTGAAGTCTTTAGCCCGAAGCGTTCTTGAGTTATCGTGGTTACAAATTTCCCGCACACACAGACCGACAGACAGATTTTTTTTTTAACGTAAATCATATTTTTTGGATATAAAACGTCCAGAAATGTAAAAAACAAGCAATAAAAAATTTTCGAAATTTTTTTACTAACGCAAGACTTTCATTGGGGAAAGTAAAATATAAAAATACAATTTTTCCGCACCGCCTACTTGTATTTAGAATGTAAAATTTGACTTTAATTTGAAGAGCGGAATGCAAACACGCGCGTACACTTAAGGGGTTATATACCTTATGGCTCGGTAAAATTAAGGGTTTTTTATTGATTCTTTTCAGGTATGTAATCACAACTTTATTCGAACGACCTATAAAATATCAAATAGTATATGTTTTGATGTGTTCGTGAATTTTTTTTACTGTAAAATTCGGAAAATTGTAGAAACCATTGCCCTTGCCCCGAAACGCGTTTTTTTGCGGTAACCAGTATTTCTCAAAAACCAATTTACCGATCAATCTGAAATTTTTAGGTGTTGTTCCTAATTACAATAGCTATTTCGTGAACGAAAAAAAAAAGTCCAAACGAGGGATTTTTATTTGAACGAAAATTTATACTTTTTCCGGCCGGAAAACTCAATTTTCGGAAGATCGAAAATCGATTTTTTGAGAAAATCACCGCCAATTTTGTATTTCTTTTTTATTGCAAAACCCTCCGTTCGCGAACTAGCTATTGTAATTAGGAACAACACCTAAAAATTTCAGATTGATCGGTTAATTGGTTTTCGAGAAATCGTGGTTACTGCGTTTCCGGGCAAGGGCATGGTTTTCACAATTTTCCGAATTTTGCAATAAAAAAAATTTCACAAACACATAAAAGCATATACTACCTGAAAAAAAAATGAATAAAAACACTTAATTTTCCCAAGCCAATAGGTATATAACCCGTTAAAAAAAAATAAAAAATTAATTATCCCAAAAGTAAACAATAAAATATGTCCCTCTGTTGGCTGGTCCCTGAACTGTACGGACCTGTAAAATGATTGAGTTGCCCACCTAAGGCGGTTAGTCCTTCCGATATCGACGACAGGATGTAGAGAAACACGTGCGGCTCCAGCGTGGATAGGAAACTCATGTGGTCCTGTGCCAGGCACTCCAGTAACACGTAATAGGATTGTGATAGTTTTGGGTAATCCTGAAATAGGAAAGAGTAGATACAAGCGAGTATCTTTTGAAACATTTTTAAGGGTGGAAACACCCGTTATTAAAATCGACCAAAAAATATTTTTTTTGCAATTTCGGCTTAAAAATGTCATGAAACGTAAAATGTCCAAACGAAAAAAGTGGGTTTAAAAAAATGTCTGTCGGTCGGCCTGTATGTAAACCATATAACTTTTGAACGGAATGTCCGATTTGAAAAATTCTTTCACCAAACGATTTAGGACCTTTTCTGTTTACGTCACATTCAATAAGATTAACATTAGCGTAAGGCAAAATGGACAAAAACTATCATTTTTAGCGATATCTCACTTATTTATAGTAGGAAATTTTTTTTGCACAAATGAAAATAATGTTTAATCACCTAAAAAAACATATGTGATCATTTTTATCGTAGGACTATTAGTTTCCGAGATATAAGCATTTTAATAAATGTTGATATATTTTTACATTTTAATTATATGTCAAATTTTGACAATAGTAAAATTTTAATCATAGGTAAAATTAATTTTGATTAATTTTTCTTTTAGTAGATTTATGATAATGGTGCGGCCAGAAAAAACAATCTGATAAAGCTACAAAGAAAAAACAATAGGATATGGTCCAAAAATACAGGAAAAGTGAAGTCATTTGATATCTTATTTTATAAACTTCCTCATTTTTCCACCCGTTCTAGAAAAACTATCCGTTTTTTATTTTATATACTTTTTAGGAAAGTCCTATCTGCGGCAAAATTCGGTTTAAGCTATCACAAATTTTTAAGAATCAGATACTTCTCTATCAGTTGTTTTTTGAAACAAACAAAAAGTACGTTACCTTATACTTTTGCTTGCTTCTGCTCGCTTTTACTTTTAGTTCGGCTTTGGAAAACACTCAGATTTCTTGTACCATTGGCGACATAATTAGCTTGTACACCGAAAATTTGTACCATTTAAGTTGAACTTGTCACAAAAGTCATATGATTACTTGATTAAGTCCAAACGAATATCTGAAACTAAGTATAGTAATCATCTTGTTTGAAACATAATTGTCAAATGTGTCAACATTCAATTAAGCCAGCAAGAAAAATCAAATTTAACAATACATTTACCAAATTTGGTACTAACATAATAAAAATAGTCAAGGAATTATACACTTCATAACCAAAATATATAGAAATGAAGGTTCGGGCCAGCCAAAAGATTCAACTACTATTAAATTAAGTACCTTATTGTTTTTCGTTATTTTATCAATTTTATTTTTTTATTTCTGTTATTAATTTTATTATTTCAGTTATAATTTTTTTTTATTTTCTGTAATGTTTACAAATAAGTAAGTATATATTTTTTCGAGAAATTAATGAATTTTAAACATATTTTAAATCCAATGACATTGTACATTTTTTTAGTTGTGTGAAAATACATGTTTTGTGTCACTCTATCTAGCAGCGGATTTAGCACCATCATACGTCGCACTGTAGTATTTGTACAAATTAGGCAAAACATTATTTTTACAATTTCTAAAATTTAAATCATGTTCGTTTAGTGAAAATATTAAATCAGATTAAAACAACAAAATAGTTTATTTAAATTTATGTTAACAACAAAAAAATCGTATGAACTATTTTAAGATTTATTTTTTCTGAAAATTTAATTTAAACTAATCTAAAAATCCTTATCAATATTCTTTAAATTCATGCAAAACTTAAAATAAAATTATTTTGTTCAAGAAAAGTTATGATTTTCATGCAAAATTTAAAAAATACTTAGGTAAGAAAATAAAAATTCTGGCATAGAAGAACTCATTATATTTTTTCATCTCAAAATTATTGGAGAGCCCTAGCAATATCTTGCTATTAATATCTTATTTGTATATGTATTATTGCTGCAATAAATAAATAAATAACATAACACATTAGCGGCCAATCTGATTTTTTAAAATTGTCCATCTGGGCATTTTTTTGCCTTATTTGCCATAAAATAGTTTTACAAAGTTAGTCTGTATAATTTTTTTTTCTGAACGGTTTTTTAGCAAAAAAAAGACATTTCTATTCAGAAAATTGTCATTCATTTTCTCACCATTTGACCAATGTGTAAATGATATTTTTTTAAATTCGATTGACTGTAGTTTTCAACAGGGCCAGAGCGGGTATGTGATACGGTGGAACCTTTTTATTGTCGGTCATAAAACTTTTAACTGAGTGGCCTGGTGGGATATTACTTGTCGGTCATCAGTGACCGTTCTGGCCGCAAAAGTTTTAAAGCTTTATTATGGTTGCAGCAGCAGTTACTACAGTATTTAAAAGATTTCAAAAAAAGAATAGTTAATACAAAAATATAGTTTTTTATTACTTATTCGTTTTTTGAAACGGGAAACAATTAAAAAAAAACTTAGTCTTTCTCTATGAGTCATGGACCATGACCAAGTGACTCACTGAGTATTAACAGCGTGGACATGACATTCCGCTTGGTGAACAATAGTTTAAAGTGTCTATTTACTTGAAAAAAGAGTTTTTTTTTAATTCTAATTTTTGCGATCCGACCCGTGGTTATTATGCTATAATATAATTGTTTGTCAGTGATGTCGGTCGAGAGAGGTACTCGCTCCGCATCGAAGCGTAAAAATAGTGAAATTCTGAGTGAAAATGACCCTTGTGGTTACTGTAAAAACTCTATCGTTCGTGAAAAAGTTCGGTGTATTAAGTGCAAAACCGCTTTTCATCCCGGTTGTATAAAAAAAGTGAATTGGAAACATCCCGAATGTGAACATGAAACAGTGCCCGAAGAGACAAGTGCCGTTGGTGAGGAGAACGATTTTAAAATTCGACTCATTAGCGAACTTGAGGATAAAAACAGAATACTGCAATACTAATGATCTATTTAAGCAAAAAATTGAATGGTTAGAAATGCAGTTGCATGCAAAAAAATATGATCGAGAGATAAACAGTGGTAAACAAACACAAAAAACACAGTTCAAATTTCGGACCCCAAGACAGTTACAATCAGCGATGTCGTGAAGGAAACCTGCAAAAATTGCGACAATGAAACCTGCAGCAAAGCCTGCTATCGTGCTTACGCTGGCGGCCGCTTCGAACAGCGAGCAGTCTACTGTACCACCGCCAGCGGTGCGCCTTACTCTACCTGTCCATGAATCAGACATAAACAATGGGTTCAAAGTTGTTTCGTACAAGAAAACCCGCAAAAATCGGGGATTAACTGGTATTACTGGCAAAAATAGTGGAATCGCACTAAAGGGTGTTGCTAAAATTTCTTCTATCTACGTCACAAGGATGGAACCTGAGACTACAGAACAATCACTCAAGAACTACTTGGTTTCTAGCGGATTTAAGAACTGAGAAGTTAAACTTGGGTATTCCAAACATCCCGATTTATACAAATCTTTTATTGTTAGCGCTCCTGCCAGTTCCCTCGATGACTTGAAAAAGCCAGAACTATGGCCTGAAGATGCTCGTGTTGATAGTTTTTTATTCCGTCTTGTCAAAGACAGGATAAAAGACTAGTTAACTCACAGACCTCAAAAAATAAAAAGATTTCCTTCGATATATTCTATCAGAACATGCAGTGCTTGAGGAACAAAATTAATGAGGTTGAGGAATTAATTGGAGACAATTTCAACATGTTATGTTTTAACGAGTCTTGGTTAACAGATGAAGAAACCAAATTTCTCAGAATAGGAAACTTTTTTCCTGTGTCCAATTTTTCAAGGAAACATATGGTACATGGTGGAGTAGTGGAACTTTTGGACAATGCAGTCAGTTACGTAAAACTTGACTATTTAAATTCCCTCTCAGTGGAACAACACTGTGAAATTTGTGCAATATTCGTACCAATTTTTAATTTAACTGTTGTGACTGTTTACAGATCTCCCTCTCCCAACGGAAATTTTGCCATTTTTAAAGAAATCATTGTAAAGTTCTGTGATAAAATTAATTTTAAAAAGGGTAAAATTGTGATTGTTGGAGATTTTAATGTATTTTTTAGAAACCAAAATAGAAGTGAGGACAAAGATGCTTTTGAGCTCAATGACCTCTTTAAAAGCTACGGTTTGCAAAATATGGTAAATATGCCTACTCGCTATGATAATACTTTGGACAATGTATTCACAAATATCGAAAAGGTAAACGTTGAAGTCATTGACACCCACTTATCTGATCACAGAGGATTGGCAGTGCATTTGGAATTTGATATAGACCCTGGTGACAAAAAAAATTCCTTTGTTAACTAGACTATTACAAAATTGGGTAAGTCCATATTATATCATGAACTTTCTAACTATGATTGGTCATCAATTATAAATTTAAATATAGAAGCTGATGATAAATTTACTATGTTTTTGGATGTGATAACTAACAGTTTTAACGCTGCATTTCCTAAAAAAATCATTTACAAAAAGAAAAGTCAATATAATAAAATTTCATGGTTTACACCCCACCTACAAAGATTAAAAGAAACTGTATCCTTTTTGGACGATTCTTACCAATTGCGTAAAACTGAGGAACTAAAGTCTTTGTTAAAAATCTACAGAAGTCTTTATAGGAAAGAGTTAAAAAAATCAAAAATATTAACCCATGACAATCTTATAAAAAATTCCAGCAATAGCTCCAAAGCTTGTTGGAAACTTGTAAATGCTTTTAGGAAACCAGGAAAGAGTAGTGAATCTTGAAATATTCAACCAAACACCTTTAACGATTTTTTTCAGAACATTCCTAAAGACATAGTAAACAAACTTCCCCCTTCTCAAATTGACCCAATTAATTTGTTACTAGGTGTCGCTGTTCCTGATGGTGTTAGCTTTAGCTTCAGAGAGGTTACTTTTAACGAAGTGCGAGATACTATTGATGGTCTTAAACAGAGTAAGAGCAAGGATATTTTTGGTTTAAATATAGACATATTAAAAAGCATCAAGATGCTTTGATTATTTCTTTGACAAAACTGTTAAATATAAGCTAACATTTTTCCAACCGTGCTTAAAAAGGCAATCATCATTCCTGTCCATAAAAAGGGCAGTAAGGATGATCCTACCAACTTTAGGCCTATTGCTTTGTTACCAGTTTTGTCAAAGGTTTACGAAAAGCTTCTCTTGATGCAAGCTGTGGAATACTTTGAAAGTAACAATTTGCTCTCAAACCATCAATTCGGCTTTCGAAAAAACCTTTCCACAACGGGTGCTATACTGTCATTTATTGACACTATACTTGATTGTTTTGAAAAGGGAGAATTCGCAGCTGCTACTTTTTTTGACCTAAGCAAAGCTTTTGACTGTGTGTCGCCGTTGATTTTACTGCGCAAGCTTTATTATTATGGGTTTTCGCCAGAAACATGTAGACTGATATTGTCTTATCTGTCCCCCAGGACACAGCGTGTCCTCGTCGAAGGTGTCTTGTCAGATGAAGTTTTTATTGACATTGGAGTACCTCAAGGGTCTCATTTTGGCCCTTTCCTTTTTTTAGTTTATATAAATGACCTACCTGATAATATTCTTGAAAGTACTATTGATGTAGTAACTGATATAACTCCTTATTTTGACATAGACACCGAGAACCTGGAGGCAGATATTGATAATGTCACCCTATTTGCGGATGACACTTCTTTTAATATAAAACACAATTGCCTAAACGTCGCAGTTCGAGCCAACGGTGAGGCGCATTCGAGGGCCAAGCTATGGTTTGACTCCAACAGACTGTTTAAACACTGATAAGACTGTCAATATGATCTTCACTTGGCGTCGCTTTGTTGTCGATAGTTATGCACAGTGCACAAAATTTCTGGGTTTGCACATAGACTCAAAACTGATATGGATCGAGCATGAGGATGCGGTTGCTAGCAGGCTGAGTCAGGGCTGTTACCTTTTACGCAGTCTTTCTTGCTCATTGTCCAAAAGTGTACTTCGTACTGTATATTTCTCTGCAATCCAGTCCTTCCTCAGTTATGGCATTTTGGTATGGGGTCATTCTTCCTCCTCGGATAGGGTTTTTGGGTTGCAGAGGAGAGCAGTGCGAATCATGGATGGACTAGGGTATAGGGATGACTGTAGGGTAAGCTTTGTCAGGCTGGGTGAGCTTACATTCCCCTGTTTGTTCATATTAGAATGTTTGCTGTATGTAAAGAAAAATGTGCAAAATTTCGCGCAACAAAGCTCTGTGCATAACCACGACACTAGATACTCCACGAATATTAACCCCTTGTTTTTTGAGGCTAAGGCGGACATCATCTGGAACCAACTACTATTGTGTCAAGTTCTTCAATGTACTGCATCCCCACTTTCGCAATGCTGACATTAAAATTTTTAAACAAAAAATAAAAACATACCTTATTTTAAAGGCATTTTATAGTATTGAAGAATATCTTTCCAATGATTTTCGAGATCTGTGAACAGCATTTTTATGTGATTGTTTTTAAACGTTATTTATTCTCTCGAATTTTTAATTGTTACCATTATTTAAACAAAAAATAATGTATTTTCAAACTTTTTAAACTTATTTTTAATTTTATTCTTAATTACAAAATTTTATTAAAACTTGACGTATGTACAATACTTTCTGTGTTAAACATTAATAAATATTCTATTCTATTCTATTCTATTCTATTCTAAAATATAATATACATATAATATTATAGAATAGTATTATACGGTAGTTTCGAATTTCCAAAATCGTAAAAAAATGTGTTTCATGAAAAAATAAAAAACTTTGAAAACACACCAATAATTTTTTTGCACCATTGACATCTGTTGACGTGAAATACTAATACTAATAAGTGTAAGGACCCAATTTTATCTAGGAATTTCAAGTATAGGAGCGGCCCTGTCGCCGGCCGGAAAATGTGGAAGCAGGGGAATCCCCGGTTAGAGAGTTGTTGTTGGATGGCGAACGTGACTGCGAGGGTGTATCATTGTTTTGTCTTTTTGATGAATATAATCCTTAAAACCGGTATTATTGTGATTATTAACCCTTCATTGGTTATTTAACCTTACATCAGAAGTGGGATAATAAAACCTACGTGCTCGAGTAGGATATCTACTACGTAGTTTTGTGAAAAGTGAAAAACGGTATATCACTTGGTGATTATTGGTGATACACGATGTCTAGTTACGAGAAAAGGAGATCAAGAGAACGTGGAAGGTCATCCACTAGGCGATCTGGAAGTTGTGGTGGGTGTGATAAACCCCGGCATTCTGGAAGGTCCTCGCGAAGGTCCCGTACGAGGGGTCGTTCCCGGAGCCCTAGGTCAAATTCAGTGTCACAGATCAGTGAGGCCCTGTTAAAAGGTTAAAAAGACCAACCAAAACAGCGAAAATAGACAGCAGACCCAGGTAAGCGTTGCATCGTTTAACAATATTATAGAAGAGTTTAACCCTATCAATCAGAATATTGACGAATGGCTGGGGGCTATTGACGAGTTTGTATACCTTTATGGTTGGGACGATAGAACTGTTACGTATCTGTCACTGAGTAAGTTATGGGGTCCTGCTGAGGTGTGGTATCGTAGTCTACCCACTCGGCTTTTTACTTGGGCGGAGTGGAAAGACATGCTAAAGCAGAACTTTCTTCCAAAAAGAAACTTACACAAAAGTTTAAAACAAATCATAGAGTGTGTCCCAAAAACAGGCCAAACTCTAAATGAGTATGCTTTTGAAAAATTGGCATTAATTCACCGATTAAAATTAATTATTTCAGACGAAGATAAAGTAAATTTAATTATGGGGGGAATTGAGGATGAGCAAATAAAATTTTCAGTGGAAACAGGTAACATTAAAGAACAAAACATATTAATTAGTCATTTTAAAATGCTTGATGAACGCAAATCACATGTAAAACGTACTTTGCAGCCTAAAACGCATAATCAGTTGAAAATAAAAATCCAAATAAAAATTTTAATAAACATTTAGGTTGTCATTATTGTGGTGAATTGGGACATTTTCGTTGTGAATGCCCCACAAGAAAAAAACAGTTTACAAACCGCAACGTTAATTTTTTAGGCGAAAATGCAAACGAAAAATTCTTTAAAAAAATAACAATAAACGATAATATACTTAGATGTTTGGTCGATTTTGGGAGCGAATGTTCTATTATTACTATACACTGTAAAAAAAATACTCGTTAAAAACGCTTCCTCTTGAGAACCAAGTAGTTTTATCAACCATTGGTAAGTTTCAGTTAAAACCTAATTATTTTGTCCAGGCCCGGATTAATTTAGATGGTATTTGCAAAATTTTAGAATTCTATGTCGTAGATCAATGTGTCATGGGGGTAGAGGTATTGATAGGTCAAAATTTTACAGAACTTTTTGATATTGGTTATACTAAAATAAATAATACACTAAAATTCACGCAAAATGAAAATAATATTTATGCTCAGGTAAATTGTAATTTAATAAAGCATTCAGAAATTAACGTAGGTATCGATGATCCGAATCCCCTTAAAGAATTGCTTGATCTTTTAAATGAGTATCAAAAGTCCAAACGAGTAACATGGGGCAGTTAGGGGACACTTCTTCAACTAGCATGAAAATAAATTTAACCTCCGATAAACCTATCGCCCACCGGCCTAGGCAATTTTCAGATTATGAAAGGGAACAAATAAGGCAAATTGTAGACGATTTACAAAAAAATGGTATAATTAGGGAATCAAATTCTCCATACGCGAGTCAGGTTTTATAAGTAAATAAAAAAGACAATTCAAAAAGATTATGCGTTGATTACCGGCCCCTAAATAATATTACTGTTAATGATAAATATCCGCTACGATTAATTGAAGAACAATTGAGACGACTCTCGGGATCAAAGTATTTTATTAGTTTAGATTTATATTAGGGGTATTACCAAATACCTATGTCACAAGAATCGATTCCATTAACCGCGTTTATTACCCAGGATGGGTTGTATGAATATTTGCGTGTCCCTTTTGGGCTCTGTAATGCACCGTCAGTTTTCCAAAGGGCCCTTAACATGGCCCTGGGACAACTGAGATTTCGCAAAGTATTAGTTTATTTAGATGATCTGTTAATACCGGCAAAAACTTGGCAAGAAGCTTTAGAAATACTTCGAGAGGTCCTAGAAATCCTAAAAAAAACATCCAAAAATCGAATATTTAGGTTATGTTATTAGCGATTCGACAATTAAACCTAGTTTTAATAAAATCTCAGCCGTGGATTCATTCCCAAAACCTACGAATGTCCACCAGGTACGTCAATTTTTAGGTTTAAATGGATATTTTCTTAAGTTTATACAAAACTATGCCATTTTGTCCAAACCTCTTTCCTCGTTACTCCCAAAAGACGCTCCTTGGTGCTGGGGAGGTGAGCAGGAGCAGGCTTTTGAGAATTTACGAAAATGTCTCGTATCCGAACCCGTGCTGGCTCTATTTGATCCCTTGATTGGAAACTAAATTATATAGTGATGCGAGTAGGTGGGGCCTAGCGGGAATTTCGGTACAAACTCATGAAAAAAAGGAAAGGGTAATATCATATTTTAGCAGGCACACCACTAAAGATGAACAAAAGTTCCATTCGTATGAATTGGAAATGTTGGCAATAATCTGTGCGGTAAAACGCTTCAGGCAGTACCTTCTGGGGCGTAGCTTCACCTTAATCACAGACTGCGCAGCTGTGAAGAGCACATTTGCACAGAGTGAGGTGAATACACGAATAGGCAGATGGGTGCTTGCACTGGGTGAATACCAATATGAAATTGTACATCGTAGTGTCAACAAATGCAACATGTTGACGCACTTAGTAGAAATTTGCCAACTTTCACCAAGAACGTTTGCCTGCCTGTAATGCAAGAAGCTGACTGGCTGTTAGCAGCACAGCAACACGATAAAAATATTCAAAAAATTAAAAAATTGTCTGGTGATCTTTTGGGGAACAAGCAGATTTTTAACAGCTATTCCCTAAAAGGTGGAAAAGTGTACAAAATAACGCAATACGGAGAAAAATGGGTAGTGCCCGAACCTGCTAGGTTCCAAATTCTGCGCATGGCACATGATGATTCGAGACATTTTGAATTCATAAATACGTATGAGTTATTATCTAGTCAGTACTGGTTCAAGGGTATGAGACATTTCATAAAAAAATATGTTAAAAATTGCCTGAATTGTAGTTATTTTAAAACCATAGCACAACAACCTCCCGGGTACTTACATCCTATACCAAAAATACCGACACCTTTTCATACCGTACATATGGATCATCTGGGACTTTTCATTAAAACTAAATCAGGTAAAACTCAGTTATTGGTCATAGTGGATGCATTCACTAAGTTTGTGCTAATTTGCCCCGTAAGGGACACGAAAACACGACATGTCATAACCTGTTTAAAAGATATGATAAAGGTATTTGGGGTCCCTAAAAGAATAATTAGCGATCGGGGCAGTTCATTTACTGGCGAGAAAATGCAACAAAAGTTTTGTAAAGAAATAGGTACCTTGCATTATCTGAATGCTGCGCTATGCCTAGAGCCAATGGCCAGGTCGAACGTTATAATCGTACGATTCTAGATTCGCTTTCAACCATGGGAGCAAATGTAGATGATGATCGTTGGGATGAAACTATTCTTAATATACAGTTGGGCTTAAACGGTACGATCAATAAAGGGATAGGGGTCACACCAAGCCAAGGCACTAATGGGTTATCGTGTTATTTCACAGGGCTTATTGGAACCTGAAGGTCGCATAGAAGTAAATGTAACCGAGGTTCGAGAAAAAATGAAAGGACACATCGCCAAATGTCAAGCTGATCAAAAGCGCCCTTGTATGCTGCAGGTGATTTGGTTCTAACTAAAGTAACAAGTACCCCAGCTACGGGTACCAGTCACAAATTACTACCCAAATGGCGAGGTCCTGTCCGAGTAGTGAAAGCACTAGGAAGTGACAGGTATGAGGTGTCAGACATACCAGGGTCACAGCGTTGTCAGTTGAATTACCATAGTGTGGCTGGGGTGGAGAACATGAAGCCTTGGATTCGCTACGATGAAGTATAAGAAAGGTGGTGAATTAGGTAGGTGTAGATTTTGCTGAAGTTCCGTCGGACGCAATTGCGTTGATACCGGCTGCAGGAGCTGTTTCAGTAAAATCTGAGATCACTGGAATGTTGATGATCTGGGATCACTGGAATGTTGGTGATCTGGGATCACTGAAATGTTGGTGATCTGGGATCACTGGAATGTTGGTGGTCGTAGTTTTAAGTCTGGGGCCCCTGGGATCACAAGTGTTTGGGAGGTGCTCAAATGTCACTGGGTGAATGCGGGAATTCACCGCTGCCCGCTGAGAGATTGTGTGTGGTGAATGTCCCATATTATAAGTGGCTCACGGTATGCGGAAAGATTTTACCGTTGATCGGGGTCATAAAGTAATATCTTACTTTTAATGAAATTCTGTAGTTTATTTTGTTTAGGTAGTAAATCGTATCGTCAAATTACTTTATGATCCTTAGTTAAGTTTCTAGATTAAGGATAATAGCTATTTATTTAATAACTGCAGTTATACATATATTTTTATTTTGTTTAATTGGGCATTGGCCATGTCCAATTATCACTGTTATTTATTTTAAGTCACTTTTATTTCAGGAATAGGTGGAGCCCGATAAATCTTGGACAGAAAAAGAAAAATCTTAGGAGGTAAAATTAAGGGAAAACTAATTGTGGGTTTATTTTACAGCTGTTATCCTGCTTAGTACAGGCGTGAGGACACTGACACCGTCAGGAGAGGCCGAATGTAAGGACCCAATTTTACCTAGGAATTTCAAGTATAGGAGCGGCCCTGTCGCCGGCCGGAAAATGTGGAAGCAGGGGAATCCCCGGTTAGAGAGTTGTTGGTGGATGGCGAACGTGACTGCGAGGGTGTATCATTGTTTTGTCTTTTTGATGAATATAACCCTTAAAACCGGTATTATTGTGATTATTAACCCTTCATTGGTTATTTAACCTGTAGTGTATTGAAATTAAATAAAGAACGAAGCGATTACATAAGATTGTACCAAAAGAATAAACTTAATTGTAGTGAGTCAGTCTTGTGTGGTTAGCCGAGTAGTAAAGTGTAATCTGTGTTTTATTGTAACCTGAGATATCCAAAATCCTACAGTGGCAACGAGGATGAAAATAACAATATTACCACTGTAATATTAGCTCATTTCACAGTAAGTACCTATCACAGTACTATATGTGTATGTGTATCTGTGTGTATATATGTGTGTATATATATATATATATATGTGTATATATATATATATATATATATATGGGTATATATATATATATGTGTATGTATATATATATATATATATGTATATGTGTGAATATGTATATATGTGTAAGAATGAATTGAAATCACTTTACTTACATAATTATGTTATTTTAAATAAACAATGTTCGAATAAAATTTACACAGAATGTTTATGAAATTAAAGATATTCCTACGTTATGGGTTTTACTAAGCAGGTGTTAGGTTACATATGATATATTTAATTGTTGGCTAGTTAATTCAGCATTAGATCGTAAATACCAAACACGTTTAGTAGAGATGTATTTAAACTAACTAGATTCCTAGTGTAGTACCGAAATAAGTTTCGGAGAGGTCACAAACCTGAACTAAAAGTTCAAACGACCACGAGTCATGGGCCACTGGCCAAAGTCCTAAACATGGTTTAGAGAGGTCACAGACCTGAACTAAAAGTTCGAACGACCACGAGTCATGGGCCACTGGCCAAAGTCCTAAACATGGTTTAGAGAGGTCACAGACCTGAACTAAAAGTTCGAACGACCACGAGTCAAACAAGTTTTGGTAGGTCATAGACCAGAACTAAAAGTTCAAAAGACCATGGCCACCGGTCAGGGTTAAAGCTCAAGCAGAGGTTACATACTGAACTAAAAGTCCGAATGACCACGAGTAGCTACAGTAGTTACTATTGTAACAGCAGGAACAAATCCCATACGGTCACGGACCAGAACTAAAGTTCAAATGACCATAGGTCACAGTACACTGGGCCACCATTCCTAGCAAAAGAAAATTTTCAATGTTCACGGTTGAGGCCTGAACTAATAACTTTAGCTTCATTATAATCTGTCGCTAATAACGACTCGTTATAAACCAAAATAAATCGGTTTCGAAACCAAGTTCAATTGGCGGCATTACTTACAGTAGTCGTAATGTCCCACTGCACGTAGGTGCAACGTTTTTCAGATTTTAAAAAATATTTCGCCAAAACAACCATTTACGCAAAATGATTTAAAAAAGGTTCATAAAGATACGTTATATCTATATAAATCATAGGTAAAATAAACTGCCAATTTGACGTCGAAGGGGACGTACACTCAGTCGGCCTGCGATGGGAAAAATGGAAGAGGACATTTTCACAAGTCCTATAATCAGAGCCCGGGCAAATGCGAGCTATTAGTCATCTTTTGCCATGTTTTAGTATTATCATAAATACACTGGCGTTGCTTTGTTCTAGAGGGGGGACAGCCATATTGCGGTACACCGCAGTGGCTTCTAATCTGTGGTGAATTAATGCTACGCCCATGGTCAAAAACAGCTCGCTAGTCCCCGGGGTACGCCTATAATAAATATGTATTATTGGTCCAAAGCTAACTTATTAATATATAGTAACCTATAGGTTTGTTATGGGGAAACAGCAAGACCAGAATATTCTTCTATATTTTGCATTAATGTTTGAGATATTTTGGTAGCAAAGGCCAAAATATAACCCCAGAAGTTTTAGGCACAAAACATAAACAAGTTTTAGGCACAAAACATAAACAGGTTTAAGGCAACATGTAGTGTACCGTAATTAATACGTTCACTGCCAACGGCTAGTTTTGACAGCGGAGCAATGGGTATGGGCAAGGGAAAAATAGAAAGAATTGATTAATGTTGTTAGGGGCGCCAGTTACTTTAGCTTTTACTCCTTTAGGTAAGTAACAACCTAGTGTAAATACTTAAGCTTTTCAGTTTGAGAAAATATAACCCCTAAATAAAATAAGATAATTCATTTGAGAAATTTATTATAAATAAACTTAATAAGCACATCAAGTAATGTATTAATATATATAAAAAATATGTGTAATTATATTAAGATATAATTAAAGAAATCTTAATAAAAATTACTAAATTCAGAAATCATTCGACTTAAATGTATAAAGAAAACATGAAGTTCAGCAAGCACCAAGAAATGTATGTAAACAACAATCATTTCTTGCAGTGTATAAAAGTCATGCTTAAATTAGAAATCATTTAATCAAAAGTATGATATTTAATAATTAATAAATGAGATTAAATGTTTTAAAAAAAATAAGTACCTAAAAATGAACAAAAGCCAGAAGGGCATATAGTATTAATCAATACTATATCAGATCTGATAAAGTTTACAGTTATAAGAATATTGAAATAAAAGAATTTAAAAATATGAAATATTGCTTTCAAAAGTTTTCAGAATGAGTACTTAGCTGGTTTCTGCAAAATCCATGAGGTATGAATTCCATCGTCTCCATCTGTACAAGTCTCCCCTATGCTGATGAATTCATTTCTCAAATGAAAGAAAAAAAAATATAGGCTGTCCCATCTACTTTGGAAAAATCATCTTCCAGGATAAAATGTACGATTGAAAATGTTGTCCGGGATAAAATATACTTTTGAAAATTATGTCCAATATAAAATTGTCTGCTAGACGGTTACATAGAATTTATCTATGCCAAAAATTACAGAACCATGTTCCAACAGAACATCACTCCATGCGGAGAACTTGTATATCAAATATACCAAAATAAACTTCAACTTAAATTAATGTAATTCCATATTAATGGTATAGAAATGGTGAGTAATTAATGGTAATTAATTAATGGTGCTAAAACAATAATTATATCTCAGAAATATTCTAAGAAACAGAAAAACTTAACTTACATGTCATACTAAGTCTTCGATGTCCATCGAAACGTTATAAATGCGTAATTGTAGAAAATAACAGTTACAATATCTTCCGCATTGTTTAAATATTCATTTTCACTAACTTTAAATAAAAATACATGAAGGATTACTTCGATGATTACAGAAAATAAACACTCGTCAAAATGACACCACCATTGTACAGAGTTGCTTCAAGAAGAGCGAAAATCGACCTTATTCACTAGTATGAACCCTTCAGGTAAATAAAATCCTATTTCTGAACTATTAGCGACATCTATGTAAGTCATTATCAACTACAGTTTTACCGTATAGGATTCCTAATAAAGGTAGCTGAAACTACACCAACAATAATAACAAAAAGACTATTTCCTAATAAATCCGTATTAGCGATATCTAACCTCAAAATATTACTCTAAGAAACAAATATAAACAATACTTATTGTTTATCAGCAAAACTAATAAAAATACGAACAGAATACTAAGTGTCCTGTGAACTAAGTATAAACAAAATACTGAATCTAAGTGAGCAGTTCCAGCAAACTATTTTCAACAAATTCTAGATTATCCCGAAGGAATAAACATACGAAACTTTCCAGGAGAGACAAGCTACAGGTGAAAGCCAGTGAAATCCAACCCTCAATAGACTCTGAAACATATAAAAACCAGGTAAGTCCATAGACAAATGCACTATAGAGAAATAAGTCATATGATTCTTTATTATTAAAAATCATATTCTAATTATGTTTTCTTTATGTTATTTTCAGGTAGAACTATGGAATAGAGACTCATATGGTTAGAATTCAGTTCCTGCTACAAAATAGTCCCAGATACAAAATAGTTCTGTACGTACGTAACTATTTATATACAAAATAAACATAAATTATAACGTAAGTAAACGAATAGTTTAATTAACCCTTGCTATATTACAAAGTGACGATTTATATCGTTACACATGCCCCCTCCAAAAATAATAAAAATATTTAATATACAAAAAATATTTTTATACCAAACTCTAAAACTATTTAACTTAAATAGCTAAAATATATACTATATTTTATTTAATAAATCAACAAAAAATACAATACTTCATGTAAATCATTTGAAATACTACTTGATAATTAACAATAGCTAAGCTTGATAACTACGTGTATCATCCGCCTACTCTTATGTAGAACATAATTTTGGGACTTTATCGGTGTGTGTCATAAACAGGTAATTGTCATAATCAGGTAATTGTCATAATCAGGTAATTGTCATAATTAATTTTGTTTTTCTTTTTAGCTAAGTTTTATCAAGATAAAAAAATAGAAATAAGACTTGACTACGCGCATCAGAATCCTCTTCTACAAAAAATATATTTATATATTTTTTTTTTTACTATATACAAAAGTTTTGGGTACCCTTTAAATATTTTCAATACATTGATATTTTTTAAATATCATTCCGAATAATACTAAGAATATATTCTTATTTAATCAAATCTAGCCAACTGAAATGTCACTATTCGATCCAAAATATTTCTTTAGATCTTTAACATGCCAGTCGCCTCTATGACCATCTGCATTTTCCAAAATATACACTAACTTTGACTTTTTCGCAACAACTTTGCAAAGTATGTACTTTGGAGCAAGTTTTGCAGCAAAACTTTTACTAGCATCTGAGAGTACTTTGTTTCGTCTCCAAACTTTTTCACCTATCTCAAAATTTACTTCACGCTTGCGCAAATCATAAGTACGCTTATTTCGTTCATAAGCTTCATGTAAATATTTCTTTACATCAACAAAAATCTCTTTAAGATTTCCCAAGTCTTGGCTATACGAGTCTCTGTCACAAGGTTCTAATTTAACACCATCAGTTGATGTCATTTTGCCATAATAAGTTCCTGTGATAGGTACATTCCTCCCAAAATTAAGAAATGCCGGCGTATACCCCGTAACTTCATTTACAGACGTTCGTAAAGCTAGACCTATTTTTGCTAAATTTTTACACCATTCTTTTTGATTATCTTTTATATATGATCTTATAGCAGTAGAAATTGTGCGATGTTGCCTTTCCGTCGGATTATTTTGACTATGGTAAAGTGCATTAAACCAAATTTTCTGTACATTATATTCATCTGCTAATTTTTTAAAAACTTTACCAGCAAATTGTTTTCCATTATCGACAATTAAAAATTGACAGACTCCGTAAACTAAAAAAACTTCATTCTCAATGAATTTACATATTGCATTTGCAGTAGCTTCCCTTAAAGGATGTAATAATGTATACTTTGTAAACCAGTCTGACACAACTAAAAGATAACAAAAACCTTTAGAACTTCTGGGAAATGGTCCCTGCAAATCACATGAAATAACTTGCCACGGATAATTTACTTCTTTTTCACGACCCATTAATCCAAAACGTGCAGAATTACTAACTTTTTGTGATTGACAAATATTACAACATCTTACATACTTTAAAATATCTTTACGCATTTTTGGCCAAAAATATGTTTCTGAAATTCTATGAAAAGTTTTAAAAAATCCCATATGAGAAGCTAATACATCGTCATGACATTCTTTTAGAACTTGTTTACGACATTTTTGAGGCACTAACAATTTCCACTCTATAATATTACTTTTTACTTTTGTCTTGGTCGGTATGAACTTATAAATATTATCATCAATAACTTTAAATTGCGGATATGAATCTGGACTTTTACCAATTTTTTCCCTCAACTGAATATAATATTTATCACTATTATAATCATTTACATTAAAATTAATTAAATTTACATCTGGAAAAATTGATTTTTCTGGTTCTATTCTATCAAAAGCTCTGGATAACCCATCAGCTACTACATTTAATTTACCTCTACGATATACAATATCCATATCATATTGCTGTAATTTTAATGACCATCTAGCCAAGCGACCAGAGGGATCTTTCATATTACTCAAATATTTTAATGAAGAATGATCTGTAATTACTGTGAATTTAACACCTTCAATATATGGTCTAAACCTATCTATTGCAAACAAAACAGCTAAACATTCCTTTTCACCTACAGAATATTTTATTTCACTACGTGTTAAAGCTCTACTAGCATAAGCTATTACTTTTTCTTGACCATCTTGCGTTTGTGTTAATATGGAACCGAGGCCAACTAAAGAAGCATCACATTGTATAACAAATGGTAAAGAAAAATTGGGACTTGCTAAAGCTGGAGCATTTATTAAAGATTCCTTCAACAATAAAAAAGCTTTTTCTGCATCAGTATTCCAACTAATGGCTTGTTTTTTACCTTTGCCCTTTAAAAGTGAATTTAATGGACTAACAATTGTTGAAAAATTCCTAACAAATCTACGATACCACGAAGCTACACCTAAAAATCGTTTTATCTCTGTACTATTTGTTGGTCTAGGATAGTTTATTATTGCTTCTACTTTTTGCGGATCGGTTCTTAAACCAAAATTATCAATTACAAAACCTAAATACTTAAGTGATTTTCTAAAAAAATTACTTTTTTCAAAATTTATTGTAAGATTAGCAGATTTTAATTTTTCATGTACTATTTGAAGTAATTTAATATGTTCCTCAAAAGTTTTTGATACTATTATAATGTCATCAATATAAACAAATATATTTGGATAAAAGGAGAAAGGAAAAAGTTTATCCATTAATCTTTGCTGACTTTGTGTTCCATTTTTGAGTCCATAACACATTACATTAAATTCAAATAGTCCCCTACCAGGTACGGAAAATGCAGTTTTTTCTTTAGCAGTTTTTGTAAGTGGAATCTGCCAAAAAGCATTTTTTAAATCTATACTTGATATATATTTTGCATCGCCTAATAAACTTAAAATGGAGTCTATCCTTGGTAAAGGATGTGAATCACCTTTTGTAATAGAATTTAATTTACGTCCATCAAAACAAAAACGGTATGTACCATTAGCTTTTTTTACTAATAAAACTGGTGAATTAAAATCAGAATAAGATGGTGAAACTATATCATCTTTTAACATTTTATCTAACTCTTTATGTAAAATTTCTATTAAATAAGGTGACAAAGGATATTGACGCATTTTAAAAGGTTTATTATTTCCTGTATCTATATCATGTTCTATTAAATTTGTTCTACCTATTTTTTCGCTATATAATTCTTTAAATAAACTAACAAATTTATCTGCTATCTTTTTCTGTTCGTCTGTCAAGTCACATAAGCCTACTGAATTATCTTTATTTATATCCTGACTATCACTGTTATTACTGATCACATTCAAATTATTAATTTTATTATTCCAAGATTCATCAGAAAAATCCAGAGTCATAGAAAACAATTGTAAAAAATTCACACCAAAAATAAAATTTGTTTCCAAAGAAGGAACAACCATGACTTGTAAAATCTTAACTTCATTATCTACTTTAATAGGTAAATAAACAACACCAGTTACTAACTGTTTAGATTTATCAGCTGTAGTAACATGCGGTATAAGACATTTATCAATTTTTAAATTAAATTTTTCTAAAATTTTAATCGCGTGACCACCAGCCACTGAACAATTTGCACCTGTATCAATCAAAGCTGTTATATTTTTATCAAAAATATTTACTTTAATATATGGACGGTTATCTCTAGGTAATTTAATAAAAGAATTTTTATTAATTACAGACAAACTATACGGTTTATAAAAATTTTTAACTTTATCCAACCAATCTTTCCATTCATTCAAATAAAAGCGTTTATTTGTTTCTGTTACACTTGATTTTTGTAAAGAATTGATATTACTTTTATTATAATAAATGTTTTTACAAAAAGTAGTTTTGTTATCCTTTTTTACCTGACTGTCATTATTATTTTTAGCCTTTTTATTAAGTGAATGCCGACTAAAATCATCCACTTTCCTATTTAGTTTTTTGTACAGGAAGGGCAATTTTTAAAAACTACATCTTTATATCCACATTTATAACAAAACTTTGTTCTTTTAGCTAAACATTTGCTAAAAATATGATTTGGTTGGTTACAGTTATAACAAATTACTTGTCTAATTTTATTATTACTACTATTACTACTATTCTGTGTATTATTAAAGCTTTGATTGGTACTTTGACTAATTTGAGAAACTTGACTACTATTACATACTGAACTTTGACGAGTAGAGGAAGACGGGGTAAGTTTGGACACTGTGGTATTATGACTACAATTACATTTACTACTAAAATTTTGACTTATATCCGAACTTAGGACATTTACTTTATTAACTGTTTTATTTTTTGCCACACTTTTACCTGCTATGCTCTTTTGTTTTAATTGATAAGCTGCATCTATTCTTTTACAACTGTCTTTTAAATCTTCTAAATCATTTATTTCTATAAGTGATAATGGTGTAAAATAATGTGGTAATATTCTTTCTCTAATCGTCTTAAGTCTAGTATATAAACTTGCAGCATGAATTAAACGTTTAAACAAGGTTTCCATAGCACCTATAAAAATTGCGATAGATTCATCGGGATTTTGATATCTAGAACGGATATCATCCCATGTTCTATCATCTATGTTAGCTGGAAGAAAATCTTTTTTTAATGCTTGAATTATTTGAGACCACGAATTTAAATTATCTTTAATTGAGAGAAACCATGACAATGCTGGTTCTTTGAATAAGTCATATGCGGATTTAAATAACATTTCGTCTGTAACATTTCTACTTATTTTCATATATTCAACTTGCTCAATAAAATTTAAAACATTAAACTTTCCATCAAAATTAATATTCCATTTATAAACTGGTACTGATTTTAAATAATCATTATCTTTTTTACTAGAAACATTAGGACTAAACTGTGTACTATTATGTAATGAAATATTATTATTTACTTGAGTAAGATCTGAATTTTTACCAGATTTTTCATAAAGATCTAAAATATCTGCTTCTATTTCTAAACAAGTTGCTTTAGTTATTTCTAAAAATTGAATACGTCTAACTTTATTTTCTTCTACTTCAGGAAAACGTTGCAGACGATTTGTTACATGTACTAAATAAGTTTTTAATTTTCTTAAATCAGCTAAACTATAATCACTATGATATTCTACAATTTCTGAAGATATACTATCTAAAATTCTATTAATATTTTCCACTTCACTGTTAAAATTAAAAGTCGGATCTACATATTTTACTTTAGGATCTTCCCTAGCTATGGCTCTACCTAAAACTTTAATCCTAGATGCTCTATTATTTTTTGCTGTTAAATGTCTTATACGAAGTTCATAATTTACCATTTCTGCAGTCAAAAATCTAATTTCCATTTTATCTAAATCTTCCATTTTGAATAATTATTTTCAAAATTTAAATTCAATTTACTCAAAATATTTATTTTATAATAAAATATTTATACTGTACCACAAATTATTTTTTTTTGTGTACACTGCTCAACAAAGTTTTTGCATACTTTGGAAAATTTCCCAAATATGTCAAAAAAATACTAAATTATTATTTATCTCAATTGGACAAATTAATAATTATAAATAGTCTCCAAAACTACAAAATTAGCTAATATTTATTCATATCCTTCGCATAAATAAATACCCTATTATCCATTTATTTCTATTGAATAAAAGATAATTTCTAGAAAAACTGAACCCACGCCAAAATTTCTCTATTCCATGTTATTCCATAAAATTCAGAAAAAACATAAAAAACACATATCTGATATATCTTATCAGATTAACTCTAATTTGACTTAATTTTCAACAAGAAATATTTCATTCAACAGTTATATGTAGGTTTTCTCAAAATGAACTTTAAGTTACACTGAAAAAAAAATAAGCTTTAGATTTTTACAAAAAATACACTGAGAAAAATGGAGTAAAATTAAAAAAACAAGTGTTCTATCTATCCAAATACCACGTTCTTGGGCGCCAATATTAGTGTACCGTAATTAATACGTTCACTGCCAACGGCTAGTTTTGACAGCGGAGCAATGGGTATGGGCAAGGGAAAAATAGAAAGAATTGATTAATGTTGTTAGGGGCGCCAGTTACTTTAGCTTTTACTCCTTTAGGTAAGTAACAACCTAGTGTAAATACTTAAGCTTTTCAGTTTGAGAAAATATAACCCCTAAATAAAATAAGATAATTCATTTGAGAAATTTATTATAAATAAACTTAATGAAAGCACATCAAGTAATGTATTAATATATATAAAAAATATGTGTAATTATATTAAGATATAATTAAAGAAATCTTGATAAAAATTACTAAATTCAGAAATCATTCGACTTAAATGTATAAAGAAAACATGAAGTTCAGCAAGCACCAAGAAATGTATGTAAACAACAATCATTTCTTGCAGTGTATAAAAGTCATGCTTAAATTAGAAATCATTTAATCAAAAGTATGATATTTAATAATTAATAAATGAGATTAAATGTTTTAAAAAAAATAAGTACCTAAAAATGAACAAAAGCCAGAAGGGAATATAGTATTAATCAATACTATATCAGATCTGATAAAGTTTACAGTTATAAGAATATTGAAATAAAAGAATTTAAAAATATGAAATATTGCTTTCAAAAGTTTTCAGAATGAGTACTTAGCTGGTTTCTGCAAAATCCATGAGGTATGAATTCCATCGTCTCCATCTGTACAAGTCTCCCCTATGCTGATGAATTCATTTCTCAAATGAAAGAAAAAAAAATATAGGCTGTCCCATCTACTTTGGAAAAATCATCTTCCAGGATAAAATGTACGATTGAAAATGTTGTCCGGGATAAAATATACTTTTGAAAATTATGTCCAATATAAAATTGTCTGCTAGACGGTTACATAGAATTTATCTATGCCAAAAATTACAGAACCATGTTCCAACAGAACATCACTCCATGCGGAGAACTTGTATATCAAATATACCAAAATAAACTTCAACTTAAATTAATGTAATTCCATATTAATGGTATAGAAATGGTGAGTAATTAATGGTAATTAATTAATGGTGCTAAAACAATAATTATATCTCAGAAATATTCTAAGAAACAGAAAAACTTAACTTACATGTCATACTAAGTCTTCGATGTCCATCGAAACGTTATAAATGCGTAATTGTAGAAAATAACAGTTACAATATCTTCCGCATTGTTTAAATATTCATTTTCACTAACTTTAAATAAAAATACATGAAGGATTACTTCGATGATTACAGAAAATAAACACTCGTCAAAATGACACCACCATTGTACAGAGTTGCTTCAAGAAGAGCGAAAATCGACCTTATTCACTAGTATGAACCCTTCAGGTAAATAAAATCCTATTTCTGAACTATTAGCGACATCTATGTAAGTCATTATCAACTACAGTTTTACCGTATAGGATTCCTAATAAAGGTAGCTGAAACTACACCAACAATAATAACAAAAAGACTATTTCCTAATAAATCCGTATTAGTGATATCTAACCTCAAAATATTACTCTAAGAAACAAATATAAACAATACTTATTGTTTATCAGCAAAACTAATAAAAATACGAACAGAATACTAAGTGTCCTGTGAACTAAGTATAAACAAAATACTGAATCTAAGTGAGCAGTTCCAGCAAACTATTTTCAACAAATTCTAGATTATCCCGAAGGAATAAACATACGAAACTTTCCAGGAGAGACAAGCTACAGGTGAAAGCCAGTGAAATCCAACCCTCAATAGACTCTGAAACATATAAAAACCAGGTAAGTCCATAGACAAATGTACTATAGAGAAATAAGTCATATGATTCTTTATTATTAAAAATCATATTCTAATTATGTTTTCTTTATGTTATTTTCAGGTAGAACTATGGAATAGAGACTCATATGGTTAGAATTCAGTTCCTGCTACAAAATAGTCCCAGATACAAAATAGTTCTGTACGTACGTAACTATTTATATACAAAATAAACATAAATTATAACGTAAGTAAACGAATAGTTTAATTAACCCTTGCTATATTACAAAGTGACGATTTATATCGTTACAGTAGTTCTTCTTCTTAATTTCCCCTCAACAACGATTTTACTTAAAAAAAAAAAAAAAACATATGTAAACAATATAGTATTGACGGACGGACAGAAAGTATTCGCCGTCAAAATAGAACATTTCTATTCTAAGCGTATAAAAGTATTCACAATTTAGAAAAAATATTTATGTTGATTATATAATAGATATACCAACACCCCTTCATGTGTATGTAAATATAAGTGTGTGTGTAAGTATGTGTAAGTACGTATGGCACACAATATGGCATCAGTACATGTAGGTATCACATATTATGTGCGTAGGAGTCCCCAAACAAAATACGACCTAAAGTAAGTTTTAAATACAAAGAATATTTCGCCTACAAATAAAGCAAAAACTTAGTTCTTTTAAAAACATATAAAATTATATTTATACTGAAATACTGTAATTAAGGAACAAAATATTAAATTTTCTGCTTTTATTATATTACCTTTCATAAGCGTTAGTTTATTATAAAAAACCATAGAGTGTGATAAAAGGCAACCGTATATTAATGATAAATTACGCAACGAGTTTTCGAACCTAATTTTGGTGTACGAGAGTACATTACGAGGAAAAAATCGAGTATATTGGAAAAGGTAAGCGACGAGTTGCATACGCTATTATTCCCACAATTATGCCTTTTATTAAGAAAACCATAAAAATCTAGTGGATAAAACATTAAAATTAACAGGTTTCCTTCTTTAAAGGATGTGTTAGCAGGGAATATGTGTGGCTTTACGTTTACGCACATGTGTATGAATACCCCAAATAGCACCGATGATCTAAGAATATTCTCTAATTATTCTATTGGGAATATTCTAAGAATAAACCTTTAGATATGCTATGATTATGCTTAAAACTTGCGCTTAAAATGCATAATCTATGCATGAAATATCCTTAAAAGTTTCTCATATCATTCCTCCAATGCATATTCTAAGAAATTTCTGTTAACAATGTTCTAAAAAATTATGCTATGCATATTCTAAGAATGTTCTGATAGAAGGTATCGGAATTTGCCAATGTTCTGCAATACATTTTGGATATGTTTGAGTTGTAATTCTATAGTGGCCGATAAAAAATTATACATTTATTGTTTTGGTGATTCCCATAGTGTATTATTGGATTAGAATTATAGATCTAAGTCTAGTGATTGGCGATTTTATTAAGTCTGGTGTTTGTAGGCTATGTAAGATTGTATTGTAAGCATAGAAAGGTATGTACCTGTATACAAACAAATTAATGCACGAAAATGTTAATATTCCTGAATTTTAAATGTTGTCTATTATATAATAGTTTAAGACATCTTTTTGTACCACACAGTGTCATTATTACACATGTCACTGTCCTGGATATTGACTACTTTAGATTTGACAGATCATAAATTGGGTTAGATAGTTTTGCAAATTATAAGAAGATGCTGGGCATATTCTGCAAGATTTTTTAGAATGATCATAGAAGCTTTCGTATGATTAAAACGGTATCCATTGGATTTCTTAAAACCTTCTAAGAACGTTCTACGTAAAATATCGCATATTTCTTTATATTCCAAACCTGTAATAAATGCTATGCTATGTATTTTGCAACAACTTTACATCTACAATAAAATGTTATCCGGTAACGTTTACATCTAAATAAAAATAATGTATATGCAATGTTGTCACGTCCGCAAATGTCTCCCTGTGCTACATTACAAAAAAAAAAAAACAAATGTTTATGTAACTCACGACCTTAAGATTATGTAGGGCTACATTAAAATATTACCATTTTAATAAAGCACAACCTCAGCTAAATATTGCCACGATACTTTTAATAATGTTTCGTAAATATCTTGATATTGTAACAAATACATTATCTGGTACAAACCGGTTTTGCTTTCGAGTTTTAACCGAGAACCGGTCTGAGGTAACTTCAACAACCGGTTAACCGAAAACTGGTTATAAACTTTGTTTTTCCGATACTATCACGTACATTATTCCTTAAAATACCTTATAGTGTTTACAAGTATTTTAGTGGTTTGGACTTTTTATGTGGCGCCACCTATAGCATGACGCCAAGGAAATCGTCCCAAGAAAATATGCAACAAATGTTAAGTCATTTTAAAGGGTTTCTAATATTGCAATACAATAACACGTTTATATTAACAACATCTTAATGCATATACAAATACAAGGTTGCGTTCACGTTTAAAAGTAACAAAAAATGCAAATTATTTTATTTAAATGCAACATTTAAAAATGTTTTAAATGTATGTCATGCTATTTAAATAAAATATTGTATAAAGGTGGTTTCTATGTTTCATGTTTAGTGGGTCCGGTATTCATACTATAGGAGAATAGTCTAACTCAGAAAATAAGGTCGACTATGTTTTCTACATTGATAAGGATGAAACTATAACTTGTTTATTAGGCTTAGTAGAAGCTAAAATGCTAATAGATTCGGGGAGCAAAAGCTGGAAAATAGTCTTATAAAATCTTGATGGCTTATGGTAGCGAAATACTATTAACCATTCTTTTGAATCTAAAGTTATAGTAAACAATAAAATGAAACCACTAAATTTTACGTCATAAAAAATGTCACCAATAATTTACTTTTCCATTAGTTCAAAACGTCCTTATCGATATTCTCGTTAATAGTGAACCAGTTCATATGCGTTCCACCTGTAGTCTGAAAACAGTTCACTTCTTCCCTCAAACACCCAAAACAATAGACGGAGATAAAATCTTTCTTGTCAGATATATAGGCAAACCAAGCAACATTAACAGAAACGTTTTCACATATACCTATTAGGAATAAGATTAAAGAAAAGAAATCTTGTCCACCTTGGGATGTTATGTAAAAAAAAAGGGAAATGGGAAGTATGTGATAGATCAACTACAGAAAAGTTCTAAATAAAATTGTCTAAAATATTCGAAACTATATTATTACAAGGAAATTATAGTAACTGTGACTTTGTACCTCAGTCGAAACAAACTAAATATCTAGATAGGCAAAGTGATTATAAAATCATTTACTTTATCGACATAATTTAACCATTAGTCATAAGTTAGTCATAAGTAGTCTTAAGTAGTCATAAGTAGTCATAAGTAATTGTAATTTAGAACAAGTTAAATATTCTAGGCTGGTGCTAGTCTTGTGTGCATTTTAAAGTTATAAATTGTTATAAAAAAAATATATATCTAAAAAAACAAAGGAGAGATGTAGTGTATTGAAATTAAATAAAGAACGAAGCGATTACATAAGATTGTACCAAAAGAATAAACTTAATTGTAGTGAGTCAGTCTTGTGTGGTTAGCCGAGTAGTAAAGTGTAATCTGTGTTTTATTGTAACCTGAGATATCCAAAATCCTACATAACCTTACATAAGGGCAGTTACTAAATGATCAATAATGTTCAATAAATTTAGATTTGAAAAAAAAAAAGAATTCGCGAATAAATTAGCTAGGAACAACAGTGATTTTTTATTAAAATTTACGAGTATTTGCTTCTCTTAAAAACAATCGATAAAAAACTCGCAAACTTGTATAAACTGATAAGCACGGGTCGGATCGAAGTAGCCATTACCGGGGGCACGCAAAAATTAGAATTTAAAAACACTCTTTTTTTCAAGTAAATAGACACTTGTAAGATTAAATAATCACAATCTAAAATTAAATAATCACAAACTAAGATTAAATAATCACAACAATACCGGTTTTTAAGGATTATATTCATCAAAAACAGTTCGCACAAAGATAAAAAAATACACCGTACACAATCACGTTCAGCATCCAACAACTCTCTCACCGGGGATTACCCGTGCTCCCTGAGTCTCCGGCCGGAGACAGGGTTGTACTTTTACTTCAAATTCTTAGATAGAATTGGGTCCTTACACGCTTTAAACTATTGTTTACCAAGCGGAATGTCATGTCAACGCTGTTATTACTCATTGATGGGTCATGGTCCATGACTCATGGAGAAAGAGTTTAATTTTTTTTGTTTCTTTTTTTAAAAAACGAATAATTAAAAAAAAACACAATATTTTTGTATTTATTTTGCCCCACCCGGGTGGGGCGCGTCCCACAAATCAAAAATAATCCCATCCGAGAATTTTGTGTAAGGTTGTCGAGTTATTGTAGTCACAAATTTTTCCGGAAATGATCTCTTTGGTATAAAATGTACATATTTTCCGAAAATTAAAAAAATAATAATAATAAATATATTTATTGAAAATCCAAAAGGCTATTATTAAAAAAATATATTTTCAGAAAATTTAAAAAATATATTTTTTTAAATTTAAAAAAATTAAGTGTTTCAAATTTAATTGTTTTCTGTTTTTGCACATAAAATTAAATAATAAAAAAATATTTGAATTAGTATATTTAATCAAATGTTTTAGAGCATAGATGCCTGTCACGTGACCCTTTTTTGCTAATTAAGCACAAACGGCTGGATATTTTTTTTTACTTTTTCGTGTAGATGATCCATAATTATATAAGTGACCCAGAATCGATTTATATAAAAAAAGTCTTCCAGACAGGCACTCAACAATGGCCAAAATTAAGTCTTATGCGCATGAGTTCTTTTCCGATATTTCTACTTTTTCACTTTTATTAATAATATATTGACGTTTTATACCAAAAAGATGATTTCCGGGAAAATTTGTGACTACGATAACTCGACAACCTTACACTAAGTTCTCGGATGGGATTATTTTTGGTTTATGGGGCGGGGTAAAATAAATATGAAAATAATGTTTTTTTTTTAATTATTCGTTTTTTGAAAAAAGAAACAATTTTCAAAAAATAGCATGGAGCACCGGTAATCCCCGGTGGAACAGTTATTGGATGGTGAACGTGATTGTTTACGGTGTATTTTTTTATCTTTGTGCGAACTGTTTTTGATGAATATAATCCTTAAAAACAGGTATTGTTGTGATTATTTAATCTTAGATTGTGATTATTTAATCTTAGATTGTGATTATTTAATCTTAGATTGTGATTATTTAATGTTAGATTGTGATTATTTAATCTTAGATTGTGATTATTTAATCTTAGATTGTGATTATTTAATCTTAGATTGTGATTATTTAATCTTACAAGTGTCTATTTACTTGAAAACAGTTTTTTAAAATTATGATTTTTGCATGTCCCCGGTAATGGCTACTTCGATCCGGCCCATGCTGATAAGGTTTTTGTTTAGCTGTAGCCATAGTTATACCTAAACAAGCTGTGAAGATATATATACAGGGTTATTCACGGAAGTGGCCTATTTAAAGTTTATGGAGAACCAATAATTTTAAAAATCTGATATTTCGCGCTTTGGGGGTTTTGTTGTGCCACTTCCGGAACTACCGGCACTCAACTTTGATTTTTTAAATAGAACACCCCATATATTTTTTAATTTTTAAAATTCGCATTAAATTTGACTTATTTCGAAGTATAACACTTTATGTCCATCTATGTAGTTTTTGAGTTATTCAGTTTTTAGCGAAAAATTAGCAAATTCAAGCACCCCTAAAAAAATCAATTTCTCCTTGATTTTTTTAATTGCAGAAAAGTTGTTGTGTGGTATTTTGCGAGACTTGATTTAGTTTAAGCTTTCAAAAAACTAAAACCTTTCAAAATGTTTCTTAAATCAGAAGAAATCCAAAAGGCCATTACTCACTTTTTGTAAATGACATCCTATATATTTTCTTATTTAGTTAAATAAAGAATTAAATTTGATTTAAAATGAATATAGGATACTCTATACCTAACATTGACCGTTTTCGACCTATTTGCAAATTATTGTGAATTTCTATTAAAATTTGTCGTAGGCCATTAAAATGAATATACCGTACACAATCACGTTCAGCATCCAACAACTCTCTCACCGGGGAGTACCCGTGCTCCCTGAGTCTCCGGCCGGAGACAGGGTTGTACTTTTACTTCAAATTCTTAGATAGAATTGGGTCCTTACACGCTTTCAACTATTGTTTACCAAGCGGAATGTCATGTCAACGCTGTTATTACTCATTGATTGGTCATGGTCCATGACTCATGGAGAAAGAGTTTAATTTTTTTTGTTTCTTTTTTTAAAAAACGAATAATTAAAAAAAAAACACAATATTTTTGTATTTATTTTGCCCCACCCGGGTGGGGCGCGTCCCACAAATCACAATGTCACAAATGAATATTAAACCTAAAAGTAAAGTCCCTTTTAACGTTAGCTAAAATATTTTTGAAAATCGTCAGGTTTTAAGGCCTGTACTTTTTGCTTTTTGTAATCGTACATCTTGTGTTTTTTTAAAATTCTTTGGATGCTGGAATAAAAAATTCTCAAGTCGTGACTAGCTGCAGGAACTTAGGCATGTGGATAAGCATAAAAGTAACCCAAAACATTGACTTCATTATCTTCGTTGTTTCTAATTGGTTGTATTAGAGATTTCACTGCGTTTTCTTTCCCAAATTGGAAAAAATTCCAAAATGATCAAAATTTTCGTTACGTAATACTTGAACAATCCCCTACTTAATTAAATACAACTTCAAAAATTTACAGAAATTCGCTTTTTTTCCACAATAGTTTGCAAATAACTCGAAAACGGTTAATGCTAGGTATAGGGCTATTAATTTAAAAGAAAACTTAATTTTCTATTTAACTAAAAAAAAATGAGTTATGGCTATTTTAAATTTGTTAGATTTAACCCGAGGGGTTAGTCTTCCCAAAATCCCGTGTAGATCCTCGAAAAAGTCCCAACCGAAATCCCGAAATTCTTATCGAAATCCCAAAATTCCCAAAATAAGATTTTGCATACTTACAGGTATAACAAAAATTCCCAAAATTTTAGCTCGGAGCATACTTTTTATTTTCTTTTTATTTCGAATTCTTACATAGAGAAATACAGGATATGGTAACATCACAAAGAGGGAAAGAGTAACTCTCCTTGGTCAAATTAAAAATCGCGCTAATAATTGCGATGATTCAACGTTTCTAATAATATAACGGGTTGTTACAAATTTTTATTAATTAATAATTAAATAATAAACAATATTTGGAAATGAGTTTTTCATCATTTATTTTCGTCATTTTGCATTTTTTAAAACAAAAACATATTATTGTCATTGCCCAAAATTAGCTATACAGGGTGTATCAGAACTCACGTTAAAAAAATTACATATGTACTTATACAGCAATAAAAAGAAATTGAGCAAAATTTCAGAGGGTATGTATCAAATTTTGAGATAAGAACGTTTTGTTTCCATCAATCCCAGAAGCTGTTACAATTACCTATAATAGTGGGTAAATCGCCCAATTGGTTTCTATGGAAACATAACAGTAGTTAAAGGTATGCATTTTGAAAGTTTGATAAATGTCAAATTGAAATTTTTTCATGACAATTTGTCAAAAATATTTTTTAAGATGTAAACTGTTATATTACTGGAAGATTATGGATTTTTTAACTTTATTGTAATAATTTTGTAAAGTTAAGTGTTTGGACTTGTTGTAATCCTATTTTAATTTTTAGGTCCAAATTAAGAACCGCTGAATAATTAAAAATTTTACATGTGCACATAAACTGCAATGGAAAATGTACTATTTAAAATATATATCGACAGACAAATGTTTAAAATGCCCCTCAATCCATACGATTAAAAAAGTAGAAAACCAATATACCAAATTGTAGTTTAATGAGTTTTTTTAGGTTTTTTATATGATAGGTAGAATTATTATTAATAAAATATAAATAATAAAACACTTAAGAAACGTGTTGTTTAATAGTTTATTTCGTTACAATTATTAAAAAAAGTTCAAACTAAGTAAATAAATATCATACTAAAAAATAAATA
Organism: Brachypterus glaber; assembly: GCA_958510825.1. Lineage (NCBI taxonomy): Eukaryota > Metazoa > Arthropoda > Insecta > Coleoptera > Kateretidae > Brachypterus > Brachypterus glaber. Next base: position 21,499,978 of record OY294047.1, on the reverse strand, counting down.
AATATTAAATCAATAATCTTTTAATAAACAAAAAAAAATTAAACTCTAAAAAATTTCTGGGATACATCTTCTTGGAATGAACTAATTATTTACGTTGAATGTAATAGGAGCGCATTAGAGACTGCGGCCACTTATGCAGAGCGGTTTCTTGGAAGGGAACAACCCTGTTTGCCTATCATGCTGCGTTTGGTGAACAGAGCCCGCGAAGGTGGTTTGGATGTGAATAGAAGGGAAATTGGTAGTGCTCCTAGAACGGCAAGAACGGTGAAGACCGAGAAAGCCGTTTTATATGCGTTTGAAGAAAATGGTGAAGCCAACATTAGAAAAGTTTCAAGGCAACTAAATGTTTCAACGGGCACTATTTAAAGAATAGTAAAATTAAAAACCTTTATCAATGCCATTTTACTAGGATTCAAGCTCTAAGGCCGCAGGAGTATATAGCATTCCCAAAGATGCAAGTCGCTTGCAAAACAACTTTACACCACGATATTTCAAGAACGCTTTGACATAGAGACTTGAAATTTTAGACAAATGTTTTCTACTACATATAAAGTTTGTTTCAAATTTCAAGTCTTTAGGTCAAAGCGTTTTTGAAATATCGTGGTGTAAAGTTGTTTTGCAAGCGACTTGCATCTTTGCGAATGCTATAAGAGTGAAATTCTGCCTCTGCCACATAAACTTGGAAACAATAATTTTATTAAAAGTAAAGGTGTAGCCTAAGTTTTTTTAAATAATATTTTCAGTTTTAAGAAATCCAAAAAGCCGGAAAAACAAATTCTATTAGGATAATGTAATATAATAAAAAGTTATAGGTAATTATAACAAAAATTAAACTTTATAAAATTTAGTGAAGTGAAGTGAAGGAGACCGGGTAAAATTGCCCATTTTGGCATTTTGGATGAAACGTAGGATTTATATATGCGGAAATCGTGCAGCAAATTTATTTAATGAACACCATCCGAATAGGTATATGAATAGAAAATTCGTTTTGGAATTGGTGGCAAAGTTTCGAGAAACAGGATCAGTAGCGAACAAAAAACGGAACTTTGGTCCTGAACGTGAACGTCCGGTCAGGAATGAAGCTACTGAGGTAGGAGTTTTAGTACAAGTTATTGCTGACCCAACTTTGAGCACGAGGAAATTAGCTAAGGTTACCAACATTCCTAGAACAACCATCCAACGGATCCTTAAAGCTCATAAATTTCATCCTTACAAGATTCATTTAGTCCATGAATTAAATGAGGATGATTTTGACCGGTGACTAGAGTTTTGCGAAACTATGAATGAAAAAATAGGTTATGATGATAATTTCCTTTTTAATATCTGCTTTTCAGACGAGTGTACGTTTTTTCTTAACTCAACTGTCAATCGCCATAATTGTCGTTACTGGTCAGATGTAAATCCAACGGTTTTCCATGAAGTCCACACTCAAACTCCTCAAAAACTTAACGTCTGGGCAGGTATTTTCGGAGATCGCCTGGTTGGACCCATTTTTCTTGATGGTAACCTAACAGGAGAAAAGTATTTGGAATTACTAGAAGACCTAGTTCATCCCTTACTGGTCGATATTGTTAAAAACGATGACCGCTACTTGGAAGACCATTTAATGTTGGACTTTTATCATCTTAACAAGATGGAGCACCTCCACACTATGCACTGCGTGTTAGAGAGTTTTTGGACCGAATATTTCCTGAACAATGGATTGGATGAAAAGGATCTCTGGAATGGCCGGCCAGATCTCCAGATTTGAATCCCCTAGACTTTTTCCTGTGGGGTCATTTAAAAAGTAAAATTTACGCAACAATGCCGGGGTCCCTACAAGAGTTGCGACAACGTATCGTAGATGAATGCCGTCAAATAACTCTCCAAATACTTTAGAATGTTAGAAGGCGTTTTGAACAAAATTTTTATTTTTGTATGGAAGTTGGTGGCAGACATTTTGAGCACTTAATAAATTAATAAACTTTATTCTACTATTCTCATTGTTTTTCTGCCAAAAATTCCTTATCTGTACTTTTTTATTTGAATAAGAAACGAAGTGCGCTGTTGCAAGTTTAATTATAAATATCTCGAAAACAAATAAATATAATTAGATTATTTTTTTTTAAATACACAGTGGAGCAAGACCTTTCAAATGAGGTATCACTTGCCCTATTATGCCTATTCAAATTTTAGGGGTTTTGACCCCTACTCGAAGGGTTGAAACGATTTGCAAGTAAAATCTATTGCAAAAGATGTCCCCCAAAACTAAAGTTGACGTGTTTTGCGTTTTTTAAAAAATCACTGCTTACTACCTGAAAACTCCTCTGTTTCGTTTTCGTTGGGGCACCCTGTATGTAGTTTTTTTAACGTGAGTTCTGATACACCCTGTATATTAAACTATATTCTTCTTTCATGGGGAGGGGTCTGCTGGAGTTATTGACACTTTGTAATAGGGAAAGGAGGGGGGGGGGAATCTAGAGCAATGTGATGTGATAAAAAATAATCCAAACCACGCAAATAACTGTTTCTTGGGCAGCTGACGCACACAGGTAAAACATTCCATAAAACGGAAAAAAATCATGAAGCGTCGAAAGTTGAATATTTATAAACCTTATAGTGTCCTCTAAATGATGTATATGGGTGTTTCTACACTAATGACAAATTTCATGTCCGGGCAGAAAAAAACATAATACATTTTTTTTTAATTTTTTTTTGCTTAAACTGTTTAACTCGTTTTTTTTATTAAAAACATGTGATACCATACGTAGGATTTTGCTTCCATAGAAAAAAAATAGAAATAGTGCGAAAATAGTGTACTTTTTACGTGTCCGAAATGCAAAAATTAATTTTTATCAAAGAAAACTTTTTTTCTCTTTGGTGTATTTGCGGTATTTAATGTTAAAAAGTTTGGACGCCTTTACAAGATTGAAATAAGATGTAATGCGCCCAAATTATATTTTGAAACTGGGAAACTTGCTTTTTAAAAACAATTTATTTTTAAAAGCTACAAAAAATTACTTAAAATATTAACATTAACAATTCAAAGGTAAGTCATAGAGTGACGCGCTATGATACAATTTGTTTAAATATAAAGTACAAAAAAAAGTCAGCTAAAATAAAAAGAATAGAAATATAGAAAATGAATATGTAATTCCTCCCTTCCTAAGTCGAAACTCCGGAGAGATCTAGATTTTGAGGTCCTTTGGCTCTACGTTGGATTGCTCTGTTGGTGGTTGGTAACTATTCCTTTTAAAATACTTTATAGTGATGATTATAAAGCCAATGATGAGAAACCCATACAGGATCAGGGTTCCTGAGAGATGCCAGGGGTTGGTATCATTTTCTTGCAGGATTTTCACGAATCCTTGCGGTTTGTTTAACTGCGACAGTTGTATGGGGTTTAGTTGAAGTTTACTTCGTTCTAAGAGTTTGGATGGTTTGAAGTTAATTTGGTGATTTTCTAGGACTAAGGGTTGTCCGGTAGCGTTGTCTCCAAATAGTAACTGTTGGTTATCAATAAAATATTGACAATTTTGGTTATCGGTGAACAGCAATGTGCCGGTGATCTTTTGAGTTGTCCAGATTTTTTGGCAATTTGACTTGAAAGTTACTTCCGTGGGAAAAGCTCCGAGATATTGATTAATTTCCGGTATGTACTCTAGTATAGGATTGATTGGTATCTGCTGATATGAACAGTTTTCAAATTTGTTGTGTTGAAGTATGTTGTTTTCACAAGTGACATTGTGAAAAATTCTCTTCTGGTGCGTGCAAAGGAAAACGTTTCCAGTTTTGTCACAAATGTCCCTCAGAGGTGTCAATTCAGAATTGGACTCTAGCGCATAACGTGTACTAGTTATTATTGTTTGATAATTTTCGTTGGGTACCGGTAAAAAGTAATACATTTTATAATTTTTAACTTCAAATATGGGTATCTCTAACGTATAAACTACTTCTGTGTTTTTTACAAAACAAGAAGGTTTAATAATAGTTTTGTAATTCTGAATATTTTTTAGTGAAATCTCAAAAGGTAGCTTTTCCGAATAAAATTTTGAAATTTTTTGTAATTCCCTGTATAATTCCAAATTAGTCATTATACTAGGGTGTAGAACTCTTAACTGGCAAAATGTCAACGAATTTTCAATATCCTGCAGAATATTAAAAATGGTTTGAAGAATATTGAGAAATTGGTTTAAAGCGTCTTTGGCACAAAGAACGTTCAAATATGTTGCTTGCTCATCAATTATTGATTCTAAATGTTCGATTCTATTGACCATAAGTTGTTCATTATGTTTAATGTTAATAATAGTTTCGTTAAAACGTTTTATCATTTCATTATTAATGGAATATTGATTATTGATTTGGGTAGCGATATCATACTGATTCTTTTTTATAATATCGATAGATTTTTGAAGTTGTTCTCCATCGTAAGCATCCAAGTTACCTGTTATTTGTTTAATAAAAGAGCCAATACCATTAATAAGTCCTCGTTTATTGCGTGAAATTTTGGAAAAGGGGGTAAGTTTTTCTTCGATTAAATTTATTGTGTACCTTAAAATTTTGTAATAATTATTTAATTCGCGGGAATAGCCAAGGTCTGAATCTGTAGTGATTTTAAAATGTTTTATCTGTAACAAAATGTTATCGTACTGAGATATGAGTTCGCTTAACTCGAAGTAGTAGACAAACACGTGTGATGACTCCTGCATTCTAGCGTCTCCCAAGTTTATAGGTATAATACCGGGGTTGTTTGTTATGTTCTTTTGAGCTGCTACTACGAGCCCGAGGCAGATGTACCTGGAATAGGAGAGGGTTGTTTAGTGGGACGTTTTATGTTTGAAATATGGAGTTTATCGAACTTGCGTCCAGTTTTACTTTTATTTATTTGGGGTTCAAATGTTTTTCTTTCGGGATCAATACTAATGACTTTTTCCTTTTTGTACTTATTTCTAATTTTTGACCTAAAATTACTTTTGACGAAAACATCCTCCGGAAGTTCTGGTATGTCTTCTCTATTTTCGTTTCTTTTGTTTATGATATTTTCTTTATTTTTTAACAGTTGTTTATTTATTTCTGTATATAAAATTTTAAGTTTTTCTCTATGCGAATCTACATAGTAATTTACAATTTTGTGTTCAAGATCAATGTCGGTCACGTCCTGCATGTCATAGTTAAGAATATTAAATGGGGTCATTTTTGTAGAACTGTGAATAGAGTTATTATAGGCTATAAAAGCATATAAAACTTTAACGTCAATGGGGTCATTCTTAAATTCGGTCCTATTGTTTAATAAATTTAGGTGTTGTAGAAATGTACAATTAAATTTTTCTGACAAACCGTTACTAGCAGGGTGATGGGGGCTGCAAAGGTGAATCTCAACTTTGTGCGTCTTTAAAAGGTCTTTAATTAATCCATTGTCAAATTCTGAGCCGTTATCGCAAATAATCATTCCTGGGACAGAATGATGGGAAAAGAAATGTAACAGTTTTTTTACAATCTCCACCGCTTGGATATTTTCCATGGGGTAGACTTGTGCGTATTTACTAAATGCGTCAAGTATTGTTATAAATTTATTACCACTGTATTTAAGGATATCTAAATGAACTATTTCAAACGGTTTATTAGGTGTGGGCGTGATATTAAATTTAAGATTCAAAGGCCGTCTATCGTATTTTACTACTTTGCATGTGTCGCATTTATTTATATACTCTTGGATAGATTTTTGCATATTGGGCCAATAGTATTTTTGAGATAATTGAAGATAAGTTTCGTTTATTCCCCTGTGATTAGTTTTTCCTTCGTGATAATTTCTAATTTTTTCGATTTGGTCTTCTAATGTTTCTATATCTTCTAAGATTTTTAAGCATCTTTTAATTTTAATATTGTTATTAAAATGTTTTTGAAGAGTAGAAGCGAGTTGTTTATAAAGTTTATCACTTTCGCAAAAACAGGAATAAGATACGTTTGGGACTACATATGTCTGGAAAAATTTTACAAGATCGTTCTCATAGTCATTCTCGGAAATTTTGACTATGATACGTTGTTTAGCATAATTAAAAAATGTAATAATGTCTGGAGATAAGGGATTCATTTTAACAGAGATAAACTTTATCTGGTTTTTTGCAAAGTTAAGCGGGTCTTCGCTTATGGGTACTTGGCATATAGGATTTTCTACACTTGTGTGGGCAGTAACACTAGCAACGTTGTCATATTCATCATTAAGGGGATTAGGTTCGTCCGTTGGGTTTTCGCTATTAAGGGGATTCGGATTTTTGTTATTTTTTAAGTTTTCAAAATGTTCGTCGGGGGTTTCGTCGTCGATATCGGAGTCTAAATTTTGATCTGTACTTTCTGGTGGTTCAGCAATAATTGATTGGTTGTCATTATCGGTTTCCATTTGTTCGTTAAATTTTTCTATGTATTTAAAGAAAGGGGTTTGCCTTGTGCTATAGACATTTAAGTTTGGGATTCTAGAAAGGGCATCACTGTTTGAATTTAACTTTCCTTTTTTGTAAACAATTTCGTAGTCAAATTCTTCCAGGCGTAAGCGCCATCTGACTAACTTTGAGTTGGGTTCCTTAAGGGAAAACAACCACTGTAAGGGTTTGTGGTCTGTTACAATTTTAAATCTGGCCCCATAGATGTAAGGCCTGAAGTATTTGGTTGCCCAGATTATGCCAAGAAGTTCTTTTTCAATTACAGAGTAGTTTATCTCGTGTTCGTTTAGAGTACGAGACGCGTAGGCTATAGGGAGGTCTGAGCCTATTGGTCCTTGAGAAAGGACTGCTCCTAATGCGTAGGAACTGGCGTCCGTGGTAAGGACAAAAGGCTTGTCAAAATCTGGGTATTGTAGAAGCGGTTCGTTGGTCAACAAAGTTTTACAAAATTCAAAACAGGTTTTGTAGTCTTTGTCGGTTATGTTAATCTTTCTGTCTTTTTTCAACATAGATGTTAAGGGTTTTGTCACTTTAGCGAAATTTTTAATAAACTTGCGGTAGTAACCAATTAGTCCAAGAAAGCCCTTAAGTTCTTTTTGATTTTTTGGAATTGGGTAGTTTATTATTGCATCAATTTTATCTGGGTTTGGTTTAATACCATTTTGAGTTATTACATGACCAAGGAAGTTAACTTGTTTTTTCAAAAATTCGCACTTGTCTAACTGTACCTTAAAATTAAAGGTTCTTAAACGATCAAAAACGTTTTTTAAGCGTAATAAGTGTTCCTGAAGGGACGTCGAAAAAACTATGATATCGTCCATATACACAACACAATATTCGTTCATTATCGATCGCAGCATGTTCTCTACTACGCGTTCGAACGTTCGCGGCGCGTTCTTAAGGCCAAATGGCATTCTAACAAACTCATAATGACCGTTTTCCACCGTAAAAGCTGTTTTTTCAGTATCAGCTGGATCGATTTCTATTTGGTGAAAACCTGAAGCTAGATCCAGGGTGGTAAAATATTGACATCGGCCTAGTTTATCAAGAATGTCATTTATGTTCGGTATCGGGTACCGGTCATCGACAGTTTGTTCGTTTAACTTTCGATAATCGATCACGATCCGCCATTTTCTTTTGCCAGAGGCGTCTAACTTTTTGGGGACCACCCAAATGTTAGAAGAGAAGGGAGAGTTGGAATGTTTAATTATTCCCTGTTTTAACATCTCCTCTATTTGTTTTTTGACTTCTTCTTTATGTATATATGGGTATCTATAGGTTTTACAATGAATGGGGGTTTCATCTTTTAATTTAATTTTATGTTTAATCGCGTTAGTAAACGTTAGTGCGTTTTTTTCTGAATGAAAAATGTCCGAAAATTCTTTTAAAAGTTTTGTTAATTTTGATTTTTCTTCGCCATTACAGTGCTCTAAGTTAATTTTATTTATATCAAAGTTATATTTTCTTGGAGTTTCCAAGTTATTTAGAGAAACTTCGAAAAGTTTTTCTGGTATAACTTCAAAAGGTTGAGACAAATCGAGGGTACTGACGTTTTCGGTGTGGTTCCTAACACAAGCGAGAGCAACATTATTTTTAACTGTGACTATACCTGCGGGTATTTGTAAATCGGAATAATTTTGAAGTGGCAACAATGCAGTGCCATTAGTTACGTTAGAAATTGTTAACTTTACTAGTTGTTCACATCTAGGAGAGACTCTGATAAAACTGTTGTAATCCGATATGTTTTTAAACATTATCTTTATCTTAGTATTAGGTAAAACCAACTGGTCTAAAGAAAAATTTACATCTGCATTTAAAAGCTTTAATATATCTAAACCTATTAAACAATCAAAAAACTTATGAAAGTTAAAAATATTAAATTTAAGATTTAGATTTTTGTTTTTTACTTTGAAAATTGTAGGACATGGAATAGTAGCACTAAATTTTTCTTTAGATGTACCGTGAGCTGTGGTTATTATATATGGGTCGTGCTGTATAAATTTGGAAAAATATTTTTCTGCTATTTTTGGATTTAGGAAAGATTTTGTCGAACCAGTATCTATTAAGCATTTTAGTTCGAAATTGTTAAAAGGTATTCTAATGTATGGTAAATGTGATTTTTGATTATTAATATTTAGTAATTCAACGTTTCTTGGTCGTCTGTTTGTTTGTCCGAGGCCGTTAACTCTAAAAAATCGCTATTTTCATACTCTTCGCTATGGAAATCCGCATAATCGTTGCCGTAATCGTTACCGTAATCATTACCGCAATCATCTGTATCTGCGCTTGTAGATTCCCTAGTTTCTAGGTTATACTGAAAGTTTCGGTTAGGCTGAAAAGAATTTCTAGTAGAAATACTCATGGGTGTTGGCTTATTGGTAGGGACAAAGTTTTTATTTGGCGCAAAAACATTGTGGTTTTGTGACTGGTTAAAATTTTGGTTTTGTCTGTTAAAATTTTGATTTTGGTTTTGCCTGTTAAAATTTTGATTTTGGTTTTGCCTGTTAAAATTTTGGTTCTGTTTTTGATTTGGGAAAAATTTGCTTTCATTATTAAAGCTTCTTTGGTGAGGGGGCATTTGTTTTAGTTTATTATTATTATTTACGGGTATATTTTTAGTATCCTGGATATTAAAATCGTTAGTTAAAATATACAATGCGTCGGCCAAGGTTTCTGGATTTCTGGTACTTAAATAATCGCCCAAGGGATTGTTCATATTTTTTAATAAAATACGCAATGCCATATCTTGAGAAAACTTAGATAAATATTTAATTTCGTGTTCGTCTTTTCCGTGTGTTTTAATGTAAGATATTTGTAAGTTTAGATTATGCTGGATTTTATTGTAAAATTCAATAGGCTTAAAAGTATTTTGTTTAATATTGCATAATTCAAGCACTAGTGTTTGAAGATCGCGTTTATCTGCGTATGAGGCTAGCAACGCATCCTTAAGTTCTTGCCAATTTGTTACATTAAACGAAGAAAGGTTTGTAGCGGCCTTACCCTTAATTTTATTTTTAAGTGATTTTAGCAGTAGGATATTGTTAAAATCGTTGGTATCTTGCCTGTTATAACAATGATTAATTAATTCTTCCGCAGAAGTTAAAAATTCTGTGAGTGTACCAGGATCCCCAGTAAATTCTGGCACAATACTTAAATACTCCATTTTAAATTGGTTAGCCATATTCAAAGTTAAATTAAAATTTGTATTACTTTGATTTGAGTTTGTTGGAGTTTCAGAAGTTATTAAATTTTGAGAGTTACCGTGATTATTAATTAAATTTTGCGAGTTATCGTTAGTGTTTAGATTTGCAAAATTTTCTATTAAATTTGAAAAAATTCTAGATTTGATTTCTCTTCTACTTTCTCTTATAGGGGAACGCGAACGGCTTCTTTCCCTAGTTTTGGGAAATTGTATCAAAGCGTCAGAGTCCAAATCAGAATTTTCACTATCAGAATTTGACATCTATGACTTACCAGAAAAACATCTCCTTGCACACAGGTCCTCGATATTTCTCGGAAGTCACTGTTGCTCCAAAGATTTTTTCTTGAAGGGTTACTAAATTCACCACTTCAAAGTTTTTTGATTACGATGAAAGTCACTAGATGATCACTAGGTTCACCGGTTCACACGATTTTTCAGGGCTGCGAAAAGTCCACGCTGGGTTCCGCACGACACTGTATTTTTTCAACGAAGGTCCGATTTTTCGTAAATTGTTAAAACAAACGTGAAAGTCCAGGAAAGAAAACTCGGGTTCACTCGAAAAATCCGCACGACTGCGCCAATTATATTTTGAAACTGGGAAACTTGCTTTTTAAAAACAATTTATTTTTAAAAGCTACAAAAAATTACTTAAAATATTAACATTAACAATTCAAAGGTAAGTCATAGAGTGACGCGCTATGATACAATTTGTTTAAATATAAAGTACAAAATGTAAAGTCAGCTAAAATAAAAAGAATAGAAATATAGAAAATGAATATTTGTCGGTTAATGGATTTAAACACGAAATAGAACAATAAGCTTTTTACACTATTTTTATGAATTGTGATCTTTTATTTACCATTACTTCAAAAATCTAAATATTAAATATCATTGATAGGATTGAAAATGATAACCACTTAATATAGGATTAGATAAAAAAAAAGTTCCACTAAATTGCATTTGGTTGGGGATTTATAAACTTTTATGTTTTCCAACTACATGGATGTCAGTCAAATCGTCATAGACCTTCCTGCCAATTTTTAAATTACTTTATTTATTTATTACCCATTGAAGAGAACAATCAAATCCTTATATTATTTTTAACAGTAACATTGAAAAGTACAATCGATGTACCAAAACTAAGATCAAATACTTTTATTACATTAAATTTTTAAAATCGTCATAGACCGTTCTGCCACAAATGTTTATAAAACACTTTTTTTTTGGAAATATATTAATTTGGTTTTTTTATCTGTCAGGGTATTTTTGGGATGCTGATTTCAAATCTGGTGTTAATTTAAAAAAAATCAATATGACGGATTAAATATGGCGGACATTTTTCTTTAAATTTAAATTTTTCTTCAAATAATAGCATTGGCGGGTTTTGAGACCGTTAAAAATAAATATACCTGATAATAATATTATAAAATTCAAAATGGCGGACTCAAGATGGCGAATTTAAGATTACGAATTATTTAAAACAATTTTTTACTAGGTACAATAAATAAAAGTTTTTTAAGTCCACGAAATTAATTTGGGAACAACTAAAAAAAATAAATAATATCAATGCATTAAAGTTCAAAATGGCGAATCTAAGATGGCGTATTATAAAATACAGGGTGTTTATGGTCTTCTGCCTTAAATTTTAAGGGGTGGTTCTACATCATAGAATACGACAAAAAGTTCCTATAAACATGTATATAAATACGTCGTAAGGGACTTAAGCCCATTTAAAAGTGGCTAAAAAATTCGGTTTTTATTTAATAACTCAGGAACCCTTTGAGATATATCAACGAGGTTTTGCACGTCTACTAATCCTACCAAGGCCTGTTTTTGTGTGTTATTTTCATGTATTTATTTCAACCAGGGGTGTGCGAAACGGGGGGGGGGCTTATCAGTTTTTTGTCCCAAACTTTTTTCTGTGTAACTTTTTTGAAATTTTATTTTTGAAATATGATTCCTCAGGTCAAAATACATAAAAACAGGTACTCTTGTTGTAATACTGTAGGATTAACCGTTTTCGAGAAAAATTTATTTGAAGGTGAAATTTCACGGTTCGAGGACTTAAAACTAAATACTAAAATGTTGAAAACCAAAATTTAAATGATGCAGGGCGAATGTACATTAAAAACTAAGAAAAAAAACCTCATATACAGGTACTTCCAAAAATCAATCCTAATGGAGCTATGGTCTCCTAAATATGCACCATTTTTAAAGGGCCATGGTAGCTTTAAAAGCGTTTTTTCGACCTACCTGTATGGAAACTTTTTTTCTTAGTTTTTGATGTAGAATAACATTGCCTCATTAAAGTTTTGGTTTTCGACATTTTAGTATTTAATTTTTCGTCCTCGAACCGTGGAATTTCACCTTCAAATGAATTTTTCTCGAAAACGGTTAATCCTACAGTATTACAATAAGAGTACCTTTTTTATGTAATTTGACCTGACGAATCATATTTCAAAAATAAAATTGCAAAAAAGTTACACAGAAAAAAGTTTGGGACAAAAAACTGATAAGACACCCCCCCCCCGTTTCGCACACCCCTGGTTGAAATAAGTACATGAAAATAACACACAAAAACAGGCCTTGGTAGGATTAGTAGACGTGCAAAACCTCGTTGATATATCTCAAAGGGTTCCTGAGTTATTAAATAAAAACCGAATTTTTTAGCCACTTTTAAATGGGCTTAAGTCCCTTACGACGTATTTATATACATGTTTATAGGAACTTTTTGTCGTATTCTATGATGTAGAAACACTCCTGGTTTAAATAAGTACGTGAGAATGACATACAAAGATGGGCCTTATTAGGAATTATTCACGTGCAAAACCTCGTTAATATATCTCAAAGGGTTCCTGAGTTATTAAATAAAAAACGATTTTTTTAGCCAATTTCAAAAGGGCGTAGCTCCCTTATGACGCATTTTTAGACATATGTTTATAGGAACTTTTTGTCATATTTTATCATGTAGAATCACCTGTTAAATTTTCCGATGCTATTTCAAATACACCCTGTATACATTATTTTTAAAAATTAAATTTAAGTGGAACATTGAATATACAATATCTTACACTTAATTTTTTTTAGGGCTGTATTTTTTAAATTTTAAAATATAGTACAAATATGGGGTATTAAATGGGAGATTTAGCTCAGTGGTCAATGGCATCGATATAGCCTGACACTGATCTAATGATCGTGAGTTCAAACCTCACTGGCGCCGATTGCCTTTTTCAGTTAATTAATAATTGAAATTTGGCGAAGGCGTACTCCCTAGATATATTGGTTCGAAAGTCAATTAAAGCCGGTGGTTCCCTCTACTACTAGCCCACACAAGTCCTGGACTTAGGGGATGCTTAATTAAGTAGAATAGTACGAGGTTAAAAACAAACATAAAAAAAAAATCATAGAAAGGTATTATTATCTCCATGCCCGGACCCGTCATGACGCGTCCGGACGCGTCAGGTAAAAAAATTTTAATTTTTGTAAAAAATTCAGATTTGATTTCTTTTGTATATTTTTAGGTTTAAAACAATGAATTAACCTGAACAATACAAAACTACTAAAATATTAAAAATTTTCAATTTTTTTAAATGGCGTTTTTTTATTTTAGTTTTTTTTTACAGCCTAATTTGAGGTTCAAAAAAAACTTTTTCGGTCAATTATGTAATTTTTTATACTGAATTTGAATCTGAATAAAAAACACCCTCATTCCATTTAAAAAATTTAAGTTATCCCCTCTCCCGCCTAAGGATGTGGATGAATGGTAATGAAGCTTAATACAAAATTTCAAAAAAATATCTTGTACGGTTTCTGAGATATCGACTTTTAAACGTTTAAATATCCCACCCGGTATGCAGTGTGCCACTTTACTTTAATATTTTAAGTAAGACCGCAAACATTTTCAAAAAAATGTATAGAAATCATTTAGAGGACACTATAAGGTTTATAAATATTCAACTTTCGACGCTTCATGATTTTTTTCCGCTTTTTTGGTATTTTTTACCTGTGTGTGACGGCCGCAAGTCGACATACGATAAAGCCGCTTACGCGCCGATCGGAAGATTGTCGCATATTTAGAGCGGCCCACGAGGTATACTGCCCCGCTAAAACCAAGTTCTCATATCTGCAAATTAGATGTTTTGGGATATGGCCAGTTTTATTGTTTTTGTTTGAATTTTTTGTAAACATGTTTAAATAAATATGGAGTTGGGTTCTGCTTTATTTTAAATCAAAAATACGTGATATCCTTTGAAAAAAACAATATTTTTTTTTGTCAGCAAAATAAATTGTCATCCATACTAAGCGCATTTGTTCTATCTGAGAAAGTTAAGACAAAATGATCTAACAAGTCCAATCAAATTACTAAGATCTGTAAAGTTAGTCCTACTCCTGACTTATTTGTCTACTAAAGGCTAGTTAGGACCATTGTATTTAGAAAACATTGAAAATCTTTTACATAGGACAAACATCTTACACTTTTAAATAAATATCCCTGCCAAAAATTTTGAAGACTAAATAAAATAATATATAAAAAAAAACAAGTTTTCAAAGTTAAAACCCTTCTATTAATTAGTTATTACTAAAAAGTAGAAAACAAGACATTTATACCAATTTACGAAAACGATATTTTTAAAAGAGTTTGGAATTTTTGATTTGTGCCAACATTTCCAAAACACTTCTTTTAAAAATTTCGTTTTTGTAAATTAGTATAAATGTCTTGTTTTCTACTTTTTAGGGATAACTGATTAATAGAAGAGTTTTAACTTCAAAAACTTGTTTTTTTTATATTATTTTATTTTCAAGTTTTTTAGTTATATTTAATAATGTGTATTGCGGTTGAAACAGAGATTTTATGTAAAATTATATTGTCACCGAAAGGAGATTAAGTTAGCCGCATGGGCTGTGTTGGGGGGGTGTTTACTTTATAACGAAATTTGATTGTTACGGGATATATATGTAATGCACTTTTTAATTACTTTTATATTTTAGAATTCTAAAATTAAAAATATCTGAAACGCAAAAGCGTTTGAAAACTTTTATATTTTAGACGAACAGAATAGTGGAAATGGACTACACACTTTTTGTTATACTTCCTTTGCCTTTCCTCACCTCTAGCAACACCAGAACACTATCTCCAGAAGTATTGGTGCTACGAAAAAAATGGGTTTTACCTTTTTTATGGTAAATTTTATTACCTTCCTATACATGCCAAAATTATAATTAAACGATAAAATTAAAAAAAAAAATACCAAAAATTAACTTTTTTTTTTAACCATTTTTTTCGTAGCACCAATACTTCTGGAGATATTAGCAAAATAACAAAATACACGCCACTGTGAAGTCTTTTTATTAGTTTATAGGCAAAGCCTTGTATTTTGCAAATTTTATTAATGATTTATGTTCATTTCAAGCAAAAAAAATTGTCGGTCACCAGTTACGATGCGCAGTACTGCTTAGACAAACGTAAGTATGCGCAGAAGAGTTTATTAATATATACGAATGCTTAAGTGTTCTGGCAAATATAAACAAATATGTCATGCGCAGTAAGGATTGGTGGAACATATTATGCGCAAACGTGTTTAATAATACATACGAATACGCAAAAGTGTTTTGCCAAAGATATACAAATATATCATGCGCAGTAGGGATTGGTAAAACATATCTATGCGCGAAAGTGTTTAATAATACATACGAATAGCTAGAGGTGAGGAAAGGCAAAGGAAGTGTGACAAAATGTGTGTAGTCCATTTCCAATATTCTGTTCGTCTAAAATATAAAAGTTTTCAAACGCTTTTGCGTTTCAGATATTTTTAATTCATATGGAAAAAGTAAAGGTTTATTTAAATTTTAAGGGTGAGGGGTTGGGGTGGGGGATGTAAATTTTATATGAAACATATTGTCAACCGAGTAAGCGTGTGTACCAAAATTTCAACTCGCTAAGTTTATTTTAAATGAGTAAAACAAAGAGGAAGTTAATTTAACCGCATGGGGGAGGAGGGGGGTGCTCAATTTATAAGAAATCTTATTTTCATGAAATGAGTAAGTAATTAATTTTAGTTTTAAATTATCTCGCGTGGGTAGAAAATGGGTTATTTAAATTTTGGGGGTGGGGGTTGGGGGTAAATTTTTATATAAAATTGTATTGTTATCAAAGCTTAGCATGTGTACCAAATTTCAACTCTCTATGTTTATTTTAAGTACTTAAAACAGAGAGGGTGTTGACTTAGCAGTATACGCGTATTGGGGTGATGGGAGAGATGAGGGGGGGGTACATAAATTTAAAAAAATCGTTTATTTCGATGGTCGATTGTGTATACCACAAAACAACTTTACTCCAATTAAAAAAGTCAATTTCTCCTTGATTTTTTTAATTGGAGAAAAGTTGTTTTGTAGTATAGTCAATAATACTTAACCGAATTATCCTAAGCTAAAACTGAACCCAAAATTTATACAGTGTCTCAGAAAGCAGGTAAAATCGAGGGGTTAATCTCCTTCAAAATTTTGTACACAAGATTTTTTTGAGTGAGATTTCGGCAAAGATTTCGGGAATTTTGGGATTTTAACAAGGATTTCGGGATTTCGGTAAAAATTTCGGGATTTCGAAAGGAATTTTGGAATTTTGATAAGAATTTCGGGATTTTTATGATAATTTTGCGAGACTTGATTTAGTTTAAGCTTTGAGAAAACTAAAGAAAAAAACAAAAACCTTTCAAAATGTTTCTTAAATCAGAAGAAATCCAAAAAGGCAACGCTATAGCGTCATGGAAACACAATCGACCATCGAAATAAACGATTTTTTTTAACTTAATTTGTATTTTATATTTTGACCCATAAATAAAAGATGTCATCTCATCTCTCCCATCACCCCAATACGCGTATACGCCTAAGTCAACCCCCTCTCTGTTTCACGTACTTAAAATAAACATAGAGAGTTGGAATTTGGTACACATGCTAAGCTTTGATAAAAATACAATTTTATATAAAAATTTACCCCCCAACCCCACCCCCAAAATTTAAATAACCCATTTTCTACCCACGCGAGATAATTTAAAACTAAAATTAATTACTTACTCATTTCATGACATTTCTTATAAATTGGGCCCCCCCTCCTCCCCCATATGGTTAAATTAACCTCCTCTTTGTTTTACTCACTTAGAATAAACTAAGCGAGTTGAAATTTTGGTACACATGCTTACTCGGTTGACAATACATTTCATATTAAAATTTAAATAAATCTTTTCTTTGTCTATATGAATTAAAATTAAAAGTGCATTACATATATATCCGGTGGTAACAATCAAATTTAGTTATAAAGTAAACACCCCCCCACCCCCCAACACCGCCCATGCGGCTAACTTAATCTCCTTTCGGTTACAATATAATTTTACATAAAATCTCTGTTTCAACTGCAATACACATTATTAAACATAACTAAAAGACTTGAAAATAAAATAATATAAAAAAAAAGGTTTTTAAATTAAAACTCTTCTATTAATCAGTTATTACTAAAAAGTAGAAAACAAGACATTTATACGAATTTACAAAAACGAGATTTTTAAAAGAAGGGTTTTAGAAAAAGAAAAAGTCCAAACCCTTTCTTTTAAATATCTCGTTTTCGTAAATTGGTATAAATGTCTTGTTTTCTACTTTTTAGTAATAACTAATTAATAGAAGGGTTTTAACTTTGAAAACTTGTTTTTTTATACACTACTGGAAAAAATTAAGGGAACAAAAAAATCCCAATTTTTTTTGTGATTTTTGAAAGGCTGTATCTCAGTGAAAAATGGTCGTATGGAGATTAAAAAAAAAAGAATTTTGAAGCTTTAAGTTTCTAGTTTTAAGATCTTTTGGCAATTTTTTTGTGAGATACGGTTATCGCGCAACCATAGGAAATAGAGTGAGATAAAAAAATTCCATTTTTTTCTTTTTTTTTTTTGGTCCCCAGTCTTATTATTTTTTTTTCAATTAAACCAATACAAAGGTCAGGTAGCTTGTTTATTCAGTTCTAATTTGATTTTTTATTATTTTCTCTACATCGATTTTTTGCTGAGATATTCGACTTTTAATGAAAAAGGATCCTTTTATTTTTGATCATCGATATCTCAGCAACTAATGACCGCACAGTAAATCAAAGGGCGGTTTTAAAAACTTGAATGAATTGTCTATAAGCACTCACCATGGTTTTTAAAGAAAAAATTTTTTTTTCATCCTTTACATTAATTTAAAAAAACTGTTACTGTTTTTTTAGAAAATCTACGGATTATTTACAAATTTTGATGAATCGACTAATGTTAAGTGTAATTTTTACAGCTTAGGGTACCCAAAATAACCCTGTAAATTTTTAAGTTAATCCATGGAACCGATTTTCTGTTCCAAATGATCAAACTTTTAAAAAGAATTAAAGGAACACTAAACACTCCGTAATCATTATCAAACTGAAAAAAAAAAGATTTTTACTTCGACTTTTCCCACAATTTTACATCAGATATCGCTTAAATTTAAGGAAAAAAAAATAAAAAAAAATTAAATTTTTTTCAAAAAATTTGATTTTTTTTTTTCCTTTGGAAAAGTTGCTGGACATTTCATAAAACAATATCTAGTTGTTTCTGATACGGTTTCAATTTTCATTATTTAACGGCCGGCATTTGCGTTACCCAAAGCGTGGAGGTTGCATGGTCGGATTTACGCTTCTTGTGCATTTACTAGGGTGAATCTTATATTTTTTATGAATTTCCACCGTTAATGTAAACCAACATTTTATTTTTTTTTTTTATTTTTAGAAAAAGTTTCTGGATTTCTAAGGAAACAATATCCAGTTGTTTTTATTCTTCTACAAATTCAGTACGATCTGATACATTTTTAAAATGTTTGTTTACCCTTTGACTCACATTTATGGTAGACATGCGTAAATTTTAGTGTTAGGGGCAACTTTGGAGGATTATCGGCACGGGTTAGAATCTTTTAATCATTTTGAAATTGGGCACATAATTTTGTATGCTCAAAAGGAAAATAATTATTTATACAAGAGTTAAAGACAATTTTTAACGATTTTTTACGATTTATGGGTAATTTTACGAATTTTAGGGGCCTTAGAAAAGTTTTATTACTCTCATATTTTCAGTATTTTCTAGTTACGCCTAAATGGAAATTTAAAAAAAAAATTAAAAAATATTAAGTCCACCCTAGTAATGCACAAAAATCCTACGCTTTGGGTAACGCACATTCCGGCCGTTAAACAATGATTTTTTTTTATTTTGTTAAGTTGCTGGATATTTAAGAAAACAATATCTAGTCGTTTCTGACACGATTCGGCCTTTACATTCCATAATTATGCTAATCTGAACTAAACATTTAATTCAAAGTTGATACCCCGAACTGAATTTCAAATCGATTTACACACATTCATAAGCTTGATTTTCGATATTTTTTGCAAACTTAATTACGTGTTTAAAAACAGTTTTTACTACTCTTTTTTTTTTGGTAAAAAAAATTAACAAGTTTTTTTTCAAAACTTTTGTTTTTTAATTTTTTATCATGGTCAGGCGGAATTTAACTGAGCCGGAAGTTGCCCATTTAGTGACTCTTGTTGAAGAGGTTTACACCTATCGCAGTATCGGCTATAGGTTGGGTGTAAGCGTATCAGTCGTATCTCGGGCTTATGCGCGATACCAAGAAACCGCTGAACACCGTCGACGGCCGGGGCAAGGTCGAGATCGTGTGACTACTCGTAGGGATGATCGGGCAATCGTTCGTTGTGTTCGACGTGCGACATGCGAATATCGTTGCGCAGAACTTTCCTAATCGACAACAACAACAGCGACAACGAGGACAACGGGCGTAAAACATCTCCTACCGAACGGTGATCAACCGTCTCCGTGAAACGGGGTTGCGAGCAAGACATCCCGTTCGTGTACCAATGTTAACAAACAGACATAGTGTGGTGTGACGCAATCCATTTTAGTTAAAAACTGTTTATTTTCTATATGGATTGCTAAACATTATTTGTTTCCGAAAATGTAAGAATTAGTTGAAAGTGCCGAATTACAATTTTTATAACACCCTGTAGTAGCGGCATAGTTAAGTACTTCATAAATCACGTATGGGGGAATGATTATTGTGACACTACTGAGGAGAGCGCTTTTTAATTTACTGCGCTGACTGACCTAGATGCGGTGATCTCTTTGTGATTCATGCTTTTCAACATTAAATCAATGCCAAAGAAATGTCCAGTTTGGTTATTAATGTTGACGTGAATTATAACGAATTGCTCTCGATTTGTTTGTCGGTGTAGTTAAACTAAAAGGTTTTGGCAATTAAATTTATATTTATGCGAATATAGGGTATAAAAGCTCAGATTTTTAGTTGAAAAGTAACAGATATTTCGCGAGTACGGTCACGATAGTTTGCTCCGCTAACATTAAAATATTTTAAATAATAAATTCAGTGAGTGAACCAATGTTTAAAAAATGTAAGTGTAATTATGGACATTTAATAACTTGCATTTTTTTATCGGGATAGAAATTTAATGGAACTTTAATATTCGAATTTAGACTTTTTATAGGGGTGATTTTAATTTAATGAACTTTTATTAAACTTTTAATAAATCTTAAATAAACTTTGAAATAATCATGGACTAAAATTAAATGGGAAATATTGGAACTTTTATTGTGTCGCGAAGGAATTTTTATACAATTGAGATAGTTGAAATTTCTATATTGGAGTCATGACGCTGAAAATCTATTGGTTATAGTAAGGCTAAAATTATGTTAATTAGATTAGGAATTAGAAAGGAAAGCTGCAGGATCAAAGGGTCTAAGGATGGAAATTATAGAATTTAATTATATTTTAATAAAACTTATTTAGCTTACAAAATCTTTTTACTTTGACTCTCGTTACCGAACAAAAGCTCCCTAAAAATTGGTTAATATGATTTTTATTTATTACCCGATGGTATATAGATCTAAACAGATTGTAGTTACCAGTCATTAGTGTCAAGTGGTTAAGGCCATAAAACACTGGTCGAAGTTCTATATAAAACATTTTACTATTCCTTAAAACGACTTTTGTTTGATTAACGCAGTCGTCCCTCCGAAGTGACTGATCGATTTCGTGCTTTTTAGCACTCTTCAGAGCCACATATCGGTAGTAGGGACAACTACGAAAATCAAATCCTTTCCATATATCTCTATATAGAGTTTAAAAATCGTTACAAGGAAAAGCAAAAACAGCTAGCGACATCTACTGCTAAAAGCAGAGACTGGATAAACCTATCGACAGTCCAAAAAAGGAAGCAGTTATTGGTTTCAAGAACCTATTGCACGCTGTCGATAGGGGGCAGATTAATCAATGCCACGGTGGACATTGCCGCCAATTGAATCCTAAACGCTAGGAGGTCACCTTTTACAGTGGTATCTGAATTAATAAACTAAATTAAATTGTTTGATATTTACGTTTAGGATTCAATTGGCGGCAATGTCCACTGTGGCATTGATTAATCTGCCCCCTATCGACAGCGTGCAATAGGTTCTTGAAACCAATAACTGCTTCCTTTTTTGGACTGTCGATAGGTTTATCCAGTCTCTGCTTTTAGCAGTAGATGTCGCTAGCTGTTTTTGCTTTTCCTTGTAACGATTTTTAAACTCTATATAGAGATATATGGAAAGGATTTGATTTTCGTAGTTGTCCCTACTACCGATATGTGGCTCTGAAGAGTGCTAAAAAGCACGAAATCGATCAGTCACTTCGGAGGGACGACTGCGTTAATCAAACAAAAGTCGTTTTAAGGAATAGTAAAATGTTTTATATAGATCTTTTAAATTTGTAAATATCAAACAATTTAATTTAGTTTACTTGTCGAAGTGCTACCATTCAGGCGGCACCAGCTGGTAAATTAAGATTTGGCAGAGGAATAATATATTAAACAAATGAATTAAATTATAAGAAAAGTCATATTACCACAATGCTGTCAGGTTATTAACGGGTTGGGAGGCAGAAAGTAGTAATTTATAGATTTTTATAGATTTTTTTTTCTCGATATATTTTATATATATATTTTTTTTTTGAAAAAAAAAAGAGGAAGATTTTTTTTTTGGAAAGAGAAACAAGGATTGGTTTTATTGATTTTCTGTCTTCTAGTAACGAGTGGTACATCGGCTATTTTCCGATTATTCAAAGAAAAAGTAGCTAAATAAAAGTAAAAATGACGGAACAAAATCCTGCAGCTACAACCTCGACTGAACAAGTCATCAAGGTGGAGTGGCCCCCCAATTTTATTGAATCCCAAATGAATTTAGCTAACATTGCCGCGAATAAAGAATTCGATGGGACGGGGAACGTGGATGATTTTTTGAATTTTATTGAAGAAATGGGTACACTTTGTAAGTGGTCAGAGTCAAACCAGATATCAACCGCTAAATTAAAAATGATAGGTCAGGCAAAAAGATTTGTTCAATCTAGTGTTAAAATTAAAGGAGCGGATGTTTGGCAAAATTTTAAAACCAGTATCGGACACATAGATACTATTCGGAAGTTTTAAGTAGCTTTACAGCATGTAAGCAAAGAGTTGGGGAAAAATGTAAAGACTTTTTACTAAGAGTAAAATTGGCAGCAAGTCATACAATTACTACTCTACTACTGGAAGAGTAGGTCACAATAAAAGACAATGCAGGGTTGGAATGAGAAAAGATTTAAACGGTCAAGCAGTACCCTCCGAACCAAGGCGTACTGCCGAAACAAGGGCTTTCAGAAATTAAAAGGAAAAATTTATCACTGCCACGAGTATACGGGATTAGAGCCTCAATCGATAATAAAATTAAATATAAATGGGGAAATTTTACCCTGTTTAATTGACTCGGGCTCACGATTAATAACAGTTTTATAGAATTAAAGGATGTTCAAGGAAACAATATTCCTTGCGAAGGCGTAATTTCGGCAGAAATTACCATAGGGAACAAAAAATTTTCTCACGAATTTTTTGTATCCGAAGTTAGTGGTTTAAAATCACCTATATTACTAGGTGTCGATTTTTTACAAAAGTTTAAAGTGACAATAGACTGGGGAACAAATAATCTTACAATAGGAAATAATATTTTTCAATTACACCCAGAAAAAGAAATGATATATGAAATTAATGGGATGGTGGATTTAAAAAAGGAAATAAGAGAATTGCAAGTAACAATTCAAGAATTAAAAGAACAAATGGTTAAAATTATTTCGGGAAAGTCTCTTGAAAATATTCAAGTTAACGAGAACACGAATGCGCATAGTGTTGTCGGCGTTAGTACTGAAAATAAATATCGATCAAATTCTGAAAATTCGAAATTTGTTACAAAGCAAGGAAAAAAGGCTAAAAATATTGGGAAAATTAAACAGGAAGGAAAACAAATGAAGAAAAATAACACGTGTAAAGAAAATATCAGTTCTAGCGAAGGAACTCCGACTAAAGATAATCAAACGGTAGGAAAATCCGGAATTTCTACCCAGATTGTCGATTTTTGTCAGGGAGTCCCTGTTAGGATAGCGAATACAATTAATATACCTGCTAGAACGGAAGTGGTTACGTACGCATTTGTCGACAATGTTCGTACATTAAATACAAAAAGTTTAATTATTGAACAGTCTCAGGATTTTCAAGATTGTTTAAATGTAGGTAGAGTTTTATGTAAAAACTCGAAATATGTCCCAGTAAGAATTTTAAATGCAGCAGATAGTTCGTTTAAAATCAACAAACGTGACGTCATAGGGAGAGCTTTCGAGGTAAATGAAGACAGGCCTAGCCTAAGACCACCCGTCGTGACGGTTAAATCTATTCTCAATGAAGACACTTGTTGCATTTTAAAATCATTGAAGTTGGACCATGTCGCCAGTGGCGGCGAAGAAAAATTACAGAAATTAATATAAAAATACATAGATGTATTTAAGGCCCCATCTCAGAAACTTTCTTCTGCTAATTTAGTTAAACATAGGATTATTACTGAAAATGTACACCCGATTTGTCAACGACCATACAGGGTACCGTTTAGTAAGAAGAAAATATTAGATGAACAAATTAAAGATCTGTTGGACAATGACATAATAACAGAATCTTCTTCTCCTTGGTCATCAAACTGCATATTGGTAGAAAAACGCACAGCCGCAGGAAGTAAGCCAGAATATAGATTATGCATTGATTACAGGAAGCTAAATGAGATTACCAAAACTGATTATTTCCCACTTCCAAATATACAAGAATCCTTGGATTAGCTAGCAGGAATGGAATTGTTTAGTACTATGGATCTCCAAAGTGGATACTACCAAATTGAACTGGATCCTAGAGATAGAGAAATAAGTTCTTTTTCAACCCCTGATAATCATTATGAGTTCAAGCGTCTACCGATGGGTTTGCGTAATTCTAGTTCTACCTTTTCCCGTGGATTGGCAGCAGTGTTCTCATCAATTAATAAAAAACAAATGCTAATTTATTTGGATGACATAGTTGTTTTTAGTAATTCTGATATTGATGAGCATTTGACTAGACTAGAAAACGTTTTTAAACTGGCCAGAGATGCAAATTTAAAATTCAAACCATCCAAATGTCATTTCATGCAAAAAGAAATCACTTATTTAGGGCATAAGATATCTGCAGCTGGGTGCATGGTTGATAATGAGAAAACAAAAGTTCTAAGAAACTATCCAACTCCGAAAACAGTGAAAGAGGTACGTTCATTCATCGGGTTCTGCTCCTTTTACCGGCGTTTTGTAGACAAGTTTGCGTCAATAGCACAACCCTTAATTCTACTTACCAAGAAAGATCAGCCTTTTATTTGGACAGATAAGCAAGAAAAAGCGTTTCAAACGTTAAAAGAAGCATTAATATCTCCACCTATTTTAAAACATGCTGATATGTCAAAGCGTTTTATCCTTTTAACGGATAGTAGCGGGTTTTCTATAAGTGCAATCCTTGCTCAAGAACATAACGGCATAGAGCATCCTGTAAGCTACGCTAGCAGGAACTTAAATAAAAGCGAAATCAATTATTCTACTATAGAAAGAGAACTCCTCGGACTGGTGTTTGGAATAAAAAAATATAGGTTATGGTTGACAGGGAGGCAGTTCACCTGTGTCACTGATCATGCTCCATTAAAATATTTAATCTCATTCCGTGGTGAATATTCATCTCGTCTTGCACGATGGGCCATGTTTCTGCTGTCATTCGATATTGAAGTGGTCTATAGAAAAGGATCAAAAAATGTGGCAGATGCCTTATCCAGGTGCAAATGGCCGGAAGATATCGAAAACAAATCAGAAAATATTGAAGACAAAAATTATGTAAGTTCGGAAGAAATCGAGACTGGATAGCCTAGTTGCAAAGATAAGCAAAGACACGCCAGAGTTTGAGATTTGTCCTATGATCGACGTAATATGGTCTAGGCAGACCCTTTTTAAAATGCAAAGTGAAGATAGTTTTATTGCAGCAATTAAAGATAATATAAATATTGAAACAGATTACTATTTGAGCTCCGATGGATTGTGTTATAAAACAAGGAACGATAATAATAAACCCGATGTATTAGTAGCACCGAAATGTATACAACACGATATCATGGTTATGTGTCACGCCTCAAAATTATTCTGTCATAATGGCATTACAAAAACGCAAGATATAGTTAAAAATGACTTTTATTGGCGTGGAATGGACAGCGATATCAGAGCATTTTGCGAAAGCTGCTATTCATGTGCAGTATCGAAATCTTCAAGATTACCTAATGCTCATTTGCAAAATGTAGCTATGCCTAATGCAGTATTTGGGAGGGTAGCTATCGACATTACAGGGCCTTTAAATGTTACATTGACAGGACAGAGATATATTTTGACATGTATTGATTATGCAACCCGATTCCGCTAAAAGACATAACTGCAGCTACTGTAGCTAGAGCCTTTGTTGAAAATGTTATTCTTAGGCACGGAACCCCAGCACAACTTCTCACAGACAATGGTACACAGTTTGTCTCAGCACTGTTTAAAAATGTTTGCGAACTGTTAAATATTTCAAGACTTTATACCACCCCTTATCATGCCCAGGCTAACGGATTGGTAGAAAAGTTGAATGGGACGCTAAAACAGATGCTAAAACACTTTGTTAGCGAGAAAGACCGTGAATGGGATCTGATGTTACCGTACGTGATGTGTGCGTATAGAAATATACGGAGTGAATCTACAAAACAGACACCGTTTTACTTACTTTTTGGTAGAGATATGACTTTACCATATCACCTAACAATAAAACCGCAATCTATTAAATATGATGTAGATTCGAATTATGCATCAGAAATGGTCCTAAGATTACAAAAAGCGCATGCTCAAGCTAGAGAAAATTTGAGGAAAAGTGCGAGTAATCAAAAGAAGTATGCAGACCAAAAAGCAGTGACTAGAACATTTAAGTTAGGCGACAAGGTGTATTTGTACACTCCACAAATAAACAAAAATAAAATTGCAAGAAAGTTTTATAGAAAATGGTCCGGTCCTTACGAAGTTATAAAGGTTAAGGGCCCTGTCACTTATAAAATCAAACATATTAAAGATGGAAGAACCCAATTAACACATGTGGACCGGTTAAAACCAGCCACAATCCGCATTGAAAATGAATCAGATTGGGAGGACGATGACATTGTAATAGAAGAAAATCAAAACGATTTGTTGGATGAGCCAGTCCAAGTTTTACAAGACAAACATAATGTTACACGGGTCAACCCAAGAATCTCATTAGAAAATCAAACTGATGCAAATTCTGAAAACAATAGTATTTTAGACAATTCAACAAACGTAACTGAAACCTCGGAGAGTGATGACGAAGATATGGATAATATCGAACAACTAGGGGAGGTTAGTGACTCAGATGTGTCCTTTTACGATGTTGAAGGAGATGTTGAAGTAGAAAACCAGGAACCAGCAGCTGATAGAGACCAACCAATCAGTGTGCAAGAAAGACCAATTGGACGTAGTCTAAGGTCAAGAGGATCAGTTCCAGAAGAACCATGGATTTTTAAGAAAACGATATAATGACAAACATTAGTTTAGGACATAGCCGAAAAATAAAAATGACTAAAAGCAAATAGGTATACAGAATTCAAATTATAAACAGATTTATATTATACCATATATACGCTATAGGTTATTTACATATAGGCGCCGAGTAACCAAAACAAATGGGATATTAGTGCGATAGTTTTGAGAAAATTAAATAAACATATATTAAGTAGGTGAACAAACCCTAAAATTGAGAAGAACGTAACGAGTTAAGATAACAGTTTAATAACACTTTCTAGTTATTATATATAAATAAATAAACCAATAAAAAGAGTCATGAGAATTTTTCACTAACTATATACAAAAATAAATAAAAATAAGCTGAGTGGAAACATAAATATAAATAAATAAATCTAACGAAAAACATTTTGAAGTAACTAAATAAATAAAAGTGTCTTATAAATAAAGCTTTGTATTGAAAAACTAAAACGTATTACCGACTAAGTTAATGAACAATAAAAAAGTTCGAAAAGACTAAAGAATATAAACATTTTAGCGGTCTTTGTCGTTCGAGCCGTGTAATTTTGTCGAACGAAATGGTTTTGACACAATATCGAACGAATATCGATATACTGTACTTCATGTAAATGGAGGTATTGGCAGACAAATTGTTGTCAGCTCAAGCGGTATGACAAAAAGTCATCAGTCAACTGCGATAGGAGTCTTATCCAGACACCTCCGTGACTTCCCGAATGCTGAGGTAGATGAAATAATATCCAGAACATAGACAGGGGGAGATCATACAGTCTAAGAAGGGGAAACATCAAGGTACCACCTACGCACTGGAAGGGCGTGAGTAAAGCTTTCAGAATATTATGAAGGCACACAGACTTTATACGATGCCGTCAAATTTCATTCAAGTGACGCGGTATAGATTTGCAAATGAAACTATGTACTTAAGTTTAGTGTGGTGTTAAGTTAGTTAAAAATTAGAATAAGTTAATTTTGTTAGTCTTAGTTAGTTTCACTTGGTTCATGCATGTGCAATCTAACAGAAAAAATGTTTATCAACATTTTTTTTGAAGAAATCTTTGTTTTTACAAAAAAAGGATTTCTTCTTTGTTCGGGGGGAGCTATGTGGTGTGACGCAATCCATTTTAGTTAAAAACTGTTTATTTTCTATATGGATTGCTAAACATTATTTGTTTCCGAAAATGTAAGAATTAGTTGAAAGTGCCGAATTACAATTTTTATAACACCCTGTAGTAGCGGCATAGTTAAGTACTTCATAAATCACGTATGGCGGAATGATTATTGTGACACTACTGAGGAGAGCGCTTTTTAATTTACTGCGCTGACTGACCTAGATGCGGTGATCTCTTTGTGATTCATGCTTTTCAACATTAAATCAATGCCAAAGAAATGTCCAGTTTGGTTATTAATGTTGACGTGAATTATAACGAATTGTTCTCGATTTGTTTGTCGGTGTAGTTAAACTAAAAGGTTTTGGCAATTAAATTTATATTTATGCGAATATAGGGTATAAAAGCTCAGATTTTTAGTTGAAAAGTAACAGATATTTCGCGAGTACGGTCACGATAGTTTGCTCCGCTAACATTAAAATATTTTAAATAATAAATTCAGTGAGTGAACCAATGTTTAAAAAATGTAAGTGTAATTATGGACATTTAATAACTTGCATTTTTTTATCGGGATAGAAATTTAATGGAACTTTAATATTCGAATTTAGACTTTTTATCGGGGTGATTTTAATTTAATGAACTTTTATTAAACTTTTAATAAATCTTAAATAAACTTTGAAATAATCATGGACTAAAATTAAATGGGAAATATTGGAACTTTTATTGTGTCGCGAAGGAATTTTTATACAATTGAAATAGTTGAAATTTCTATATTGGAGTCATGACGCTGAAAATCTATTGGTTATAGTTAGGCTAAAATTATGTTAATTAGATTAGGAATTAGAAAGGAAAGCTGCAGGATCAAAGGGTCTAAGGATGGAAATTATAGAATTTAATTATATTTTAATAAAACTTATTTAGCTTACAAAATCTTACTTTTACTTTGACTCTCGTTACCGAACAAAAGCTCCCTAAAAATTGGTTAATATGATTTTTATTTATTACCCGATGGTATATAGATCTAAACAGATTGTAGTTACCAGTCATTAGTGTCAAGTGGTTAAGGTCATAAAACACTTGTCGAAGTGCTACCATTCAGGCGGCACCAGCTGGTAAATTAAGATTTGGCAGAGTAACGACCGAAGGCCCCAAGTTTGGCGGCGTCAAGGGGAACGTTTTCAACAAAATTTTACTCGCCCGGTTGCTGCTTTTAACGGCGGATCGGTGATCGTATGGGGCGCGTCTCGCGATCGTGGAGGACTCCGCTGGTGATTGTTTGCGGAAATTTGACTGCTAGACGCTGTATCGACCAAATTTGACGACCGATTGTACTGCTTAGACGACTCTGTTACGACACCCAGCGATAAGTCCCGATCTAAATCCTATTGAGCACGTTTGGGATATAATGAGTCGTCGATTGCGACAGGAGTACCCGAATTTGCCCAACTTGGCTGCTGTAGAGCGCGCACTACAGCGAATTTGGAACACGATCGCGCAACCTGACATTTCCCGATGCATCAATATGGCCGAACGATTAAGAGCAGTCATTGAGAGTCGAGGTGGCAATACACGGTATTAAACAAATAGCCACACCCAGACAGACAGACAGACAGACCCTCATAGACAGACAGAGACAGACAGAGAGAGACATACAGAGAGAGACAGACAGAGAGAGACAGACAGACAGACAGACAGACAGACAGACAGACAGACAGACAAAAAAAAAGGAAAGGGGGAACCCGATGCTGAAGGCACCTCTTTCAGCGTGGCCGCTGAAAGACCTCCACCCCCAGACAGTGCAAAAACAACTGCCTGGACTACTACCCGTTCCTTTTTGACTAAGTTCTTTATTTATTTATTTATATAATATACAGCATCATTTCTCCCACTTAACATTTTGCGGAAAACCGCAGGAGGTACCGTAACCCTCCTAAACAATTCCCTCTAAATATTTTACAAAACTTGCTCTAGCCTAATTACATGTATCTATTCTAACTTAATCTAACGTATCCTAACTTAACCTAGCCTAAACTCTTCTGAGATAAAGTTCTTTAACAAATCTAGGCCATTGATATTTGTAAGTTCTACAATGATAGTTTCAACTTGAATATTTTCCACTACATCTCTCACCAATGCCCTTTCCCTGTTGAACAATTCACATCTAAGTAACCTGTGAATAGGAGTATCTTCTTCATTGCATCTGGGACAGTTGCCGTTATTGTCTTTCCCAATCCTATTAAGGTGTGTCCTAAAGTGCCCGTGCCCCGTCAGTATCTGTGCAAGTTCTTTGTTCAAGGTAAAGTTACAGTTTAGCCTAGTTTGTATCGTGGGAAAGAAACTGTGTGTAACTCTACCCTGAGGTGCTTGATCCCAGGCCTCTTGCCACATCCTTATGGTTTCAGTTCTAAGAATCTGGTGTGCATCCCTTCTCCGGGTTTGGGCTTCCACAGTTGTATTTCCATGCACAGCTCTTTGATTGGCTCTAATAAGTTTTTTGGCCCTTATCTCTGACAGCACAAGGGATAATGGAGGTACTTTAGCTAACACACACGCAGCATGAAATGATGTTGAGCAGTAGGTTCCAGCTATAACTCTTGCGCAGGTTCCACTAACACTTTCCAGGGCGGTTTTTGCTCTTTGGTAGGTAATAGAGTTACACCAAATCTCGATGCCGTAACTAACTAATGGAATTGTAGCTTTTTCGTATATCAATCTTAGTGCGTCGTCTGGAGGATTGTATAGTCTTTTAGTATAATTACTAAGGTTTAGAAACGTACTTTTTGCTCTATCTGATACATGTTTTATAAGACAGACAGAGTCAGACAGACAGAGACAGACAGACAGAGACAGACAGACAGAGACAGACAGACAGAGACAGACAGACAGAGACAGACAGACAGAGACAGACAGACAGAGACAGACAGAGACAGACAGACAGAGACAGACAGACAGAGACAGACAGACAGAGACAGACAGACAGAGACAGACAGACAGAGACAGACAGAGAGAGACAG
>OY294047.1:21436700-21461700 GCA_958510825.1 Brachypterus glaber | reverse complement strand
GTCTCTTTCTCGCATAGCGCAAGAGGCGGATTGGTATTTTTCGAAATTTTTAGATTTTCGATTTTTAGCAAAATTATTTTATTTTTTTGGGTCAGGGGCGGACAATTTTCAAACTTTTTTTTTACGCATTTTCATTTTTATATACGCAACTAGTTTGAGTGTTTAATAATAATTATGGATCTGTATCACATGCATATATAGCAATATGTGTCACGTATGAAACCATTTTTGGTCTATCATCCAATAGAAACACTCAAGCTAGTTCGTCGGGTACAAAACGAGCAGTAAAACTGCCAGATATTAATTTGTTACGTTTTAATGGTCAAGTTGAAAATTGGGCCGCTTTTATAGGAGTATTCAGGTCACTTATTCATTTGGACGTGAGCTTTAGTGAAATCGAAAAATATCACTACTTAGCAGTTTGAGTGGTGAGCCATTGAGTATCGTATGTAGCCTTCCCTTAATAGCCTCAAATTACCCAGTAGCGTTACAAAATTTGATAGATAGATATGAAAATCAGCGTCTTTTAGCAGATACTTATTATAGTAAAATAAAAGCATTGCCTAATATAGTTCAAGATAATGCCAAAGCACTACTTCACCTCATAACAACCATGTCAGAAAAATTAGCAGCATTAAATAATTTAGGACTCCCAACAAATGAATGGAGTTATTTATTGTTTGATTTAGTTTTTGAAAAGCTTCCTAGGACATTATGCACTAAGTTTGAAGATAAACAAAACTCTAGCGACATTCCTTCATACGTTGCTTTAATTATTTTCATTTCCGCACATTGTCAATCGTTGGAGGCTGTAGACTCAAAAAAAGGCAGCTTATCATGCCGCACCCCATAGTAATGCGGCACCCCATATTCAGCAGAATCGCAACAGGTCAAAGGTTAATTAATTTTTAACCAGTTCTAACAATCGTACCGAATGTTGTGGCTTGTGTCAAAAGGCACATTTTATTAGCAATTGTGCCACATTTTTAGAAAAAAATGCCGCAAGATAGATACACAGTAGCTAGGAATAGTAAAATTTGTCTCAATTGTTTAAGTTCTTACCACTTAATTGGAGCATGTAGGTCACGATCTAAATGTAGGGAGTGCTAGGAACTCATCACACATTATTGCATTTTCAAAATCCAAAAATTAATAGTTTTAATAGTAGAATCGTGGAAAAACCCCCCGAAAATAAAGTCGGTAAAGTAGATAACTCAAGTATAGATACAACTTTATTAGCAAGTTATACAAAAATAGATAGTACAGTTTTATTAGCAACAGCGCAGGTAGATATTTTAGATAGTTTTGGAAATCCTTGCACAATTCGTGCAATCTGTGATCCAGGATCACAATCTTGTTATATCACAGAATCATGCGTTAATAAGTTGGGTTTAAAACGTTCTAGATTAAATAGCAGTACAATAGGGTTGGGTGAAGTTTCGGTAAAGGCAAACGGTATAACAACTTGTAATATTAAATCTAAAATTCAAAACATTAATCCCTTGATTATAGACGCGATTTTTACACCAAAAATCTGTTCAGAAATGCCACAAACAATAATCCCGTTAGAAAATCTGGAACATATAAAAAATTTAAAATTGGCGGATCCATTATTTAATCAGCCCGGTTCGGTAGAAATGCTTTTTAAAAATTTAAAAATTTTAAAAATATAAATAGTTTTAATATATTTAAAAAAACTTTAAAACATTTTTTATTGCAACAGTGCTTTTACTCGATCGAAGAGTTTAAAAAGTTTAAATTTTGAGCTTCTTTCATTGGTGTCGTTGTAAATTTTACTATTTATTTGCTATTTATTTTAAGTTTTACTATATATTTATTTTACTTTATTTTGTTTTACTTTGTCACGCTATGTTGTAATTTGACTGATAACTTATTATACCTTTGTATTCTTGACCTGTTCTAAAATATGACATGCATATTATATAGAACTGTATATATAAATAAATAAATAAATAAATAAATAAATAAATTTTGGGGGCGCAATTATTTACAGGAATATTATTAGATGGGAAGATAGCAGGGGATACGCATCAACCAACGGCCATAAATACTAGCTTGGGATGGATATTAATGGGAAAAGTAAATATAGAAAAAATTGCCAATTTTAATTATAGTCTTTTAACAGTAGCAGAATCTTTAGATTCATCATTGAAAAAATTTTGGGCTTTGGAAAAACCCCCACATTCCATTGTGAAGGGGTCTGAAGAAGATGTAGAATGTGAAAATAATTTTAAACAATCATATAGTAGGGATCATACAGGGCGATATAGTGTAGCATTACCATTTAAAATCCCAAATCCCGATATTGGAAATAGTTATACCGCAGCTAAGCGTCGTTTGTTGTCATTAGAACGTCGGTTAGCATTTAATGTAAATTTGAGAGCGTCATACAATGATGTTATGCTGGATTATATAAATCAGGGGCACATGTCTTTAGTTGAAAATAGTAGGGGTGATTTAAAGTATTACCTCCCATACCATTGTGTTTGCCGACCTCAAAGTACTAGCAGTCAGGTTAGGGTAGTTTTTGACGCGTCTGCAAAAAGTATGCTAGACATGTCATTAAATGACACTTTATTTGTAGGCCCGAAATTGCAAAAAGATATATGCAGAATTTTATTAAATTTTAGATTACACGCAGTTGTATTAGTAGCGGACATCAAACAGACGTACCGTCAAATTCAAATAATAAAATCACATCGCAAATATCAAGGTATCCTGTGGAGATTTTCACAGTCAGAACCTATAAAAGAATATATGTTAAATACAGTAACCTTTGGAGAATCTAGTTCACCCTGGCTGGCTTTTCGCACACTCCATCAATTAGCTGAGGACGAAACGGCAGATTTTCCTATAGCTAGTCAAGTTTTGGAGAAAGCCATGTATGTCGATGATGTGGTTACAGGATGCTGTGATGTAGAGTCAGCTATTAGCCTTCAAAAGGATCTCTCGGATCTTTTAAGGAGGGTTCGAACTACACAAATGGTGTAGCAATGTACCTAGTTTAATGGAAAATCTCTCAGATAACGCTCAAAATTCATTTTCTTTTGATAAAGACTCCTTTATTAAAATTTATTAAAAATATATTGGCATCCAAAAATAGACAAATTTGTGTATCAAGTAGATATAAATGATAAATTACCAACAAAACGAAATGTTTTGTCGCAAATAGCAAGAATTTTCGATCCTTTAGGGTGGATCGCACCCTCCATTTTTATAGCAAAGCATTTTTTGCAAACCATTTGGACTCTTGGCTTGTCATGGGACGAGCAACTTCCAGAAAGTTTAGTAAAAATCTGGAAACAGTTTCAAAATGAACTACCACTTTTAACTTCAATTCAAATAGATAGATTTATTTGTAATAATCCATTAGATGTAATAGAAATTCGTGCATTCTGCGACTCCAGTGAGCGCGGATATTCTGGTTGTGTATATTTTAGAATAGAAGATCAGGCTAAGGACATTAAAACATATTTAATTATAGTTAAATCAAAAGTAGCGTCATTAAAAAAGATTAGTTTACCTAGGCTTGAGTTGCAAGCTGCAGTACTAGTATCAGAATTAGTAGAATATGTTTTAGAGACCTATAAAAATAAACTTAATATAAAAAATGTATATGCATGGTCAGACTCACAAGTCGCACTGGCATGGATAAAATCGCCATACATAGGTGGAAGACCCAGAACTTCTGGATCTTATCACCGAAAAGAGCAATACGTGAGGTGCTTTCTCCCATCTCCCCACATTAGCGATTTAAAACCGTTTTCACATGTAGGCTGTGACTTTGGGGGTCCTTTCTTTATCACTATGAGCAAAAATAAAGGGGTTAGATCAAAAAAGGCATACTTATGTTTGTTCGTTTGTTTGGCAACGAAAGCCTTGCATTTAGAACTTGCATCAGATCTTACTAGTGAATGTTTTTTGGTAGCTTTACGCCGATTTATAGCGCGCAGAGGCAAATGTCTTCAAATTTACTGTGATAATGGAACAAATTTTGTAGGACCCAGCAGAGAATTGGTAACGCTGTTAAAAGACGCCGCATAAACGGAAACGATTTCCTTTAAATTTAATCCTCCCAGCGCTAGCCATATGGGTGGTCTCTTTGAGAGAGCAATCAGATCCGTAAAAACGCATTTATCTCGAATCATAGGAAATCAAATTCTAAGTTATGAAGAATTTAACACGATATTAGTTAGAATCGAAGCGATACTCAATTCGCGCCCCCTATCGCCCATGAGTTCAGACCCGAATGATCTTTCGGTCTTGACCGCAGGGCATTTTTTGACATTAAATCCAATGACAACTCTTCCTGAAGAAAAGACTGTCAGAGGTAAAAATTAATAGGCTAACACACTGGCAGCTTTTACAAAGTTTGCACCAGCAATTTTGGAAGAAATTTTACCAGGAATATGTGCATACATTAATGCAAAGCAATAAATAGTATAAAGAAGGTTCACGTCTAAAGGTTGGTGACTTGGTGCTAATTAATGGAGACCCGGCTCCTCCCTTATCTTGGCGTATGGGTAGAGTGATAGAACTGCATTATGGCACAGATGGTGTCGCTAGATCTGCTACTTTAAACACTACCCTTGGATCTTTAAAAAGACCATTGGTGAAATTATGTCCCCTTCCATCGACAGAGGCCGAGGATGGTAACAATTAATTATAGTATTCAATAGTTATAGTTTGGAAAATGTCTAATTTTAGCATAGTAGAATTAGATATGAGGTTTATTATTTGTTTATTTTTTTTTGGAAATTTTTGGAAATCCCTTCGCAGAGCTATGGGGCTTTCGGTGGGCAGTGTTCAGTTTTAAGTTTAGTTTTTAAATTTAAATTACGCGCGCGAAAACTTCCGTTTTCGCAACAAAAGGTGGTTCGCGCAGGCGCACTCATCGATCTCTTAGATAGCTACTTTAAAACCGCGACGGACGCGTCTTGCAGCAATTTTGAGTTATAGTGGAATTTTAATAGAAAATAATTAGTTCGCAACGCATAAATCATAGTTCCCAATCCTAAACACATTAAACGACCCAAACAGAGGAATACAACACCACGCCAGGCCTGGATGAAGACATCATACATTTCCTCGTGAGTAACCTTTATTCCTTCATTTATTGAAATCAGCACATAATTACGGTCCACTTGCTAGTTA
This sequence comes from Brachypterus glaber, assembly GCA_958510825.1. Taxonomy (NCBI): domain Eukaryota; kingdom Metazoa; phylum Arthropoda; class Insecta; order Coleoptera; family Kateretidae; genus Brachypterus; species Brachypterus glaber. The sequence continues at coordinate 21,456,525 of OY294047.1, read as the reverse complement.
TCATCATTAAACAGAGAGTTACACTTTCCCAATCTCTTTGTGATGTTACCATATCCTGTATTTTTCTATGTAAGAATTCGAAATAAAAAGAAAATAAAAAGTATGCTCCGAGCTGAAATTTTGTGAATTTTTGTTATACCTGTAAGTATGCAAAATCTTATTTTTGAAATTTTGGGATTTCGGGATTTCGATAAGAATTTCAGGATTTCGGTTGGGACTTTTTCGAGGATGTACACGGGATTTTGGGGAGACTAACCTCTCGGGTAAAATCTAACAAATTTAAAATAGCCATAACTCATTTTTTTTAAATAGCACCTTACAGTTTTTTTTTATTTAGTTAAATAGAAAAATAAGTTTTCTTTAAAATTAATATAGGGTACCGTTTTCGAGTTATTTGCAAATTATTGTGAAAAAAAGCGAATTTCTGTAAATTTTTAAAGTTGTATTTAATCAAGTAGGTCGGTAAATGACATTTAGTTTATATTTCTTTAAGTTATATGTCATCGTAATTATCCTGATAAATTAGAGTAAAATAATGGCAGAGGCTTATCCCCTAGAAGAATTCACACAAATTTTTCCCAATTTGGGAAAGAAAACGCAGTGAAATCTCTAACACAACCAATTAGAAACAACGAAGATAAATATTTTTAAAATTATTGGTTCTCCATAAACTTCTAATAGGCCACTTCCGTGAATAACCCTATATAAAATAAAAAAAAATAAAAATTTTTTTTCTCCAAAAGAAAATCTTAAAAAAAAAACGATTTTTTTATAACCAAAAAAAATTGAAAAAAAAATATCAAAAATGTTTTTTTTTTATTTGCTTTTACGAAAAACGAAAAAAAAAATAAATAATTTTTTTTTGAAATTAATAGTTTTTTTCAATTTTTTTAATAGTTTAACTTTTTTGTTTTTTGGGGATTACTTTCAAAGACAATAGAGATCTTCCCCCCACAGATCTTAATTTTTCCTAAAAATTTTGAGTCGATTGGATAATTCGTTCTTGAGTTATGGTGTAAACAAAAACCGTGACAGACAGACATTTTCAAAGTTTTTATTTTTTCATTAAACACATTTGTATCCAAGAATTTTTTGTCTAGAACGTTTTTTTTGCGATTTTGGAAATTCGAAACTACCGTATAATACTATTCTATAATATTATATGTATATTATATATTCTATAGCATAATAACTGTTTAGTTTTCATCCTGTATATAGTCGATTTTGTTAAGTCCGTTACGCGGACAAATATAAGGTTTCACGCGCATGACATACTACCTGAAGTTGCTGGCTTCAAGCGATATTTCAGTGTAGTTTCAATGAGTTCGTAAAACAGCACGGTTTGGACAATACGTTAAATTCGTCAGGGGGTGCGATACTCACGCCACTATCGCTTCCAAAGAACAAAAATAACAATATTTATTCGTAATGAATCACGCTAAGGAAAATACATCCAATAAATAACATTTCGCTTAGAACGAGTTGCAAATAGGGCTTACGCCATTTCTCCCAGGAAACATCATCTTGGGCCCAAGTACAAGAAGACACCTGGAACAATACAAGTAAGTCCCTTTTGCCTCACGTCACAAAGGTCCTTCGATAAAACACCTCAGTGGTTAACATTTGGTCTTCGAGACAAGGATAACTCTGAATTTTTGTTCTTTTGGAAATATTTCATTTTTTTCGCGGCATTTTTCGCCACTTTGTACTTTCGCTTAAAATTTAAGTTATTGTTTGTTTTTTAATTAAATTCAATTTTTTTTTTCGCCTTTTACTATATCGTATAGTGCGGAAAAATTCAAAAATCAAGAGTATCACGCACTTTTGATAAATATAGGTATTACGTACATATAGTTTTGTTTTTAATTGAATTCAAATTTTTCGCTTATTATATTGTAAAATTCTACAATTAAATGTATTACGTACTTTAATTCAAAAATTTTCGCGTCATTATATTGTAAAATTCTAAAATTTCAATTGTATTACGTACTTTTGAAAATATACTATTTTGCCTTATTTCGCGTTAAAAATAATAGTTTTGTTCATAATCATACGATTAAGCTAGGAAAGAAAGACAAAATTATATATATATATATATATATATATATATATATATATATATATATATATACACGGTGTATTTGAAATAGCGTCGGAAATTTTAACAGATACATCATAAAATATGACAAAAAGTTCCTATAAACATATGTCTAAAAATGCGTCATAAGGGAGCTACGCCCTTTTGAAAGTGGCTAAAAAAATCGGTTTATTATTTAATAACTCAGGAACCCTTTGAGATATATCAACGAGGTTTTGCACGTCAACTAATCCTACCAAGGACCGTTTTTATGTGTTATTTTCATATACTTATTTCAACCAGGGGTGTGCGAAACGGGGAGGGCTTATCAGTTTTTTGTCCCAAACTTTTTTCTGTGTAACTTTTTAGCAATTTTATTTTTGAAATATGATTCCCCAGGTCAAAATACATAAAAAAGGTACTCTTGTTGTAATACTGTACGATTAACCGTTTTCGAGAAAAATTCATTCGAAGGTGAAATTCCACGGTTCGAGGACGAAAAATTAAATACTAAAATGTTGAAAACCAAAATTTCAATATTTCAAAAATAAAATTGCAAAAAAGTTACACAGAAAAAAGTTTGGGACAAAAACTGATAAGGCCCCCCCGTTTCGCACACCCCTGGTTTAAATAAGTACGTAAAAATGACATACAAAGATGGGCCTTATTAGGATTAATTCACGAGCAAAACCTCGTTAACATATCTCAAAGGGTTCCTGAGTTATTAAATAAAAACCGATTTTTTAGCCAATTTCAAAGGGGCGTGGCTCCCTTATGACGCATTTTTAGACATATGTTTATAGGAACTTTTTGTCATATTTTATCATGTAGAATCACCTGTTAAAATTTCCGACGCTATTTCAAATACACCCTGTATATATTTTTTTTGCATTTTTAATCATTCTATTATTGGAAATATCTGAGCATTTTCGCCTTTTGAATAAAAATATTTGCCAAAAAAAAATAAATATTTTTTGCTTGTTTAATAAATAATCTTATTTTTTATTAGTCTATTTTTGCAAATTTTGTTTTAAAATCTTAAATTTTGTGTTAAAACTGAAACAAATATTTGGTTACGGGAAAATTTTGGACCAAGGCAAAAAGTACACAAAATTTTGTTTTAATAAAATTTATACATTTCGACTTATCAGTAAATCCAGAGTTTTTTACCGTATTTTTATATTTGAAAGAGCTGTGAAAAGAACAATTTATTTTAAATTTATTTAGCATTGTAATTTTTAAAGATTTAAATCATACAGGGTCCGCCTTATACGTGCTTTGAGGGAAATTCCAGGTGTCCTCTGATTTTTCAGGCAGAGGAAATCCTCATTTCATTTTTCTGTTTTTTACAGAAAATATTTTTCGATACATTTTTTTTTTATTTTTTTACAAAAAAACATTTTCGCTACATTTTTCTGTTTTTTACAGAGAATATTTTCTCTACTTTTTTTCTGTCTTTTACATAAAATATTTTTCGCTACATTTTTTTGTTGTTTTTTACAAAAAAAATATATTTTCTTCTTTATTTTTTAGAAGAAATATTTTCGCTTCATTTTCTCTCTCTTTTTTAAAGGCTTGTTTCGGCTAGTTTAATACCTTTTTATTGCTCTGTTTGGTTTAACAAACATGGAAGCTTTAACGTATATACGTCAGGCCCAGGTAGAGCGTTTAAAACGGATATACAATGTTGCGCAAAATGCACAACTGGTATAAACCAGAACGCTCAGGTTATGGCCACGGGAATCACCTCTTGTGTTCTCAAACCGCTTGATGGTGAGGAGCCAGTTCTACATGTAGAGGCCATGATTCTACCTTCGCTTATTTCCAATGTACCTTCGTGTTCTATTGATACTTCTCACTGGAAATACATTTCAGAACTGCCACTGGCAGATCCAGATTTTAATCGCTCCAAAAGTGTGGACATGATTTTGGGAGTATCAGTGTTTTCTCAAATTTTAAAATCTGGAAGAGTGTCAGGTGGTCCAGGGAAGCCTATGGCATTGGAATCAGCTTTAGGATGGATCCTTATGGGCGAAATAAATACCCCCTCTCAGCCTCTTATCTCTTTACTTTCGTCAGTAGATACATTTGATCTTAGAAATTTCTGGGAAATTGAGCAAGTACCGGAAAAACACTTTATTTCTCCACCAGAAGAACAGCGCGAGGAAATATAGAAAAATACAGTTTCTCGTACCACAGATGGAAGATACGTTGTCGCTTTGCCGTTTAAAGACCCTGAACCAGACTTTTTGGAAGATTCAAGGTCAGTGGCTCTTAGATGGTTTCTTTCGCTCGAAAAAAGATTCGACCGTGATGAATCTTTTAAAAATACTTATAGTAATATTTTATATCGCTAAATAGCTGTTTGTTAGCTGGACCTAAGCTTCAATCAGATATCGCTACTTTGTTGCTTAATTTTCGCATACCTAAATACGTTCTCGTTGCAGACATTAAAGGTATGTTTTTGCAAATTTTAGTAAAAAAAATCACATCGTGATTATCAGAATATACTTTGAATATTTGACAAGCATTGTCCCATACAAGAATATGTTCTTACTTCCGTTGTATTCCCACAGACGTCATTGCCATTTTTAGCACAACGTACTGTCCAACAGCTTGTTGCAGACGAAGGACATAATTTTCCTTTAGCTGCCAAGGCCCTGATCAAGGATCGCTATGTTGATGACATTTGCAGTGGTGCTGACTCTTTGGAAGAAGCTGCACATCTGCAGGCGGAATTAATTGCACTTTTAAACAAGGCCAAATTTCAATTGGGAAAATGGGCTTCAAACTCTCCTCAGTTGCTTATAAATATCGCTATTGATGAACGACAATCGATTAATTTTAATTCGTCTGATAGTTCTTTAAAAATTTTAGGAGTTCATTGGCGTCCGTCCTCGGATTGCTTTTCTTTCGATGTTTCGCTTACGGACAGTAGTCCCACAAAGCGCTCAATCCTTTCAAATATTGCTAGGGTTTGGGATTCTTTAGGCTTTTTTAACACCATTAACTTTTTTTGCTAAGCACTTAATACAGTGTTTATGGTCTTTAAGACTGAATTGGAATGATCCAGCTCCACCAGATATTGCAGAAAAATGGTTACTGTTCAAGTCTGAATTATCTGTACTTGGTTCCTTGGAAATTCCAAGGTTTTTGGATTTGGCATATCTAGATGCTGAAGTTGAACTTCACGGATTTAGTGACTCCAGCGAAAAAGGCTACGCTGCTTGTGTGTAAAATCTTCAGAGAACGCTGCAGATATAGCTTCCAGAGGTTTGTTACCAAAAGACCTACTTCATTGTGGTATTTGGTGGAACGGTCCTAGTTGGCTTCATCTTTCCACAGACAAGTAGCCAACGAGAAACTTTTCTCCATCTCATCTGCTAAAAGAAGTAGAACTTGAGGCTGTCAAAACCACAAAACTAGCTTGTATGATAGCACAAGAGGAAAATAATTTTCTTGATCATCTTATAAATACTTTTTCCAATTTTCGCAAAGTACAAGGGATCGTAACATATATACTACGTTTCTTGCACAATACAAAAACTCCAACTGAAACCCTTTCAGGTGGACTTTCGCACCGTGAATTGCATTGTGCTACGTTATCGTTATGTAAGCGGGTACAAAGCATAGCTTTTCACGATGAACTTGTTCAAATTAAGGAAAACAAAATTGTTTCAAAACAATTGCGTAACCTAGCTCCTTTTGTAGATTTACAAGAAATATTAAGTGGGAGGTAGACTTCAGTACTCACACCTTTCTTTTGCTAGAAATCATCCCATTCTTCTTCCTAAAACTCACGTTTTGACGCATCTGATTATTAGGCACTTTCATGAAAAATACATGCATCCTGGCGCTCAAGCTTTGCAGTATATTTTAGGTGAACAGTTCTGGATTATAGCTTCCAAAAGCGCTATATATCATTGCATATCCAAATGCAATAAATACTTTAGAGCAAATCCAAAGACACTGACTGCAGTCATGGGAAACTTACCACTGTCTCGCATCTAGCAAATTAAACCTTCTCGAAATGTGGAGTAGATATGGTTTCTGCAAGACGTCAGCGTGGAGCTAAAGCCTTTAAAGCTTACATGTGTCTGTTCGTGTGTTTCGCCACGAAGGCCATACACCCAGAATTGGTACCCAGTCTTTCTAGTAAAGCTTTCTTAGCAGCATTTTGCAGGTTTATTGCTAGGCGTGGAAGAGTTTCTGACGTTTATAGCGATATGGTCACAAATTTTGTCGGTTGGGACAATATGATGTTGTAATATCTGCAGGACACTTGTAGTTATTTAGCCATAAAGTGGCATTTTAACCCTCCAGCAGCTTCCATATGGGAGGGCTCTGGGAGGCTGAGATTAAGACCGCAAAGAAACACCTTGCAAGAGTGATCGGGGAACAAATTCTCACTTTTGAGGAGATGGCTACCCTTCTGGCGCAGGTCGAAGCCATACTAAATTCCCGTCCGATCATGGCCATGAGCTCGAATCCACATGATCTGACCGCTCTTACGCCAAACCATTTTTTAAATATGGAATCAGTTTCCGCCCCTCCAGATGAGAACTTTTACTTATCTGATACCCCTATCAAACGACTATTTTTTTTTACTTTATACTCTGAAAAATCGGTTGCTAGACACCTCTAGAAAATTCTCACCAAATATGAGCTTTTAATTTTGATAAAAAGGTTCTCCGCTTTACAATTTTCCATTTTTTCCTCAGTATTAGAAACAAAAATTCATATCTCTTTGACAACTGTTCGTTAAAAAGTATCTCTCTTGTAGGAAATCGAACGCTCTACAAAAAAGGTCTCTTACAATTTTTTCGTAAACCTCACCGTTTAAAAGATATCAAAGGTTAAAGTTTGATTATTTTAAGAGACATTTCTGTTTTGCTTATGAATTTTATAACTCGCTTACAAAAAATTGTTATGAATTGCGCAATTCACAGTTTTGTAGGAAATTAACTGCTCTACAAAAATGGTCTCTTATGATTTGTCGGTTAAATTAAGCGTTTAAAAGATATTCATCGTCAAACTTCAATGCATACTAATTTTAATAGTTTTTGATGAATAATTCGAAAATTTTCAATTTAATTTATGAGTGTCACGAAAATTTATACAAATTTGAGTGAGAGATACTTTTTAACGAACAGTTGTCAAAGAGATATGAATTTTTGTTTCTAATACTGAGAAAAAAATGGAAAATTGTAAAGCGGAGAACCTTTTTATCAAAATTAAGAGCTCAAATTTGGTGAGAATTTTCTACCAACCGATTTTTCAGAGTATAAAGTAAAAAAAAAATAGTCGTTTTTTTTGACCCACCCTAATCAATAGGTTATCTCGCTGGCAGCTGGTACAAAAGTTTCAGCTTTCTGTCTGGCGTCACTGGAATAAAGAGTATTTACAGACTTTTCAGCAGCGCCTTAAATTGCACAAACTCGCCTTGGATGTTGCTAAGGGTTCTTTGGTTGTTTGTAAGAATGAAAATCTATACCCAGGGAAATGGCTTTTGGGTATAATTCAAGAACTACATCCAGGCGCCGATGGCATTGTCAGAGTTGCCACGGTGAAGACCAGTCAGAGCGCGTATAACCGTCCTTTGGTCAAACTTTGCTTGTTACCTTCCCAGTAACTTACTACTCCTTTCTTTTAGTTTAGTTAATAGGTTAGGGGATATTTTGTTGCTTCCTAGCAAACGTATCGCCATATATTTTTTTTATTAATTTTTATGGACTAATGGGGGGGGGAGTGTTTAGTTTCCATCCTGTATATAGTAGATTTTGATAAGTCGCTTACGCCATTTTTCCGAGGAAACATCATCTTGGACCCAAGTACAAGAAGACACCTGGAACAATAGAAGTCCCTTTTGCCTCACGTCACAAAGGTCCTTCGATAAAACACCCCAGCGGTTAACAATAAAAATGATAAAAACATGATCTGTGCCCATAGTTACATTGTATTGTATTTTATTGTGTTTTAATTAATAAATGTAAGTTTTCTTAAGATACAGTAATTAGGAATAGAGATCTGGCAGTGTCTTTAATTTCTTCGATCCCTTAAAAATAAATACGCTTTAAAATCCAGATAGTATTTACTAAATACAAATGCATAAAATAAGATAACATACGATTTTTGACATGGTTAAACTAACCTTATTTTTATAAATGTCAAACAGACATAACCCCATTTAAATAATCCACATTGACACAACTAAAGTTTATAGAAAACATGAAACTTTAGTTAACCCTACTTTTCCATTTATTATTTTTGGATTTAAATCGATATTTACATTAAAAATAAACAAATTATGTGAGAAAACTGAGTGTTTTTCAAAGTCGAACTAAAAGTGAATAACGGCGAACCATGATATCCCGGGTGAGTTTTATTTATGTCCACCCCTAAAATTAAGATACATGTTTATTCGAGAAAAAGGAAACTTTGATAATTTATATAATTTTATATTGGCTATAAAATGGCGGATTTATTTTTTTTTGTTTCACTTTTGGTTTCACCGGAAATGACGTCAACATGATTTTTAAAGAGAACAACCTGTATATATTTTACATATTTTTATTTATAATTAAAATCTGAGTACAGCCATGTTTCATTTGTCATTTCTTGATAGAACATGTCTTTTTTATTTGATTTTAATTTTAAGTCTAGTTAGGTTTGAAATATGCAAACACTAGGCAAATACCTTCTTTCAATAAAACTCTTATTTTTAATGGCCCCGTAGTACCGTTAAATCACATATTTTTTTCTTACCGTTAAATCATGTATTTTTTTTTCTTAAAAGACTGATATAATCAAAATTTTTGGGCAAACAATTACTATTAAAGTTTATTAAAAAATTACATGTTCCGTTCAAAAATTGACAAATGATACATGGTTGTATTCAGAATTTAATTCTGGATCAAAATATGTGAAAATATACAGGGTGTTCCCTTTAAAAATAAAAAGTTGAGGTAATGTCCGGCGAAACCGGAAGTGAAAAAAAAATAAATCCGCCATTTTATAGCCAGTGTTAAATTATATAAACCACCAGTCTCGTTTTTATCAAATAAAAATTAATCTTAATTTTAGGGGTGGACATAAATAAAACTCACGCGGTATAAGTAGACTTACCAATAAATCCGATTGAGGTATCGATAACAACAGTTTAGTAAAAATGTTTAAGGCATTATCAAGTGCTTCGTCGCCGTACAGTCTAAACACGCCGAAATTCACGTAACTACCGCATAATGCCGCCTTCAGCATCGAAAAACATATCGAAATGCCCTTCAGTTTTAAAGGATACGTTTGTTCTTTGGGCACTTCTACATTTAATATTCTACTACCTAAAAGAAAACATAAATAAATCAAAACATTTGATTAAATTCTTAGACAAAAGAAGGATAAATACTATATTAGTGTACAGAGTTTGTTTATGTCCAAAATAGTGACGAAATACATAAATATTCTTTGTAGTGGGAAGAAAATTAGTATATAACCCAATAAGCTAAGAAAGTAAGTATGTATATACCGGGTGTTTTTTTTAACCTGAAAGTTTCAAATATCTCAAATACTATGCATTTTAGAAAAAAAATGCCGGACAAAATTTGTTTATTTTTATGGTGGAAACAAAATGGCGTATTTATTTTTTACGGATATTTACGGGGGGGTAAGAGGAATTTTCGCTGGCGCGTGCCGTGGAAAAGAGATAGACTGCGCTTCTCTTGAGATAGACAGAGCTTCATTTGTTACTGCCGAAATATTGCAGGTAACAGTGACGTTCCACGAGAAACGCGTCAGGGTCGTTCCTCAACATATTCCCCCGCGATGAATGTCCATTTATGACTAAACTACTATTTCCTACAGTAGGAATCCTACTAAACCCAAAACGATTGCCGTTGTAATCGCTTCATCCCAAAATAAAGAGTATAATTAAATTTAAACTAATTTTAATTGAGGAAATATTTTCCCAAAATTTACCCCTTTTCTATACTAAATCTATACTTAACTATTATCAAAATATGAAAATCTGTCCTACTGCGAAGGCAGCGGACATAACTTAACTAATGGGCGCTTAAGTTCGCCTTGTGCTGTCTTGACTTTAGCTACCCTAGCGACTTAATCAGCCCCATAGTGAAGTTCTAAAATCCTTCCTAGCACCCATTTCCCAGGAGCAACGTTGTCCTCTTTGATAACCACCAAACTACCCTCTTTAAGAGAGTCATCCTTGAACCATTTTTGGCGCTGTTAGAGTGTTTGGAGGTACTGTTGGCTCCAACGTTGCCATATATTTCTATGGAAATTTTGTATTAATTGCCAACTAGACAGCCTATTTAATTGAATATTCGACAGATCCTCGTCTGGAGGAGTCGAAACTACATCTAAATTGAGGAAATTATTTGGAGTAATTACAGCCAAATCATTTGTACTTGAACTCATAGCCATTAATGGGCGTGAGTTAAGTACTGACTCTATTTGGGTAAGAAGGGTAGTAAATTCCTCAAAGGTAAGGACTTGCTCCCCAACTACTCTAGCTATATGGCTTTTAACTGACTTTATTGCAGCCTCCCATAATCCTCCCATATGGGGTGCTGAAGGCGGATTAAAATGCCAATTAATAGCAAGACTTTCACAAGCACCTTTCATCAACTCAGAAAACTCCCGATCTGCTCCAACAAAATTCTAATTTTCCATGAAAGGAATCTAACACAAAATTAAAAACCTTGCTCAATAAGACGGCTCCACACAGCTCCAAGCTCGGAAGAGAAATCTTCTTGAGCGAAGCAACTTTAGACTTTCCACAAATCAAATAAATCGAAATGCTGCTATCTGAATGCACAGCTCTTAAATATATGCAACATGCATATCCTTTTATACTACTATCACAAAATCCATGGAGCTCAAGTTCTGCTTTCTTATTCTTAACATCCAAAAAACGAGGAATTTTTAATTTGCTTAAGTACGAAAGTTCAGACTTAAACTTCGTCCATTTTAAAACTACTTCTATAGGTGTGTCATCCCACTGGGCCCCTACCGACCACAAAAATTGTATTAAATATTTTGCAAAAAATGTGATTGGAGCTAAAAATCCTAGGAGGTCCCAGATTCGGACAATGTCTGACAATATCGAACGCTTCGTAGGAAGCGTATCATTTGAAATGAAATGCAAAACAATCCGACGAAGGTATCCATTGCAATCCTAAAAGTTTTAGGGTATTATCTTCTGAATCGAATTTTATATTTTGACAATCTTCTGCGGGTAGATCTTGCAATATAAGTGGACAATTGCTTGCCCATTTACGCATCTCGAAACCTCCCTTATTAGGAAGACCAACTAATTGAGACTCCAATTCTTGAGCCTCTTCAGGAGTATCTGCCCCTCCCAAGCAATCATCCACGTATATTGCTGAAGTCAGTGCTTGGGCTGCCAAGGGAAAATTGTGACCTCCGTCACGAACCAACTGAATAATAGTGCGTATCGCCAAATAGGGCGAACTACTAAGACCAAAAGTTACACTGGTTAAAAGAAATTCTTTCAACGGATCTTCCGGACTAAACCTCCAAAGAATTGTTTGGTAATTTTGGTGGTTTGGCGCAACTAAAATTTGGAGAAACATCTTCTTGATGTCCCCAGCTACTATAATCTTGTATACTTGAAGATTTAACAATAACGAACTTATATCTGCCTGTAATTTTGGACCTGCTAACAAACAGTCATTTAAAGACCGTCCATTATCCGTTTTGGCGGATGCGTCATAGACTGGTCTGCACCTGGTGGTACTACTATCTGGCCTCCCGACGACTGTATGCGGCAAAAAAATTATTTTTCCACTATAGTCCTTTGGAGCTTTGACTAAATAACCATCTTCCAAATAACCCGAGATGACGTCACTGTAAGCCTGCTTCAGTTCGGAATCTTTCGCGAACCTTCACTCCAAAGAGTAAAATCTTTTTAGTGCCATGGAATAAGAATTGCCCAAATTTACATCAGATTCATTTTTAAACGGCAGTTCTACTATGTAACGCCCACTTGAGTCACGTGAAACCGAATCCACAAATTTTTGTTCACACAGAACATCATCAGGATCAGAATGTTCCTTTTCTGGAACCTGTTCTGTCCCCCAAAAGCGTCTAATATCAAAAGTGTCAACAGAAGTAACTAACGAAATGTTAGGTCCTCCACTATGAGCAACTTTCCCCATTAAAATCCAACCAAAAGATGTATCCAAGGCTATTGGTTCTCCAGCTTCTCCAGAAATTAGACAAATGCTCCCATTGCGAAGACTCTAGGGAGTTCGGAGGAACATTGGAAACTAAATGGGGTAAAATATAAGCTTCTACTGAAAAAACGGGACCATCCTTACTTAAAGGCTTTATATAACATTGACCAATCCCACTAGAAACGACTGGAGATTCGGCATTAATGCCTGTAACTATCGAAGACACTTTTTCTATACGCATACCTAAATTATTGGCGCATTTTTGCGTCATCACTGACTCGTCATCGAACCAGTGTCAAGTAAAGTACGAACCGGTTGAAAGTTTCCACGAGAATCTTTAACTTTGACCATTACTGTGGACAACAAAACTGACGAAGTCGAAGTTGCAGTAAGAGTAACTTTTCCGTCTGCCCCTACGTTATTGGTCGCACTGTTGGAGCTCGTATTGGTCTCCGAAACCAGGCGACTACTACTACCACCACTACTACTAAAACTTGCAGAAGTACCTGCTTTTTCAAAGTGCAATAAGCGATTATGCTTTAACTTGCAAAAACAATTGTTTTTCGCAGAACAATTTCGAACTGAGTGCTCCTTTAAACAATTCAAACAAAGATAAAGCTCTTTTACCAGATCATATCTCTTGTGAGAATCATGCTTTAAAAAAGAAGGACAATTTTGAATCGAATGTGTACTAGATTTGCAAACCTTACACTTGCTTGCATCTACAGCACTAACTACAAAAGCATGTTTATTCACGCTTGAATTAACCTTTGAATTCGTGTAAGAATTTACAGAAAAATTCGTTTTTTCAGGTTTTTTACTGGCAGATACTTCTATGGACTCTAACCCTTTACTATGATTTTCTAGGAATTTTTTAAGATCATCAAAACTAGGAATTGCAGCACTATCATCTAATGTGCTTTCGAATTTTGTACACAAATGCTTAGGTAATTTTTTAAAAACCAGATCGAACATAACGAAACTCCAATGGTTTGTTTCCAAACCTAACGAATTCAGTATGGACAGATTTTCATTTATGACATTTAAAAGATTATACAAAGCGGTAGAACTATCTGCAACACTAACGGGTAAATTTAAAATATTGTGCCAATGTATTGTGGTCAAAATGCGACTATTTTCAAATCTATCACATAATTGTTTGTAAAGGATTGGATAGTTTTGGGCCGAGGCTGGAATGCTTTTTGCCACATTTAATGGTTCACCAGAGAGACTAGAGGTCAAGTGGTAGAACTTTTCTATGCTAGACAAATTTTTGTTTTTATGCACACGATCATCGAAAAGATCTTTAAACCCACTCCATTCAGAAAACTTTCCACTAAATACTGGTAGGGGTATGGGGGGTAATTTGACACCGCTATTGCTACAACTACTATTTTGGTTTCTGGTGTCATTACTAGTCCCAACAAGCTTATTTAGCTTCCTACCAATATCCCAGTAGATATTGTCAATTTTCTGAACTTCATCTTTTTCTCTAGCCAACTCTTGTTTTAACCGAGCTTCGGTCAGATTTGATGCCGCTATGGCATCCAAAATATCATTAGACAGTTTTTCGCATAGCTGATAGCTTAAATCTGCCGTCCTATGGCTAGCCAAAAAGCTTTCCAATTTGGTGACATCCTCTTCGGCCTGAGTGGCGCGATTATAAATACGTTTAAGCCTCTCATATTAAGTCTGCCTCTTATAAAATAAAGCCATGTGTTGACTCATTTTATTTTTATAAACCGAAATTACTAAATTTATTTAAAATATATTTAAATAAAACTATTTTATTTTATTAAAAAAATAATTTACCCCCCACTGTTTATCTTAAATATTTTAAGAAAACAAATCTACTACTAAAATTTAAAATGTGTTGCAGATACTTATTAAATATATTGAAATCAAATAATTTTTTAAAGTATAGCAAAGGTTTATTTATTTTCGTATAAAAAATTGCAAAAACTTTATCAAAGAATGCGACAAAATAACCAAAAAACGAGTAACTATTTTTACCCTATTTTCTTTACATAAATTTAAGTATTTTAATTTTAAGAAAATCTAATTTTTCTGTACTAAAGCGAAAATTAAAATTCTATATCAAAATCTCCTATTTTTTCAATGAAACCAAAAAAAAAATAATCTACTATAAAATTCTTGAAAATTAATCAAGATTTAAATTACGTTTACGGTAAAGTATTTGTAAAACTACCACGGACTTTTCTCAGATATACTAAAACCTATAAAAAATCGTAAAGTAATGTTTTATAATTATAATTTATAAATTAATAAACTTCAAAAAAAATTAGAAACTACTAGAACTTTTTTTTCCCACCGTAGATCACTGCGAAAAAACATCAAATATTTGAGAAAATATCTGCAAAAACCAAAGTATGTTTTACTTTTCCCAAAAATTTGTCCTGGGAAATATATAAAACTACTCAAAAAACTGCTAAATAAGTTTGTGAAAATGCACCAAAATATTTGTAAATTCCAGAGACTATACCACACAAGATATACGTGAAATATCCCAAATATATACTATAAAAAAAATCTAAGAACATTTCACGGAAAACCCACGAAATAAATTGCGTGAAAATATCTCTAAAAATAGGCCCGAGAACGACTATAAACTAAAAAATAAATAAATAAATATCCTAAATAAATAAAAAAATGCAGATTTTCTGTGATGAAAATGCTTAAAATTCTACTACTAGTGTCCAACCCAAATAAAACTTTCTTTATTTCAAGATAACGCGAAGTCTGTAGCGGCAATCGTTTTGTACATCTACTATAAAAAATGCGTAACAAAAAATACCTAACCGTCAAGCTAACGCCTTACCTTAAACAAGGCAAAAAAAAGAAAATTATTTTTCAGAATAATGCTGCGATTTTATATTATTTTTAGCCTAATTTTGTACAGTAATGGTACAAAATACACCAAAAAATAATTATCTACTACTAAAATATCCCAAAAAACGCAAAAGCTAGTTAAATTACACTTTAATTAATTACACCAAAGTCGGCGACGACTGACGGAAAATCGGCGAAGAATGGACCATTTTTTGACGGCGTTCAGAGATGTAAGATGTTGTGTAAGTTGACTTTATTAAAAGAAGCTTCTTACCTTGGTGGATGTGGCTTTTCTCTTAAGGTACATTAATAATTGCCTGTGTAAGAAACTGCTTTCCCATAGGAATGTTGAATTGCGATGATTTGGCTGTGTTAATTTCCATGTAATTACATTAGCCTGGATGGGATATATAGTTTGAACACTATTTAATTTAAATACTGTTTTTTCGAAACAGTATAATTAAAATTATTTTCGCTGGCGCGTTCCGTGGAAAAGAGATAGACTGCGCTTCTCTTGAGATAGACAGAGCTTCATTTGTTACTGCCGAAATATTGCAGATAACAGTGACGTTCCACGAGAAACGCGTCAGGGTAGTTCCTCAACAACCTCAAAAAAATATATCATTGCGAAAAGTATGTTTTTTGAGGTTCTGTTGAAAATGGGAGCTAACTTTCAAATTCTGACCTCAGATTCGGATTCAGCGGCTCAAAATACAGAGGGATCGACTAGTCAAGTTCGTCAGAGATGCAACTTTTTTAATTTTGTGTGGCTGTGTTATCTCTGCAACTAAAAGTCCGATCAAAAAAAAGTTTTTTACAAAAGATTTTTATTTTTTTGAGGGGAATTAAATAACAGTAAAAAAAAAATATGTTTGTAGTTAAAAAAAAACATAGTTGACCTTGAAAACGTAAATATCCGTAAAAAATAATTACGCCATTTTGTTTCCACCATTAAAATAAACAAATTTTGTCCGATATTTTTTTTCTAAAATGCATAGTATTCGAGATATTTGAAAGTTTCAGGTTAAAAAAAAAACACCCGGTATATATATATATATATATATATATATATATATATATATATATATATATATATATATTTTTTTTTTCTGTCATATACACGCCCAAATCGTATAATTGACGTCAATCAGACACCCAAATTTACGTTGTGGCGCCCGACTTTGGGCGTCAGTCCGTTTAATGCGCGCAATCGACTTCTCTGGATGGTTAGAGTGTAGTACAGGTCCTAACAAAAAATATTTTTTGGCGTCACTTTGATAGGTGTTTATCTAGCTAGATACAAAAGGGGTTCGTTCAAGTGGCCACCAGGTGGCGCTGTTGCAGCAAATGTATAATACACTTTACATAATACACGTTAAACTCACACCCAGTGTATCTACACCGTTGTGACGCCCAAAATGTATAATACACGTCAAAGAGACGCCCAAAAACTGGCAACAATGTATTTAAAAATCATTTTGGCGAAAATAGCCAAATGTCATATTCAAAGACGTATTTATATGACTTACATACCATTAAAATAATTATTAATAGGAATGGTAATGTATACATTATGAAGATATATTTGTGTTTTATTTTAAAGTATGCATAGCTTAATGTAAATGAGAATATAAGAAAATACATTTGGTAAGTATATTTAAGAACATAACCTCAAATATATTTTTTTTTATATTTTATTATATGGGATTACCACCAATAAAATTCTGTTTTCAGCCCTGAAGTAAGATCCATATGGACCAATACTGGTTTTTAAAACAATGACCGTTTTTCATTGTTCAGCAAGTTTCCAAAATAAAAAAACTTGCAAAATTTCTATATTTTAATAAAATGGGGAACGAAAAAGTAAGTAAAATATTAAATATATGAATTCATATCGGAAAGGATATATTTATCTTAAAGTATTGCTTAGGTATAGCTATTTGAATAAAATTATAATTTTAGATTTGGTATCATTACGTAATGGGACAATTCTTTAACAAAGAGACTCCACCAAGGGATAATTGTCAAATCAAAGTTATCTGCGGGGGCGGGGGTTGGGGGTAAGTATTATATAAAATGATATAGTCAGCCGAGTTAAGCATGTGCACCAAATTTTAGCTTTTTAAGTATACTCTAAGTGGGTAAAAAAGAAAGGGGTGTTAACTTAGCCTTATACGCGTATGGTGGGTGACGGGGAGACGAGGGGGAATGTAAAATTTATTGTAAAATTTTATTATCATTAAATGAGTATGTAACCTAATTTTAGTTTTAAATAATCTTGTGTGGGTAAAAATATATTTTTTTTAATTTTAGGGTCGGGGGTTGGGGGTAGGTATTATATAAAATTGTACTGTCAGCCAAGTTAATCATGTGTACCAAATTTTAGCTTTCTAAGTATATTCTAAGGGGAAAGTCTAATTTGATGATCACACACAAAATAATTTAAAAAATTATTATTCGGTAAATATTAAATCAATTAAGTGAGGTCACTCAGGGTAGGTGCGGTCACATGTGCTCTACTGAATAGAATACTTTGAGTCAAAATACCGCCTCCAGTTCCGCCCCCACACCCAACAAATATTGCAAATATGGGACTATTTGGTGCGGTCACTCAGGGTAGGTGCGGTCACTCGTCCTCTTCACGACAAAGTTGTTTTGGTTGTTGCAACGCCCCACTGCCGCCCCCAGAAACAATAAACGTGATAAAAAATGCAAATATGGGGCAATTTCGTGCGGTCACTCAGAGTAGGTGCGGTCACTCGTCCTCTTCAGGACAAATAGGTTTTTCATCTTGTACCGCCCCCAATGTCGCCCCCAGAAACAATAATAAACTTGATAAAAAATGCAAATATGGGTCAATTTCGTGCGGTCACTCAGCGTGGGTGCGGTCACTCGTCCTCTTCATGAAAAAGTGGTTTACGTTGTTGTAACGCCCTCAATGCCGCCCCCAGAAACAATAAGCGTGATAAAAATACAAATATGGGGAAATTTCGTGCGGTCACTCAGAGTGGGTGCGGTCACTCGTCCTCTTCAGGAAAAATTGGTATATATATATGTTGTATCGCCCCCAATGCCGCCCCCAGAAACAATAAGCGTGATAAAAAATGCAAATATGGGGCAATTTCGTGCGGTCACTCAGAGTGGGTGCGGTCACTCGTCCTCTTCAGGACAAATTGGTTTTGGATGTTGTATTGCCCCCAATGCCGCCCCCAGAAACAATAAACGTGATAAACGTTCACCTGGGCGATTTTAAATAAAAGTTTCGTGGAACCCTACATTTTTTGGACTAAAACATACCTGATGACATAAGAAATCAATTTCCATTTGAAAGAAAATCATAAACGATACACTTTTTTAGAAAGATAAAAAAACGTTTTTTTTGAGTAATAGGGTGTGTCAAAAAATTCCGATTTGCGAAATCGAAAACGCTCTCTGGCTCAAAAGTTGCTCCTTAGTAAAAAACTGTGGCCACTCAAAAATGAGCCAAATCGATTAATGTTTAGAGGTAGCTCAAAGCACTCAAAATATCGGTACCTGTTTTTCGGATAAAAAGTGATTGTATATAAAATTAAGGAAATTTTGGAGGGTTCCTTTGGTAATATTTAGAAACAATACTAATTGTGAGAAAACTAAAAAAAATATATTTCCCCTTCCCTTAATTAGAACATAAAAAAATTGCCAATTATTTAAAGATTTTGCGAAAATTTATTGAAAATGGGCGTATTTAAAATGACATAACTTCCTTAGGAATGATTTTTTGACCAAGGTGCATATAAACTTTTTTTATGGTTTTAATGTTAAATAACCACTCATTACTAAAATATTTGTTTTTTGCTTTATATTTTTTAATTTTTTAATTTTTGGTTCTTCATGCGTAAAAATTTACTTTTAAATGCATTTATCTTTAAAAGGGTTAAACCTGCGATGTTAAACCACAGAAACTTTTTTGTGTATTTTTACATAAAAAAGTATTCCAACCAAAAAATCAAAAAAAAGTACACCGAAAAAAGTTTTAGGCAAAAAACAGAAAATCCACCCGGTTTCTAATCGAAATTAATTTTTTTTTACTCAACTTGAGGAAAAAAATTATGTTTTCTGTATAGTCATGTAGGTTTACATGTATATATGCTTATATACTAATATATAATTTTGCAGATTTTTTATTTAAAACTATTTTTTATGCACTTTTAAAAACTTGCAAAAATTAAATTTTCGCGAAATCTTCAAATAATTGGCGATTTTTTCATGTTCTAAGTTAAGGGGAGGGGGGATGTAATTGTTTTAGTTCTTACATTTAGTATTGTTTCTAAATATTACCAAAGAAACCCTCCAAAATTTCCTCAATTTTTATCGGTATCAGTTTTTATCCGAAAAACAGATACCGATTTTTTTTAAGTTTGAGTGCTTTGAGCTACCTCTAAACATTTATCGATTTGGCTCATTTTTGAGTGGCCACTGTTTTTTACTAAGGAGCAACTTTTAAGCCAGAGAGCGTTTTTGATTTTGAAAATCGCGATTTTTTGACACACCTTATTACTCAAAAAAACGTTTTTTTATCTGTTAAAAAAGTGTATCTTTTACGATTTTCTTTCAAATGGGAATTGATTTCTGATGTCATTAGTTAT
Organism: Brachypterus glaber; assembly: GCA_958510825.1. Lineage (NCBI taxonomy): Eukaryota > Metazoa > Arthropoda > Insecta > Coleoptera > Kateretidae > Brachypterus > Brachypterus glaber. The sequence goes on along the minus strand of OY294047.1, from coordinate 21,436,762 downwards.
GTTTTAGTCCAAAAAATGTAGGGTCCACGAAATTTTTATTTAAAATCGCCCCGGTGAACCGT
>OY294047.1:21391151-21436500 GCA_958510825.1 Brachypterus glaber | reverse complement strand
ACCCTATAAACTTCATAAACGAATTTTTACACATGCCTGAACATTGATAAAGGCTATCATTTCATGTAATTGTTGCTTGGTAATTTTAACCAGGGACGTGCGATATGAGGGGCGATGCCCCTCTTTTACCCCAAACTTTTTTATCCGTAATTTTTTGACACTTTCTCAATAAAATAATAATCTTTTATTAAAAATACATAAAAAAGGTACACTTTATGTAACACCGTAGAGCCAACCGTTTTCGAGAAAACTGCAATTGTAGAGGCAATTTCACGTTATGAGCATCAAAAATAGGAACTAAAAACGCACCAATAAAATTTTAATACTGCAGAGAGATTCTACATTAAAAACTACGAAAAAAACTTTCCATACAAAAATATCCACAAATCGTTTTTAAGGGAGCTACGGTCCCTTAAAAAGTGTTACTCTCTAAGAAAATTTAGTACTCTTAAAACTTATTTTCGAACCTAGATGTATACTGTGGTATATAGGGTTCCAGAAATATTAAATAAAAACTGCTTTTTAGATGTACCCTTAGAAGGGGCGTAGCTCCCTTAGGACTCATTTCCGGACCAACCTTTATAGGAACTTTTTTTCATATTTTTTAATGTAGAATCACCTCTTAAATTTCTCTAACTTATTTCTGAATAACCCTGTATAGAGCGTGGAAAAAGCCAAAACATTTCAGTCTATGAGATCGCTACCAAACTTTTAGGGCGTCTTCCAGGCACATTTTGAATCAAAAATTTACCGGGAGCCACTCTGGAAAATGATTGGCGCTAGGTGATATGACGTCATCAAAATGGCGGAATTTTTACTTATGGAGCAAAAATTTTATTATTTCAAATATCTATCTATCAACTAATTGATTGATTTTTAAGTTTTTGATCTCTTTCAAAGCTGAATGATTGCCCCCTATAAGCCGATGTTGCGAACTTGAAATGTTGTTTTCTCTTATAAATTAAACACTGTGTAATGCTCAGTATCACAAAAACTAAAACTCTTAAAAAAAATTGAATTTAGATATAGCTACCAAATTTTCAGGTTGTCTTTCACATACATTTTTTATCAAAAATCCACTGGGAGCCACTCTGGAAAATGATTGGGTTCTCGCTAACGTAACGTCATCAAGGCCAACTCTCAAATATACGTTATGTTTGCTTATATCCTGAATACTTTCAAAACTCATGCAAAAATTTTGTTGTTTCTGGTCCCATTAAAAAAAATGATTATTTTTTATATAACTGCGGCTAAGTTGGAACATATCTTACCCTTTTTACTTCAGTGCACTGTGCGCATAAAACCAAGTTTTTTTTTCAACTTTCAGATGATTTTTTGTTTTATAATTCGTTTTGGCGAGTCAAAAGAATAATTTTTAGGCCAAAATTAACAAAATCTTTTAAGCCGTTGTTAAGAAAAACGAGTTTCATTTGTTTCAAGAAAAAATGCTAGATATGAAAAAAGTGAGCTTAACAACTGATTTCACATGAAAAAAATAAGAAGAAAACATTATATGAACTTTTGTGCCAAATCGCTTTTTGAGAGAACTAGGGCACTTTTAAGGGGCATTTAATCTAATGACTTGAAATTTTATATAGCATTTACTACTTATAAATGTTATCCTTTCGTGTTATAAAAGAATAAATATTCAACCAGGGGCGGACCTACAGCTTTTACAGCTCTATTAAGGGGCACCCAATTACTACGCACTTGTCAAAAATTTAAAATATTAAAGTGTTAAATGTGTATACTTATTGGTTACATACAACATTGAAAATTTGATTTCGATGAGTAAAATCGTTCCCTAGTTATGAAGTGAGAAATATGCTTAAAAGTGCCCCTTAAAAAGACCCTATCTCCCTTAGGAACCGTTTTATCACAAAAGTTCATATGTTTTTTTCTTATTTTTTTACGTAAAATCACCTGGTAAGCTTATTTTTTTTCATGTCTCATTTAAACAAATGAAACTCATTTTTCTTAATAGGGGTTGATAGATTTTGCCAATTTTGGCCTTATAATGATTCTTTTGACTCACATACACGAATTATAAAACAAAAAATTGGTTAACTCAAAGTCGAAAAAGACTTGGTTTCCTGCACACACTGAACTGAAAAGATATGTTCCAACTTAGCCGCAGTTATATAAAAAGTAATCGTTTGTTTGTTAAACGAGATCAGAAACAATAAAATTTTTGCATTTAATTTTGAAAATATTTAAGATAAGCAAACATATATTTGAGAGTTGGCCTTGATGACGTCACGATAGCGAGAACCAATCAATTTCCAGAGTGGCTCCCGGTGGATTTTTGATGAAAATGTATTTGGTAGCCATATCTAAATTCAATTTTTTTTAAGAGCAACAGACAATTTGGCCCATTAGTTTTTGTGATTTTGAGCATTACACAGTGTGTAATTTATACGAGAATAAAATATTTCAAGTTCGCAACATCGGCTTATAAGCGTATAGCTTTGAAAAGAGATCAAAAACTTGAAAATCGTTTAATTAGTTTTTAAGATATTTTAAATAATAAAATTTTGCTCCAATGGTAAAAATTCCGCCATTTTGATGACATTATATCACCTAGCTCCAATCATTTGCCAGAGTGGCTCCAGGTGAATTTTTGATGCAAAATGTGTCCAGAAAGCGCCCTAAAAGTTTGATAGCGGTCTCATAGCTTATTCCATGCACTAATACGAGCCCAAAACAGTGAACTTTTTCGGATTCATCAGTGTGTAACGTGTTAATTTCATTTTATAATAATTTTGGCGAAGGTGCCTTTAAAAATTGGGTAAATAGGTTACTTCAATAACGGGTATACTTTGGCTATTTTGAGTTTATTTAATAGTATATTATATTGGTATTTTAGCTTAATACTCGGTTAAAACAGGAAATCTTCAATATTCTTGAATTGGAGAAATAAACCATAGTTCGGCCCTGAAAATAATAATAATAATAATTAGTAAGAGTTTAATATTAAAAGAATAGGGTAGTTAATTAGGTAAATTAAGTTGTATTCACCTGATGTAATTAATTTAAGATCTAGTTGTAGTTTTCGTAGGATTAAGCATACGTTTTAGGTTATCAGAATAGGTTTCAGACATCATAGCTTCTTAGGATTGTTCTAGGTATTTCGTTGAGTTGGTAAATTGTGATTGCACACATATTCACTAATTGTCACCAGTTTTGGGCAGCAGATCTACGTATATTTATTTAATTCAACCATAGTTGTTGTTTTCTGTCGAATATCGTCAGTTGTCAAAATCATCTCACTGGATATAATTCTCATTGGCTAAAATAGGTCGAATTGCTATACGGCATGTGCTTCGTATAAGCTGGGCATGCGCACGAAGGCGTTGAATCCACCTTGGTGTTTCAGCTAGTTTTATTAAGGGTTTTAGGAGGCTTAGATGTAAAAGGAGGTTCTGCGCAATTGTTTTACCGCCAGAGTTAGGAGGGTGAGGTCCAAACTGCCATTTTGCCGGTTCAGTAAATTGCCAGATCTCATTGAGTCAAGTTGTGTCGCTTGTCTGCGGATTTTGAATTCCGCTCAGCTTGTAGCTGGATTAAATACGATACTTCTTTAATATTCTGTAAAACACATTACTTAGTTTTGTGATGAAATTATAGTAGTTGTGTAAGCAGATCGGATTTTCCGGAGAATAACTCAATTGGTGAGTAGATTTTTTGCTGTACCTTGTGGCTGTTCTGACGCCATCTTTTGTCCTTAGAATCGCATCCTGAGATATCTAGGCCAGTCACTACAGAGCCGACATAACGCCATTTGGTCCTTGCCCACGTACGCTCCAGGGCGGATTGCCGCTATTGTGCCGCCTGACGCCATTGCATCGATCAAATCGTAAGTACTAACGCTTTCCCTCTAGGCCATATTGTAATTCGACACTATTTACAGGGCTCTACGCTAGTCCACTCTACTTGGTGTGAATCTAGGCAACCAATAGATCGATTTCTCAGTCTATACCTCCAGGTCTGCGAGACACGAGATTGGGCAACCTTACTCCAGGGTTGGTTCACGCCCATCCGAACCACCCGCATCCGTACCCGTATCCAAACCCCTGCAGTTCAAGTCCATCCTCACATTCGATTCATGGTGTCCGTTGATACCATATGATTTTCGTGTTTTCGTGTTATTTTATTGTGTAGGGTGTGAATTATTTAACAATACCATCTCTTTATTATTCCTTTTCCTTTTGTGATTATTGTGGTAAGTTTTTTATACATAATATATGACGGATGGTTTAGATACGTAAAGATTTGCCAAAATGTCTGCACAAGAGGGAGAAGGCACACCGCCTTCTCCCATTAAAAAATTAAATGATAATGCCAATAATGGTAATATAATATATAAAAAAGGGGAAAATATAATTAATACCATTTACAAAAATAGTGATCGGGGACCATATGAGGTTAATTTGGAGGCAACCGAAAAATCTGGGTTAAATATTGGTAAATATGCACAATTGTCTATGGCCAAAGAGCTTTTTAAGATGGGTATAACGGGCCTAAAGGGTTTAAAAAATAGAGGATTAAACAGGGTGGGAGTTCAATTTAATACTTATGAAGATGCAAATAGTTTTTTAAAAAATAAAGCTTTGGAAGATAAGGGATACAAGGCATATATCCCTTATAATCTAATAACAGTGAAAGCGGTTATGAAAAATATTGACCCAAAATTAGAATTAGAGGAAATTTTAAGTAATATAGGTAGCGAAATTAAAGTACTAGGGGGAAGAAGAATATGTAGGAGAACAGTTTCAGACAATTTAGATGAGGAGGGAAATAAAATAATAAAGTACATCCCAACAGGTGCCATAATGTTAATTTTTGAGGGAACTATCCTCCCACGTGAGGTTACCATCTATGATTTTCCAATTAGAATTTCACCATACATTGCCCCAGTAACGCAATGCTTTGGCTGCCTAAGGTTTGGTCACACAAAAAAACAATGCAAAGCCTCTGACCCAAAATGTCACTCCTGTGGTGACAAACTTCATGATGACTTTAAATCCTGTAAAATAATAAAATGTACTCACTGTAAAAGCACCCAGCACAAATCGACCAGTAAATTTTGCCCTGAATTTCTTAGACAAAAAAATATAAAAAGAATTATGTCTCTTGAGAATTTGTCTTATTATGAGGCAAATGCTAAAACTCAAAAATCCATATCCTTTGAACCCCTACCACAAGATTTCCCCGCACTAAGGGGAAGGGTCAATAATTTAATAAATATCTCGCAGCGCAAAGTATTAGAGACAGAAACAACTCAAGTACCCAAAAAAAGGGCATACTCACAAATTCTGACAACCCCAAATAGTAAAAAAGCCAAAAATCCTAGGGGATATGACAGAGAGGCGCATAATGAGTGCCTTGTCTCCCCCAATTCTAGGGGTGCCCAGCCATCATATAGTGGCTTCTCCCACTCCCAGGACTCCTCGAGTCCCAAAACAGGACCCCATTCATTTAACCTTGACTCACTCTCACAATTCGAAATTTTCGAAATTACTTATAATTATTTTAACCAATTCTCCACAGCAAACCAGGAAAAGTTTATGAAATATCTACAGGATAAGGGATGTAAAAATACGGACAGTGATCAATCTATGGAATTCAACTCCATAGATTCATCATAGGCCTCTTAAATAAAATTAGTATAATGCAATGGAATATAAGAAGCTTCAATGCTAACAGAACAAACCTTATCTTGCTGATTAATGAATATAAACCAGAAATAATTTTTCTTAACGAAACATGGCTCCTTCCAGATCAAAATGCTTTTATACCTAACTATTTTACGATCAGAAATGATCGTGTGGATGGGTATGGTGGGATAGCCACATTGATACATAATTCAATCTCTTTCAAGGAAGTAAAAAAAAATAAATGAAAAATATTTCAATTATATAATTATAAATATCAATAACATAAATTTTGTAAATATATATGCTCAAAAAAATTTCAAATTTTCTACACAAAATTTAAAAGATAATTTAGGTAACACTCAGGGTGAAACCATTATTATGGGGGATCTGAATTGTCACCATCAGTCCTGGGGTAGTCGTTTTTCCAATTACAATGGAAATATTTTATATGAATATATTAATGATAAAAACATGATTATTTTAAATGATGGATCTTCCACAAGGCTTACAAACCCACAAAACAACCCCAGCCCTATAGATCTCACCATAATCTCTGATAGTCTAGCTGCTTATTTTGATTGGAAAATTATATATGAAAGTGGGACTAGCGATCACTATCCCACATTCATCACTAATTCCCAGAATTCCAATACCCAAAACTCTAATACTACATCAAAAAGAATTTTTAAAAAGGCAAATTGGGATAAATATGCAAACATAATTTTGTCAGAAATCACACTATGCCCCAATAAATATAAAGACTATTCCCAATTTCAATCACTAATTAATGAAGCCGCTGAAGAAGCTATTCCTAAATATGTTAAACCCCGAAAGGTATATCCGAGGCTACCATGGTGGGACGCTTCATGCACTGAACTTATAACAACAAGAAAAAATGCAATAAGTTTATTTAAGGAAAATTGTTCCCTCGAAAACTTTTTAAATGCCAAAAAAACTATAGCTCAAACAAGGAGAGAGATCAATAAAATAAGAAAAAATAAATTTAAAAATTTTTGCGCCACTATAAATAGAGAGTCAAACATAACCTATATATGGGATAAATTTAAAAAGTTTTCTAAAGGGAATAATAACAGCAATTGTTCACTGCCTGAGGCTCCTGTAGCCAAGGACATCCTACACTATTTAACTAGAATAAACATTAACCCTAATTTTCAATTAGTCCAGCCAGTGGAGGATCCTGAATTAATCACTATTAATGAGATATCCTTTATCCTAAATGCAAGGAAAAAAGACAGTGCACCTGGACTGGAGGAAATATCATATTCAATGATAAAAAACCTTCCACAACAGGGACTGAATTTAATGTTGGATGTTTACAATGACTGTTTAAAAAAACAAAAAATTCCTAAGGAGTGGGAGAACCTGATTGTGGTACCAATACTCAAAAAAGGTAAAAATACTGATAATCGTAATAGTTACAGACCAATTGTTTTATCCCCCTGTCCCCTAAGAATCCTGGAAAACATCCTAAAAATGAAAATCGACTGGCTAATGGAACATAATAAAATATTTAATTTTTTTCAAACAGGGTTCAGGAGAGGTATGGGATGTATGGATAATACTGCATATCTCACATCGCATGTGCAGCTTGCCTTTAGTCATGGCCTATCGACTTTAGCAGTCCTGTTGGACATAAAATCTGCCTACGATAATGTAGATCCTGCCATATTATATGAGTGCCTGATAGAAGTGGGGATTCCAATTCATTATTCAAATTTAATTTTTCATATACTTACCAATAAGAAATTGCAAGATAGGTTCGGCAATTTACATAGCTCAGGATTGGGCGGTCTGGGGTTGGGTCAGGGTTCCCCTTTGAGCCCCCTACTCTTTAATATTTTACTTAGTTCCCTTTTCAAATGTATACCCAAGGGCATAATAATGTTAATCTATGCAGATGACATAATCTTGATCATTAGTGGAAATAATATGGTAGAAATGATAAACAAAATCAACGCAGTTCTTAAGAAAATAGAGGGATGGTTATTGAGACATAAACTTACACTTGCGGAAAATAAATGCGAAGCTATATGGTTTAATAAAGGGGTCAAAAAAACCCCAGTCCCACCTATAATGGTTAATAATAAGATTATTAAATATAAAGATAATGTAAGGTACCTAGGGGTCATCTTCAACCAAAATTTAAAATGGGGTCAACATATAAATGGCATTAAAACAAAAGCACAAAAGGGCATTAATATTCTCAGGGCCTTCTGCAGGGTATGGTGGGGGGCTGATCCAAAGACATTATATTTAGCCTATAATGGGTTAGTAAAATCACATTTAGACTATGGCTCCATTTTAATTGGCACAGCAAATAATAAAAATCTTAAAATATTGGACACTGTCCATTTTCATGCTTTAAGAACCATAACGGGATGCATGCGGACCACTCCTACGAATGCCCTATTAGCCGAATGCTCGGAAACATCACTATATTATAGAAGAAGATGGCTCGCAGCCAAATTTGTCCTTAAAATTTTGGCGTATTTGGATCACCCCCTCATTCCCATATTAGAAAGTATTGGGCAACACTGTGAGGGCAATTGTTTTTGGGTAAATAAAAATATCCCCCATTTAGTAGAAGCATATAATTTAACAAAAGAATATATCCCCTATATTCGCAGAAGCAATCTTCTGCCGTGCTATGAATATGAACTGGAATATCAAACAAGAAGGGTTGAGATTTTAAGATTGGGCTTAAAAAAAAACGACCCATATAATAAACATAAATTTCTAGATAAAATTGAAAAATATAAAAGCTATAATTCCATCATATATACAGACGCATCCAGAGTCAGCGATAGAGCTGGCCTAGGAGTATTTTGTCCTGATCTGAATTTTAATTTTTCTACAAGACTACCCGACCATACACAAATATGTACGGCGGAGATTGCAGCTGTAAATAAGGGCGCAACCCTAGCTGTAGAAAGGGGCAATAAGGGAAATATTATCATTTTAGACTCTTTAAGTGCAATACAAAAAATATCCAATAGTAATTTTAAGGGGGGAAATGATCATATAGCGCTATCTACAAAAAGATACCTACTTGCCGCAAATGATGAAGGCTATGCCTTCAAGTTAGCCTGGGTCCCCGGTCACGAGGGCATCAGGGGTAATGAAATGGCCGACACATTGGCCAATCTAGGAAGAACCTTGAATGTACCATTTTACATTAAATTAGACAAATCGGAATTTTTACCTAAAATTAAGGGAAAAATTTTTAAAGATTGGGTAGAGGAATGGAGTGGTACTTTTACAAATAAAGGGAAGTGGTACAAAAATTTGGAATCCGACTTTCCAAATAAACCTTGGTTCTCGAAAATCAAATATGTTAATAGAAAAGAAATGACAACATTTATTAGAATGCGCACAGGTCATTGCCTAACATATACACATATGTTTAGGCTTAAAATCTCCCAGCATCCGTATTGTGAATGCGGAATGTTGGGAGATTTGGACCACATTATTTTGGAATGCCCCATAAATTTAATAAGAGATTTCGATATTTACACTGAAATATTTAAAACAGGTATTCAATTACCATTTAACATGGCACATATCTTGGCAAATTTAAATCATAACATTATGAAAATTATAATGATCTTTTTAAACTACAATAAGATCAATCTATGATTCATATCCTCACCACTCCCCATTCCATCTTCCGAGGCATTCATTTTGTGAAGTCGCTCGGCATGCTCCTGAGCGTGAAAGGTTCTTCCTTAGATGTTTAACACATCGCACCCTACACTCGTCTACGTGATAAATAAAAAAGTCCAAGTCTCATAAATGTAGTTTTAAATGTATTGTGAACATAAATTAAGAAGCTAACGGAAGGGAAACGGGTATGGAACAGTCCAGACTAATCCTGTTACCCTCAACTAAATAATAGATCGAGCTGGCCAACTACCCACAAGGGAAAAGCCATATGGGAATTGGAATTGGAATTGGAAGTCCATCCGAACCAGTATCAGTGCGATAAGTTTTATGTTATGTGCCGTCCTATTGTCTTTTGCCAACCAACAGCCAACCAATAATTATTATAATTTATAGTTACAGTCGTTTGCTTCTTTAATTAATTAATATTTTACATTTGTCTTTACGTAAGCCTTCAGCTTGTATATATATATATATATATATATATATATATATATATATATATATATATATATATATATATATATATATAACTCTTGTACGCCTTACGTGATCACGCTGGGTTCCCACAATATATTATTTATGACTATTTAGGAACACTATCTTTGAACTATTAATACTTAATTAAGTATATGTATTATAACTGAAAACGTATTTACAATATATATTTCTATGTTACATTTAATTCTGGTTTCGTAATTTCGCTAGTTTTAATCACTTTCAGGTCAACGAGGGCTGGTACAGTTAAAATTACGTGGCGCCTAGGTATTTGAAAATCTATTTATTGGTCTATGAGACCCACCCCGTCTTCACTGAGCGAAGGGGCACTGTACCAGAGTCCTCTAGTAGAAATTGACCCACGTAGACAGTAACGACCCTAGTTAAGGGATTTTTAACGTTACAAGTGGACAAATTTAAATCGTGAGCTAGGGTGTGGGGATTACGTAAATGCCATTTTTTAATTATATGCTTATAACTTGGGCATTTTTTAGGAGAAATTTATTAACTTTTTGTCTTTTTCTAAGCTTTAGAGTTCTGCAGTTATAACGCAATACTCACAATCCAGTGTCGGACTAAGGGGGGCGGCCAGGGGGCGATAACAACTCATAAAGCAGACCATTTTTTCACTTTTTTTTTCGTGTTTTCTTAGTATTTTACCACGGTAAAAAATGAATTTTGCTGTTAAATTTCTACAAATACTTTATTATCGGCTTTTAACTGAACGACAAAAAATTGACATTATATCACCTAGCTCCAATCATTTGCCAGAGTGGCTCTCGGTGAATTTTTGATGCAAAATGTGTCCGGAAGGCGCCCTAAAAGTTTGATAGCGGTCTCATAGACTGAAATGTTTTTCCGCTTATTCCACGCACTAATACGAGCCCAAAACAGTGAACTTTTTCGGATTCATCAGGGGACAAATTTAAATCGTGAGCTAGCTACGTAAATGCCATTTTTTAATTATATGCTTATAACTTGGGCATTTTTTAGGAGAAATTTATTAACTTTTTGTCTTTTTCTAAGCTTTAGAGTTCTACAGTTATAAAGCAATACTCACAATCCAGTGTCGGACTAAGGGGGGCGGCCAGGGGGCGATAACAACTCATAAAGCAGACCATTTTTTCACTGTGTTTTCTTAGTATTTTACCATGGTAAAAAATGAATTTTACTGTTAAATTTCTACAAATACTTTATTATCGGCTTTTAACTGAACGACAAAAAATTGAAGGCATAACATGCTTTATAACAAAGCACAAAATTTGTATATTATACACGGTGTCCCACGGTAGACAAATCAGTCAAACTGTGGCGTTATTAACAAAGATATCAACATGAAACTTTTACCAGTCAATATGGACCTAATTATCTTTAATTGACCCAAAACAAAAGTTTTCTACTCTTTTTTGGTTTTGAGCTAGAGCTCCACACATGCACTTTTAAAAGCATAACAATACTTTCAAATGCCAAAATTAAAAAAAGTAACGATTTTTCTTTATCATATGATAGTTTTTTTTACTAAAAACAATAATTTTCGATTTAAATTCTTAATTTTATAAAACCTTAAAAAAGGGCGATTGCATAATGGAATGACCCCGCTATGGCAAAAGAGCCTTGAAATTAAATTTTTTAAATAAGTCGTATATGATGACAATAAATGTCAAATTTGATTTTACATTATAATCAAAAAATTAACAAAGCAAGATTTTTATAAAACCAAGTTTTGAATGCCAAAATGATAAGTTTAGAAGTAAAGAAAGAAATTATTTTAACTTATGGAGAATGTGTTCGAAATTTAAGAGAAACAACGAGAAGAATAGTAGAAAAGTACCCCGATGATAGTAAATTATTTAAATTTATTAACTTGCTGCTTGATTTGAATCCATTTGATTCGTGGAAGACTCGCAAAGAATTAGAATTATTTGCTAATAATAGATTTTGTGAAATGGCATTTATATTCCCATGATTCTCTGAAGTTAGATGCGTAATTTTGACCTTTTTTTCATCAGAACTGGAGTGATTTGGGAAAACCTAAGGACTAACATGGATTTATTTGAAATATTGTACAAAACAATTCTAATAACACTGAAAATATTCTAGAAAGGCGTAATATTTTGTAGATGTATGGAATTTGACACAATGATGAGTTAATTAATTCAAATATCATAAATACGTCTTGCGTTTCGCATATTAATAAATAATATTAATAATAACAATCAATTTGATATTTTAACTTATGAGAATTCTTAGTATCATTTAACTTTTAACTCCAACCAAAATGTACGTAATTAATTACATAACAATAAATTAATTGACTAAATTGCCCATAATATGACAGTTTTTTTCGTTTGTTCTTCTGTATTTGGTCTAATTTTGGTCTGATTTGGTTCAAAAAAACAAAACAAACGACTAAGAACAAAAGCACGAAGTAGGACTAGATGAAGTGACCCTAATATGCAGGGCCGGACAGAGCCAGCCCGGGCCCCGGTGCAACTTTTTACTCGGGCCCCCATTTTTTCAAAACATAATTGTCCCATGCAGGCCTGCAGCTAAGGCACTGAGGGTCGAAGCGGCGCCCCCATTCAATAACTAAGCGCCGCAGTCGAAAATTTTTCCAAATTATGTTAATTTCTGACTGTTTTATTTTCATAGTTCAGCAAGCTTAAGTATGTAAAAAATTTTTTTCAATTTTGATAGCTCTGGCGCCGCAGGCAATTTTTTTACAAATTTTAAGCTTTTGCAAGCTTGAACTAAAAAAATACGTAGGTAATTTAGCCCTAGCGCCGCGGGCGAATTTTTTTACAAATTTTAAAACACTAGTAACAGTGCACTATTATTTTTTACAAAAATCCAAAAAGGCTTAAGCGCTGCCACGGCGAAATTTTTTCTATTGCCCATTTGGAACGAGATCTACTTATTTTCTCATTTTGACGCCTTATCGATCTGGGGGAGTATAAATAAATAAACTGTTTATTAAAAACTTCTGTCGCCGGGCCCCCTTCGAGCCCGGGCCCCGGGTAATCTGTACCCCCTGCACCCCCCTGAATCCGGCCCTGCTAATATGAACCAGCTGCAACTTCATGCAACTGCGAGGGAAGGGGGTTTTTTACAAGCTAATTAATTATGTTTTTTAAAATCTCATAATTATAAAACATGTTTTATCATAAGTTGTCCAATAGGTTTTATAATAACTTGCTTTACCAATACTTTCATTATGATATAGACTTGACTTTGTAAAAAAACTGCTAAGATTAATCTAAGATTAATCCAATCATACCAATTAAAAAATTTGATTGAGCGCAAAAAATCAAAATTTATTAGTAATTAAGTAATACACTCTGTAGTATAAAATACCCTAGTCCACAAGGTCCTTACTAAGTCTAAGTAAAAATCTAATTTAAAACATTAGATTTGACATTTATTTTTATCGTGAACGTCATATTTGCAAACATTTATTTTCATAGCATCCTCTCTTTTACATTAGCGGGGTCATTCCATAATGCACTTACCATTTTTTACCGTTTTCTAAAATTAAAAATTTAAATAGAAAACTATTGTTTTTAGTAAAAAAAACTATCATATTATAAAGAAATTATATTATTTTTTTTAATTTTGGCGTTAAAAAGGTTATTATGATAAAAAAAATTCTGTTTGTTGCTCTAGCCTAAAAACAGAAAAAAGTACAACACTTTTTTCTGGCCTAAATTAAAGGTAACTAGGTCTATATTGACTGGTAAAAAATATATTTTAATAGCTTTGATAATAACGCCACAATTTGACTGATTTGTCTACCGTGGGACACCGTGTATACAGGGTGATTGGTAATTCGACCTATTCCTTGAAAGGGGTCATACTATGGGCCATTTGCAACAAATTATGTCCCATGAACTGGAGGTCGGAAATGAGCGGTTTCCGAGTTATCAGGGTTTTAAGATTTTATTGAAATTTTTTGACTCGTCATCAAAAAAAAACGTACAAAAAAACTATTTATTTCTGGGGACTAAGTTGATGCTTTTCTTAAAGCTGGTAAATAAGCTATTATTTTAGAGAAAAATACCCGACCAAAATTCTCACCATCTCAGAAATAAAAGGCCTTAAGTGACATGAGTTTTAATTTTTTTGTATTTTTCCCAAAAATCGACATGAATTATTTGAAAAAAACTCATTACACTTGGCGTAAAAATTACCAAAATAGTTACAGGAATTCATTAGCTTTACAAAAAGGTACAAATCTTATCAACTTCCCCACGGATTTTCTGAAAAATCAACAAAAAGTGCTGACTAACTTAAATTTTCATTTTAAATTAAATGAACTCGATACAGTTATAAATGAAAAAAAAAACATAAAATAAGGGATTTTAATAAAATAAAAAAGGGAGTGAGTAAATAAAAACAAAAACCGTCATACATTACAGATCTTGTTCGAATTGCCGACCATTATTTCGTATGCAAGCACGTAACCTACGACGCATTTCCGTAACTGTCACTCTCGGTGAAAGTGTTTTTTTTATCTGTTGAGCGGCTGCCAAAATCCTCTGTCTCAAGTCATCCACGGTGAGCACGGGTGTCTTGTACACTAAGTCTTTCATGTGTCCCCAAATGTAATAATCGCAGGGCGTCAAATCCGGACTTCTCGCCGGCCACGGAGTCGGGCCACCTCGACCAGCGGATAATTATGATACATCCATTGCCGCACACCTCGAAAATAGTGCTGGTAAATCATATTAATTCTCGTAGCTATAGGTACATCTTCGAGCAATGCGGCCAATTCTTCCCTCAAGAAGTTTTCATAAGTAAAGCCGTCTAAGTCTTGGGGCAAGAAAAAAGGTCCAATAAGGTTGTTATTGATGATCCCCATCCAGACATTCAAGGAGAATCTTGTCTGGTGCGTGCCTTCTTCTTACTTTTGGGTTTTGGCCCTTCTCAGGTAATCTGGGTCTTCAATGTCGGCGTTAATTAGAAATCTCCTCCTGAAGAGCTTGCACGCGACAGTAGTGAAAAGGGTAAAGTTGTGCTGTATGGGCAATGAACCAGGCTTTCCACTGTGATATACCTAGATTTGTTGCCACTTGCCGGGTAGAAATAGTTGCATCCGCTCGAAAGCACTCCAGAATCTCTTTCTCTTCGTCTATATTGTGGACGCGAGGTCTGCCAGCCTCGATTTGGCGTCGATGGACTGAGCCTGTTTCTCGAATGCGCCGATAAGTAGTACCAAAAACACTCACGTCCGGTAAACAGCGGTTTGGAAAACGCCTTTGGTACTCTCTTCGAGCTGCAGCGGCTTCACCGTCACAAAACCCATAACAGTACATAATGCCGGCGTATTCTTCATTTTCGTAAGCCGCCATTGCAAATGGAGGTAATTTTCAAAATACTTCAGTTTGATAACGACGCAGAACACCAACAGCAGTTAAATCTAATTTATACTAAATTGTGCTTGTGCATTGCGTTTGGTTTTGTTGACCCGAGTGTTGACCTCATCAAACACTCGAACGGAAATACCCGATTACATACGAAGTCAAAAAAAGGCGCTAGATACCAGTATTGGGGACATTTATTTCTCGAAAATCTGTTACCTGCAATGCATAATGACCCCTTTTTAATTCAACTGTTACGAAATTTGATAAGATTTGTACCTTTTTCGAAAGCTCATGAATTCCCGTAATTATTTTGGTAATTTGTACGCCAAGTGTCATAGAGTTTTTTCGAATAATTCATGTCGGTTTTTGGGAAAAATACAAAAAAATAAAAACTCTTGTCACTTAAGGCCTTTTATTTCTGAGATGGTGGGAATTTCGGTCGGGTATTTTTCTCTAAAATGATCGCTTGTTTACCAGCTTTCAGGAAAGCATCAATTTGGTGCCCAGCAATGGGTAGTTTTTTTGTACGTTTTTTTTTGATGACGAGTCAAAAAATTTCAGTAAAATCTTAAAACCCTGATAACTCGGAAACCGCTCATTTCCGACCACCAGTTCATGGGACGTGATTTGTTGCAAATGGCCAATAGTATAACCCCTTTCAAGGAATAGGTCGAATTATTAATCACCCTGTATATATATACACGGTGTCCCACGGAAGACAAATCAGTCAAATTGTGGCGTTATTATCAAAGCTATTAAAATATATTTTTTACCAGTCAATATAGACCTAGTTACCTTCAATTTACGCCAGAAAAAAGTGTTGTACTTTTTTCTGTTTTTAGGCTAGAGCAACAAACATAATTTTTTTTTAGTATAATAACATTTTTTAACGCCAAAATTTAAAAAAATAATATCATTTCTTTATCATATGATTTTTTTTACTAAAACAATAGTTTTCTATTTAAATTTTTAATTTTAGAAAACGGTAAAAAATGGTAAGTGCATTATGGAATGGCCCCGCTAATGTAAAAGAGAGGATGCTATGAAAATAAATGTTTGCAAATATGACGTTCACGATAAAAATAAATGTCAAATCTAATGTTATAAATTATATTTTTACTTAGACTTAGTAAGGACCTTGTGGACTAGGGTATTTTATACTACAGAGTGTATTACTTAATTACTAATAAATTTTGATTTTTTGCGCTCAATCAAATTTTTTAATTGGTATGATTGGATTAATCTTAGATTAATCTTAGCAGTTTTTTTTACAAAGTCAAGTCTATATCATAATGAAAGTATTGGTAAAGCAAGTTATTATAAAACCTATTGGACAACTTATGATAAAACATGTTTTATAATTATGAGATTTTAAAAAACATAATTAATTAGCTTGTAAAGAACCCCCTTCCCTCGCAGTTGCATGAAGTTGCAGCTGGTTCATATTAGCAGGACCGGATTCAGGGGGGTGTAGGGGGTACAGATTACCCGGGGCCCGGGCTCGAAGGGGGCCCGGCGACAGAAGTTTTTAATAAACAGTTTATTTGTTTATACTCCCCCATATCGATAAGGCGTCAAAATGAGCAAATAAGTAGATCTCGTTCCAAATGGGCAATAGAAAAAATTTCGCCGCGGCAGCGCTTAAGCCTTTTTGGATTTTTGTAAAAAATAATAGTGCACTGTTACTAGTGTTTTAAAATTTGTAAAAAAAATCGCCCGCGGCGCTAGGGCTAATTTACCTACGTATTTTTTTTAGTTCAAGCTTGCAAAAGCTTAAAATTTGTAAAAAAAATTGCCTGCGGCGCCAGAGCTATCAAAATTGGAAAAAATTTCGCCTGCGGCGCTAAGACTTTATTATTTTTTACTTACTTAAGCTTGCTGAACTATGAAAATAAAACAGTCAGAAATTAACATAATTTGGAAAAAAATTCGACTGCGGCGCTTAGTTAATGAATGGGGGCGCCGCTTCGGCCCTCAGTGCCTTAGCTGCAGTCCTGCATGGGACAATTATGTTTTGAAAAAATGGGGGCCCGAGTAAAAAGTTGCACCGGGGCCCGGGCTGGCTCTGTCCGGCCCTGCATATTAGGGTTACTTCATCTAGTCTTCGTGCTTTTGTTCTTAGTCGTTTGTTTTGTTTTTTTGAACCAAACCAGACCAAAATTAGACCAAATACAGAAGAACAAAACTGTCGTATTATGGGCAATTTAGTCAATTAATTTATTGTTATGTAATTAATTACGTACATTTTGGTTGTAATTAAAAGTTAAATGATACTAAGAATAATTCTCATAAGTTAAAATATCAAATTGATTGTTATTATTAATATTATTTATTAATATGCGAAACGCAAGACGTATTTATGATATTTGAATTAATTAACTCATCATTGTGTCAAATTCCATACATCTACAAAATATTACGCCTTTCTAGAATATTTTCAGTGTTATTAGAATTGTTTTGTACAATATTTCAAATAAATCCATGTTAGTCCTTAGGTTTTCCCAAATCACTCCAGTTCTGATGAAAAAAGGTCAAAATTACGCATCTAACTTCAGAGAATCATGGGAATATAAATGCCATTTCACAAAATCTATTATTAGCAAATAATTCTAATTCTTTGCGAGTCTTCCACGATTCAAATGGATTCAAATCAAGCAGCAAGTTAATATGTATCTGCATTGATCCTCTTCCCCACATCGTCTACATAAGAAGCCCCCATTTTAAACACGATAAAGCAATTTAATTTTGTTTAGATGTCTGAGTCTGTCTGTGTATCTATCTGTCTTTTTGTAAAGTAGTTAGTCATAGTCGTTTCGTAAATGTTCAAAAGTTCTCCCATCCTCCTGAATACACATAAAAAGCCTACTTTCAAAATTATGTCTGACTCGTTGAAGCATTACCGGTGTTATTTCGTTAAATGCTTCAACGATTCTTTGACGCATATTTTCAGGAGTGGTGGGAGCTTGTCGGTAAACCCTGTCCCCACAAAAAAAATCACACGGGGCTAAATCGGGTGATCTTGCTGGCCAGGCAATTTGACCACCACGACCTATCCATGTGTTATAAGTCTCATCCAAAAAAGTCCTCACCTCATGAAAAAAATGAGCAGGAGCCCCATCCTGCATAAAAATTATGTTATTTCGCAAATTTAGTGGTACGTCTTCTAAAAGTTCCGGTAATTCATCACGCAAAAAAATTAGGTACATATTCCCATTTAGATGCCCATTAAAAAAGTAAGGTCCAATAACCGAATCCCCCAGTACCCCTCCCCAAACATTTAAAGACCAAATCCGCTGGTTGTCAACATGCCTAACCCAATGCGGATTTTCAACAGTCCAATAATGCATGTTATGCCTGTTGACAACTCCATTGCTTTTAAATGTAGATTCGTCACTAAACAAAATTTTTGTAGAAAAGTCCTCGTCATCCCCTGTTCATCACAAAATCGAACCCTATTTTCAAAATCCCTCCCATGTAACTCTTGATTAAGACATAATTTATACGGATGTAATTTAGAATTTTTAATAACCCTACTAACTGATGTGCGTGATAAATGATGTTCCCTTGCGATTATCCTTGTAGACGTGTGGGGATCATTGATAACTGCTTCTTGAATTATAGTTATAGTTTCAGGATCTTTGGTTACTGGACTTTCGCAAACTTTTTTTATGTCCCTCACTCCTCCAGTATCCAAAAATAAATTAACAATTCTTCGTACGCTAAAGTAACTAATACTATCATCGGGGAACTTTTCTACTATTCTTCTCGTTGTTTCTCTTAAATTTCGAGCACATTCTCCATAAGTTAAAATAATTTCTTTCTTTACTTCTAAAGTTATCATTTTGGAATTCAAAACTTGGTTTTATAAAAATCTTGCTTTGTTAATTTTTTGATTAAAATGTAAAATCAAATTTGACATTTATTGTCATCATATACGACTTATTTAAAAAATTTAATTTCAAGGCATCCTACTCTTTTGCCATAGCGGGGTCATTCCATTATGCAATCGCCCTTTTTTAAGGTTTTATAAAATTAAGAATTTAAATCGAAAATTATTGTTTTTAGTAAAAAAAACTATCATATGATAAAGAAAAATTGTTACTTTTTTTAATTTTGGCATTTGAAAGTATTGTTATGCTTTTAAAAGTGCATGTGTGGAGCTCTAGCTCAAAACCAAAAAAGAGTAGAAAACTTTTGTTTTGGGTCAATTGAAGATAATTAGGTCCATATTGACTGGTAAAAGTTTCATGTTGATATCTTTGTTAATAACGCCACAGTTTGACTGATTTGTGTACCGTGGGACACCGTGTATATATTGAATATGAGAGTAAGAAGGTTAGGATTATAATTATTTAAAAACAATTAGATAAATCCTGATAGTACCTGCAGGTACTACATTAAAAATGTTAATCTTTTACTTTGTAAAATTTAGCGTTAAGAAGATTAACCATCTTGTTAAATTAAAATGCATCTAATAATCGTAAGTACTTTAGGTAAATCGTAATAATCGTAAGTACTTTAGGTAAATAGGAAAGTTTTGTCTTTTTAAGTAATTTTATAAAACTTGTAATATAAGTGTCAAAAGTATGTAAGAGCATTTTATACGTCCCTATTTGTACTTTCTCGACTTCACTTCATACTGTGAAGCTCCCTATTTTTTTTTTAATCTTTAATTCTAGAAAAATATAAGGGTTTTGTTTTGATCAAACAGTTTTGTCAAGTTTTATTGTGCGTTAAGCCAAAATTATTGGATTACCATTAACCTGTTGTTAATATCTACGTAAAAAATACGTATATAAAAAACTTTATTATTTTTCTCTGTGTTGCGCAAAAAATCCGCAACTTTTTTTTCCATATAATAATATTACTATAGTTAAGGAAAAATCTCCATGGAAAGGCACACTTAACAAATGGATATATTTTTTTTTAATTTATGATTTAAACTGATAGTTACTATTTTCACGTTTCTAGGACCTTTATATTACGATACAGACACTTTACTAATTATGTAATATATTTTTTGAAATAAAGATTTTCACAAAAATAGGGGATTAAATAATTTTTTAAGTTTGATTATATATTTTTCATATTAAGTGCTTTAATTTTAAGTATTTCTCCAAAACTGAAAACATTTAAAAAAAAATAGCCCTAATTTCGTGCAAATACAGTAAAGGTTCAAAAATCGATAGGTTATGAACATTGGTCTACATAAACATAATCAAAAGAAGTCATTTGACACATTTTTATTAAGATAAAAAAAAAATAAAATTTTGGACCACCCTAGTGGCGCGAAAAATTTTTTTTCAATTTTTTCATTATTTTATTCGAAATCAGCGGTATCAAAAATAGCCGTATGCAAAAATTCAAAAAAGTCCACTTTTTTTTGCCTGGCCCTCTGTGCCCAGTTGGCATAAGCAACAATCCGATCTCTATCAGTGTAGTTATGTTTTTCGTAAGTTTTACGCTCTATTGGCTGTCTCTCTATTACCTCAGATCTGCAAATTGGACAATTTTCCAAATTTTCCATGCCTTCTGAATGAAATAGGTGATTGCATGGTAATAATCTTAACACGGGATTTCTTGCCATTGAACCACGACAAATTGCGCAATTTTCCTGCAGATTCATCTCTTTAATTACAAAAACTTACTCAGTTTTGACACATAAATCATTTGTCAGCAACACAAACTTTGTATCCTAAGGAACATATAAATATATAAACATTGTTAGGTTGGTAAGTTTTATTTTGAAGTTTCTCGATAGATAAATATTTCTGAAATTTAATTTACACTTTCTGAAATACAATTTACACTTTCTGAAATACAATTTACACTTTCTGAAATACAATTTACTCTGTAATAATAATATAAAGTTATAATTTTTGAAATATAATTTACACTTTCTGAATTTCAACTTACGCTTTCTGAAATATAATTTACACTTTCTGATATTTAATTTATACTTTCTGAAATATAAATTGCAAATCTGAATCACAATTTACACTATCTGAAATATAAGTTGAAAATCTGAATTACAATTTACACTTTCTGAAATATAACTTGCAAATCTGAATTACAATTTATACTTTCTGATATTTAACTTGAAATTCTGAATATTAATTTACACTTTCCTATTTACAACTTGAAAACGGTGTAGTAATCACTCCCCACACCGTGAGGTAAGTGTTTACTGGGTCCGATTATTATGTATCCTGAGCAGATTCAATGACCTCAGAATGACGGCCTTTTATTATTATTATTATTATTATTTATCCTAAGCATATACGAGTCAGGCCTGTTTTTCCGTGCCTCCGACCACAAAAAAGCGAGCTGGCAATTAACCAGTAATCACTTCCCACACCGTGAGGTAAGTGGTCACTGGGTCCGATTATTATGTGTCCTGAGCAGATTCAATGACCTCAGAATGACGGCCTTTTTATTATTATTCTTATTATTATTTTCGTATTTCTGGATCCTTAGCACACAATTTAAAGGTATACCGAGATGAATTTAAAAAGGTTCGCTTTTTTCGATTTTTTAAAATTTATTATATTTATATAAAAATATATACGTTTTTAATTATAACGATTTCGGACGGAACCGGCCGAAAAATATCAAATCTTTAGGGTTTTTGGTTATAAATCGATTGTTTTTTGAGGCATCGTTTCTTATATTTTAGGGGACTACCAATACAATCAAAATGGAGATCATATGTCGCACGTAAGGGGAGGAAAGTAGGGTAAATATTTTCCGTTTTTGTAACTTGTTTTTGGAAAATTTTGGTAGTTTGCTTGGTAATTTTTCGAGAATACAAATTGTTTTTTACATATTTTTTTTTTAATTATATTTTTTGTTATATTTTTTACATATTCACCTTATAGATGTTAGTATTTTATATTTAATAAATATATTTTATTTAAGAAAAAAAATCATTAAAAAACTGTTTTACAAAAAACCGTATTGGTTTCGGTTCTAGATTCCAAACACAAGAGCATCTAAAGGATTTTAGAATGCTTAATAAAGAAATATTTAGTCCAAGTTGCACTTAATTTTTTGGACTTTTTTGGCAGGCTACTAGGAAGGGGCCGAGCAACCATAAGCCTCACGGGCCACTGTGGGCTTATGCGACAACTAAGGCTCATGCGGACGGTAAACGATCCGACCTGCCCTGGGTGTGGGATGGACGAGGAAACGCCCCACTTCAAAGGGGAGGCTCTGGACAGGCTCAGACAAGACATCTTCGGAGTGGTAACACTAGCGAAGAAAGAGTTGTGCCTCCTAGCCTGGTCAGATGTTATGAACTTCAACAGAAGGTCTGGCAGATTAAGGAAGAGGGAGGATAGGCAGCAGGTTGGGTAGGTTATCTTGGGGCAGATAAAAAGGGCCATTGGGCCTACTTGTCAAGCGTCTGAGCCTACCCACCTTTTAATACTACTACTGCACTTAATTTTACTTTCCCCGACGAAAGTCTTGAGTTAGTGAAAAAAAATTAAAAATTTGTATTGTTTTTTTAGGATTCGCGACATTTTATATTAAAAAAAGATGATTTCCGTCAAAAATAAAATAAATCTTTCGGTCTGTCTGTCGGTCCGTCTATCCGGGAAATTTGTGACCACGATAACTTGAGAACGCTTTGCTGAAGAATTCAAATTTGTAACATAGGTTGTTTATTCAAAGGCTCAGATTGTTTATGGTAATAATAATATTCGGGGCGAGGTAAGGGGGTAAAATGGGGTATGATGGGGTAAAACAATTTTCTGACATTTTTTTAATTTTTTTATGAGAAAAGGAATTTAAAAAAATAAAAAATAAACTAAATTTTAATTTTTTTTAAGTTTATTTTTTCGTAAAACAAAAAAAAATAAAAAAAAACGTTTCTTCAGAAAATTATTTTTACCCCATTACTCCTTACCTCATCCCGATTTTATCAAATACAATTCCAGCCTAGAACTTTGGATAAACAACCTATTTTCCAAATTTGAAGCCTTAGCTTAAAACGTTTTTAAGTTATCGCGGTCACAAATTTCCCGGACAGGCAGACCGACAGATTTTTTTTGACGGAAATCATCTTTTTTGAATATAAAATGTCGAGAATCCTAAAAAAAGCAATAGATTTTTTTAATTTTTTTTACTAACGCAAGACTTTCTACGGAGAAAGTAAAATTAAGTGCAACTTGGACTAAAGATTTTTTTATTTAGCATTCCAAAATCCTTTAGACGCAACTAGCTGGGTGTTTGGAATCTAGATCCGAAACCAATACGGTTTTTTGTAAAACGCTACTTTCATAATTTTTTAATGATTTTTTTTCTCAAATAAAAAATGTTTATTAAATATAAATTACTAACATCTATAACGTGAATATGTAAAAAATATAACAAAAAGTATAATTAAAAAAAAAAAAAAAAAAAAAAACAATTTGTATTCTTGAAAATTTGCCAAGCGAACTACCAAAATTTTCTGAAAACAAGTTACAAAAACGGAAAATAATTACCCTACTTTCCCCACTTACGCGCGACACTGGATCTGACATTTTTATTGTATTGGTAGTGCCCTACAGTATAGGAAATAACACCAAAAACAGTTTCGGCCGGTTCCGTCCGAAATCGTATCCGATTTTCAAAAAAATGTAATTTTCGTGACCAGGACAACCTAGCGGAAAATTTAAGGGTGTACTCACTTAGATCCAAATAATATTTGTGTTGTGACTCTTTAAATTGAATTTTTCTACAATACTCTATCTTTGAACAGTAAGTGAACGTGATATAATAGTTCGTCTCAGTTATAAGTGAACGATTGCGATATTCTGTTATCGTTTTGTTTTGATTGTTTTGATTTTTTCAACCGCAAGATTCGTCAAACATTGTGCATTGTTGCCGAACTCATAATATTTCCGAAGTGCTAAATATGAGTGGAGACTACGTATGTACTGTGTGCAAGGCGGATATCGGCGACCCGCAGGTACGAGTGAGGTGCGCTTCGTGCCGTATGTTCTGCCACGGGCTGTCCTGCGCTGGATTAAACAAAACCGTGGTAAAGGCGCTATCGGAGAATACTTCGCTCTTCTGGAATTGCCCTGGATGCGTTCCCGTCTCTTCTAATGTTATTATCGAAAAACTTAACGAGATGTCAAAAATCTTGAATGAACATTCCTTAAGTATTAATAATATAAATAATACTTTGAATTCGACTGTCAACAAGCAGGATTTGACTGCGCCTGTATCTAATCTAATCTAATGACCGTGGCCCGACCAAGCAATAAAATTGAGCCGTCCTCTGCAGGACGTCAACTTAATTCGGCTAGGGGACACCCTACACCTAGGATTTCTGTCAACAATACTTTTGATACGAACGTGAATCCCTCAAATTCAAGAAATAAACTGATTATTGGTAGTAAAGTTAACGACAACAAATTAATTGCCTCAGCTGAACGTCGTCAATGGCTTTACATAGGTAGACTAGAGCCGGGTACAACAAGTGAGAATATTTATGCCTATTTTAAGGATGTGCTAAATATTACTGATATAAAATGTGAGACTTTAGTCTCTAACGAGGATATTTGCTCATTTAAAGTTGGAGTTAAAGAGTCTCTTATACAAACCCTTTTGGATCCCAATCTTTGGGAAGAAGGTATTGCCATAAAAGAATTCGTTCCTCGTTATAGGTTTTCTCGGAGACCGTCGGCCCAGCAAAAAAGAGATTAAATGATACAATTTATTCACTACCTGATGCAATTAACCTGAACATATATTATCAAAATGTTAGATGGCTGCTTACTAAAGTGGATAAATTTTATTCTGCTGTTATTGATGGTGAATATGACCTTATTGCAATTACCGAAACAAACTTTAACAATGGTGTATACACTTCTGAGTTCTTTCCGGATTTTTATAATGTCTATAGATGTGATCGTAACTATGATGCCCTACATGTGGATAAAGGTGGAGGAGCATGTTTAGCTGTGAACACTACCAAACTTAATGACTGTACATTTTCTGAACTTGATTTTTCGTCCATTACAAATATTATTAAAACAATTGAGATAACAGGTTGCAAAATTAGCTTCAGTAATATTAGCTTACTTGTTATTGTTCTTTATATACCTCCGTCAATTTCTTTAGATGATTTTGAATCTTTCTTTGAAATGTTGGGTTTTCTTAATTTTCTATATGATAAAAACATTTTATTTATTGGCGACTTTAATATAACTCGCTATGTTAATCAAGACTTGCAAGATACTAAATACTCCTTATTTAGTAATTTCCTTAGTTATTTTGAATTAAATCAGTTTAATTACATATTTAACTCGTTAAACCGTTTGTTGGATTTGGCTGTGTCGAATATGCCATGTCGAGTGACAGTGAGTGATCATCCCTTTGTGAAGGTGGATTCTTATCACCCCCCGCTAAATATATCGGTAAGTCTTCATGCTTCAAAAAAATCAAAATTTAAGTCTAGTAACCTTATTAAAAATTACAACTTTCGTAAAGCAAACTTTCCTGGCCTTTTTATATAATATAATAGTTTATTTGAAATAGATTGGTCTTCTCTCAATAACTTTACTGATATTGATAAAGCATGTCAACATTTTTATAGTGTATTAGAAAGCAAATTTGATGAATTTGTACCACTTTATAAAAAACCTTCTCATTCTTATCCAATATGGTACAGTAAGGAATTAATTTCTTTAATCAAACAAAAACATAAAGCTTACTTAAGATATAAAAAAAATAAATCTGATTTAGACCTTAATGAGTTCAAAAAAATGCGAAGTGAAATGAAACAAAAAATTAAGATTGATTACGAGAGTTACTTAAATAATGTTCAAAATAATATTACATCTGACCCTAAGTCATTTTGGTCTTTTGTAGGCAACAAAAAGCGCTCAAGCAGGATTCCAGGTACGGTTTCTTATAATGATGACCAATTTTCTGAACCACAAGATATAGTTAACAAATTTGCAGAATACTTTTCCAGTGTTTATACTTGTCCCACTCCAACTGAAGTTACTGATAGCCCACATTGTTTTGACAATATTAATATAACTGAAGTGTCTGATAAGGATATTTTGTATGCTATTAATAAACTTAAAAATTCCACAACTTCTGGTATAGATAAAATTCCAAGTTACCTAATTAAAGACTGTAAATATGTTTTAATTGAGCCACTTAAGTCTATTCTTAACCTTAGCCTTAAATCAAGTAAATTTCCAACAGTTTGGAAAACTGCCAGAGTATGTCCAGTACATAAAAGTGGTGATAAATCGAAAGTGGAGAATTATAGGCCCATTTCTATTATCTGTAACTTTGCGAAAGTCTTTGAATCGATTCTATATACTCGGATATATGATCAGATTAAGACAAAGCTTACTCCTTATCAGCACGGTTTCATGCGCAACAGAAGCACTGTTTCTAACTTGGTCGTCTTCAAGCAGTTTTTGTCGCAGGCTATAAATGACAAACTACAGGTGGACGTCATTAGCACAGATTTTCAAAAAGCTTTTGATCAAATAGATCCTTATGTAATCTTACAAAAACTTGAATCTTTTGGCTTCCATCGGACTTTAATTCTTTTCTTTTTTTCATATTTACTTGATCGTAAACTTATTGTTTTTTATTATGGGTACTTTTCGTTTGCTTTTGTTCCTACGTCCGGAGTTCCGCAGGGGTCTAACCTGGGCCCCTTGTTCTTTCTTATGTTTATAAATAACTTACCTCTATGTATAGACTGCGATAAAATACTGTTTGCTGACGACTTTAAGTTTTATTTGATTATCAAGTCTATTAAAGACTGTACAGTTCTTCAAAACCAGATTAATAACTTAGTTCAATGGTGCAAGCATAACAAACTAAACCTTAATATTAAAAAGTGCAAGTATATATCTTTTACCACTAAACATAATATTATTGATTACCAGTATAACATTAATGGTATAAATCTGGAAAGATGTCATGAAATCAAGGATCTTGGAGTAATTTTCGATCCTAATTTGTCTTTTTCGAAACATATATCTGAGGTATGTTCTTCAGCTTCAAAAATGTTGGGATTTATTATAAGGAATTCAAAATCTTTTAATAATACTTTAAGCTTAAAATCGCTTTTTTTTGCTTATGTAAGATCTAGGCTGGAATACGCATCACTAGTTTGGTACCCCATTTATAATGTGCAAATAGATGCTTTAGAAGCAATCAACCGACGATTTTTAAAATTTTTATATTTCAAACAAGAGGGTGTTTATCCTGAACAAGGTTTTGATCATTCTGTGTTACTCGACAAATTTGGTATACTTTCTCTTTATACAAGAAGAATCAATTTTTCTTTAAGCTTTCTTTATAAGCTCCTACATAATCTAATCGATTGTCCAGAGCTTTTAACTCAAATAAATTTTAAGGTCCCCAGACTAGGATCACGCCATAGAGAAACATTTTTGTGTAACCTTAGTAGAACAAATGTTTTGTCAAAATCGCCTTTAAATATTATGTGTGATAACTATAATACCTTAATTAACTCAGTTGACACTGATATTAATATTTGCTCATTAAACTCAATGTTATACACTACAAACCTATAATAGGTCACATTAGTGTATTTTTCTTTTTTTTATATATATTTATTAATAGCTATATAATATGATATATTATGTATATTGAATATTTTACCCTGTAAATGGATTATTCTGTTGGGTGAATAAAGATTATTATTATTATTATTATTATTATTATTAATATTGTTTTTTTATCTCCGTATAACCCACCCCTATTATAAAGGATATTATGCCTCTGATTTTTTCAAATCTAATCAAAAGTCAATAATAAAGTAATTTTATAAATTTAACAACAAAATACATTTTTATCATGATAAAACACAAAAAAGTGAAAAAATGTCTGATTTTCTATTTGTTATCGCCCCTAGGCACCCTCCCTTAGTTCGGACCTAAACTTTAGACTTTGCATTATAATTGTAGAACTCTAAAGCTTAGTAGAACACAGGTTCATGATGCTCTCTTAAAAAATGTCCTCGTTATAAGCGATAACGCAAAGTATATCACTAGAATCAAAGCGCCCCCACTCTTTTGCCTGGCGCCCCCTGAAATCGCATTTAATTTAAAAAAAATAGCATTTACGTACTTCGGAATCCTTAGCGCACAATTTTAGGGAATGCCGAGATGAATCCGAAAAAGTTCACTTTTTTCCGATTTTTAAAATTATATTTATTTTTTTAAGGAAAAATATATATTTGTGCTTTATTATAATGCATGATATGCCTTTAATTTTTTGTCAAGTTCAGTTGAAAAGCCGATAATAAAGTAATTATAGAAATTTAATACCAAAATACATTTTTACCATGGTAAAATACTAAGAAAACACGAAAAAAAAGTCTGCTTTTGAGTTTTTAGCGCCCTTGGCCGCCCCCTTAGTCCGACACTGGATTGTAAGGATTGAATTATAACTGTAGAACTCTAAAGCATAGAAAAAGACAAAAAGTTAACGAATCTCATAAAAAATTTCCAAGTTATAAGCGAAAAGTCCAAACGAATAGCATATAATTAAAACCAAGGCGCCCCACTATTGTGCTCGGTGCCCCTGAAATCGTAACCGATTAACAAAAAAAATGGCATTTACGTAATCCTTACACCCTAGCCCATGATTTAAATTTGTCCTCTGATGAATCCCAAACAGTTTACTTTTTTGGGCTTATATATAGTATAATAATAGAAGTCAGCTATATATAGCCGACTTTTATTATTATACTATAATAGTGGTTTTAAAGCAGTCACTGTATGCTATATGCCAGGTTGGACAGTTATCGAACGCATAGTTTTTTAATCTAACCTGGACATATATTTTGTTCCTTCGTCACCGGATTTTGTTCATGCGTAGCCGGATCTATTGAACCTTTCGGTTTTCGTTTAATTTGATTTTTTAGTAAACAATTTTGGGTCATCTCGTTCGTTGGACTCTCGTCGTAAAAATTGTTTATTTAAAAATTAACAACATTCTATTAAATTCGTATAAATTGTTCGGCCGGTTATCGATAAAACTTAAGGTAGCAAAAAATCGTTCCTTGAAAAAAAAATGTTTACATTATAAACTCGATTATAAAGGAACACGCACAAACCTTATGATTTCTGGCCCCCGGTTAAATTTGATAAAATTTTAATATGTTATAGAACTAAACCTTCTGATAAATAGTGTTCACGTGCACAAAGCTCTAAGTCTTATAGATATGCCTTCCCAGGCCTCTAAACTTGGCAATAATTGAATATATTTTTTGATATAACTCATTAAAGAAAAAAGATATTGAGATAGGACTTTCACCAAAATACTTCAAGAAGTTATATATCAAAAAAAAACTACAAATTTTCAATATTAAGAGTTTCGTGTCTATAGAGACTTTTGATATATTAAAATTTTATTAAAAAAAAAATTAAACCCCATTTTCGGACGGCACTGACCTTAAAAATAAAGAATGAAAGTATTTTGGTGAAAGTCCCATCTCAATATCTTTTTTCGTTAACGAGTTATATCAAAAAATATATTTAATTATTGCCAAGTTTAGAGGTCTGGGGAGGCAAATCTATAAGACTTAAGAGCTTTGTGCCTGTGAACACTATTTATCAGAAGGTTTAGTTCCATAACATATTAAAATTTTATCAAATTTAACCGGGGGCCAGAACCCATAAGGTTTGTGCGTGGTCCTTTATTAATTTGAAATTTGAACTGTGTCATCCAATATGGATCAATATAATATTTTAATGCATGAACGCGAATTCTATATAAGTCGGATAAAGAAAATTCTTTCTGTTGGAAATTTAGCAAGACTGATGTATCTCAGCTCCCGGATTTCAAAGCTCAGCAGAACTTGTTAAGTTAGCATTTAAAGTTTGCGAGAAAAAGAGTAAAGAAATTCTACGGTTGATTTCCAGCGGCGCCGTTGCCATTACCGCGGATAAAAAAAAAGATTTGAAAAAGAATTTAAAACACGTTCCGCGTTTCACGACATGTAGTATTCAAGTTTTATTTTCGGAACTTTTCGGAGAAAGTTCAAATAGGGACACAGGTTCAAGTTCGAAAAATATAATATTACCAAAAATAAATATTCCAATTTTCGATGAAAAGTAAATGGACCAGTTGGTATGAGCTATTCCAGTCGTTAGTTCACTGCAGTAACCAGTTAGCTCCTATTGAAAAATACCAATTTTTAATCAGTTCTGTTAGGAATGGCGCTCTCTATCGTAAGGGGGCTGCCCCTAACTTCAAATAATTACGGCACTGCGCATAATCAGCTAGTTTCTTGTTATCAAAATAAAACGTTGCTAGTATCTACATATTGGAATAAAATATGTAATTTGCCAGACCATATTCCAAATACTGCACCAGCACGTAATTTAATAAATATTGTGCAAGAAAACACGGCAGCCCTAGCATCTCTAGGATTGCAGCTTGATGCGTGGAGTTTTTTATTGTTTAATATGATTTTTAAAAAATTGGATACTAGCATCTGTATAAAATTTGAAGGATGATTTGCCTTCTTTTGATGAATTAAAAGTCTTTTTAACAAATCGTTGTAAATCGTTAGAAAACATTGAAGCACTCTCGGGTAAAAAAGTAAGCTCTTATCCCAACAAACAAAAATCAAACTCGTTTTCGTCATATAAAGCAAAAAAAAACTCTCCAACGCCATTTGTCGTCGATACTTCGAATAATAATTGTAATAGAAACATTGGTTGCTTGTTGTGTAACGACGTCCATAAGTTAAATTTCTGTAAAATGACTCCTTACGAAAGATTTCAGTTTGTAAAAAGAAATTACCTATGCTTGGTATGCCTTGAAAGCTCACATTCGGTGCAGGGATGCACGTCGTCGATAAAATTCCATTGTGGTGGGAATCATCACAAAATGTTGCATTTTGGCAGATCGAATCAGGGCGTTATAAGTTCGGCAGGTAACGTTGCAATATTAAATTCGTCAGGGCAAAGTAGCTCAAATGCTCCTATCGTAGGGGAGGGTTCAGGGAAGTTGAGTACTCTATTTACTGAGTCAAAAAATTATACAGTTTTATTGGGAACATCTCAAGTCGGTATTTTAGATGGGTTTAGTAGAGTTCAAAAGGTTCGTTGTATTTTGGATACTGCTTCGCAAGTTACACTAATTACCGAGAATTGTGCTAGACCGTCTAAGACTTTTGGGCCTTAATTTACGGCATTCACCTAATAATAAAAATATTCATGGTCTGGGCGGTGTTTTCATGAGATCAAAAGGTGTCGTAAAATGCACTATACAGGGTGATCGAAAAATAAATTTAGAGGCAGTCGTTATGCCTAGCTTATCTAGATTTTAACAAGCCTGGTCCTGTGGATATGCTATTGGGTGGGGATGTCTATGGTTGGATCATCCTGGATGGTACTATCACCGGTGGTACTCATGAACCTACCGCATTAAATACTATTTTCGGTCGCTCTGCCTTTCAAAGATACAAAGCCAATTTTAAAAAATAGCAAAGCTCCTGCTTTGTTTCGTTTATATTTTTTAGAATGTCGATTAAATAAATAACCTAATTTTCGTGCTGCATATAATAATTTTATGACTGACTATTTAAATGGCGGTTATACAGGGTGTATTTGAAATAGCGTAGGAAATTTTAACAGGTGATTCTACATGATATAATATGACAAAAAGTTCATATAAACATATTGTTTAATTTACCTAATTATATTTTTTATACGTTATTTTGAAATTCAAATCGTTAGTGATTTTTTGATTAAGTATTATCAAGTTGGTATTTTTTGAATCATGCGCATATATTAAGTTAGGTTAATTTGCCGCGAAGCAAGAGTTCGTTGTAAAATGTCGAAAGAGCAACTATAAAACCGTTCGTGAAAGATGTCGGTATCGTTTAAAATCGTCGTTTAATATTCGAAAAGTTGTTACAAATATTTGTCGGAAAACCTATTCGTGGCCGTAAAATATTAACGTTTCCATGCACCATTTTTTTATCCTCACTACATCATCATCAGGAAGAATCCAGCCCTGTGCACAGGAACATCAGCTGCTTCAAACCAAGGTAGTAACATCCCTTTTTCCCTTTCTACACCCTTATTTTACAAACCAACCTACACAGTCCACTATCGCTCGTTTTGTTTTCGTTAATTTAAAGTCGCTATATGCTAAGTTAGAGAGTTATCGAAGGCATAGTTTTTTATCTAATTTAGACATATATTTGTTCCTTCGTCACCGGATTTAAAGTACCCTTCGGGTTTCGTTTAATTTGAGCTTTTACTAAATAATCTTGGGTCATTTCGTTCGTTGGACTCTCGTCGTAAAAATTGTTTAAAAATTAATAACATTTTATTAAATTCGTATAAAATTGTTCGGTCGGTTATCGATAAAAAAACTCTGTAAACTTAAAGTAGCAAAAAATCGTCCGTTGCAAAAAAAAGTTTACAGTATAAATTTATCAATTTGAAATTTGGACTGTGTCATCCAATATGGATCAATATAATATTCTGTCACATGAACGCGAATTCTATATAAGTCGTATAAAGAAAATTCTTGTTGTTGGAAATTTAGCAAAGACCGATGTATCTCATCTCCCGGAGTTCAAAGCTCAACAGAACTTGTTAGAGTTAGCATTTAAAGTTTGCGAGAAAAAGAGTAAAGAAATTCTGGAGTTGATTTCCAGCGGCGCTGTTGCTATTACCGCGGATAAAAAGAAAGATATTGAAAAAGAATTTAAAACACGTTCCGGGTTTCACGAAACGTATTGTAGTATTCAAGTTTTATTTTCGGAACTTTTCGGGGAAAGTTCAAATAGGGACACAGGTTCAAGTTCGAAAAATATAAAATTACCAAAAATAAATATTCCAATTTTTGATGGAAATCAAAGTGAATGGACCAGTTGGTTTAAGCTATTCCAATCGTTAGTTCACTGCAGTAACCAGTTATCTCCAATTGAAAAATACCAATTTTTAGTCAGTTCGGTTAGGAATGAAGCGCTCTCTATCGTGAGGGGGCTGCCCCTAACTTCAAATAATTACGCCACTGCGTATAATCAGCTCGTTTCTCGTTATCAAAATAAAAGGTTGCTAGTATCTGCATATTGGAATAAAATATGTAATTTGCCAAACCATATTCCTGATACTGCACCAGCCCTTCGTAGTTTAATAAATATCGTACAAGAAAATACGGCAGCCCTAGCTTCTCTAGGATTGCCGGTTGATAAGTGGAGTTTTGTATTGTTTGATATGATTTATAAAAAATTGGATACTAGCATATGTACAAAATTTGAAGAAAGCTTTGTAAAGGATGATTTGCCTTCTTTTGATGAATTAAAAGTCTTTTTAACAAATCATTGTAAATCGTTAGAAAATATTGAAGCACTCTCGGGTAAAAAAGTATGCTCTTATCCTAACAAACAAAAATCAAACTCGTTTTCGCCATATAAAGCAAAACAAAACTCTCCAGCGTCATTTGTCGTCGATACTTCGAATAATAATTTTAATAGAAATACTGGTTGCTTGTTGTGTAACAACGTCCATAAGTTAAATTTCTGCCGCACTTTCGATAAAATGACTCCTTACGAAAGATTTCAGTTTGTAAAAAGAAATTACCTATGCTTAATATGTTTTGAAAGCTCACATTCGGTGCAGGGATGCACTTCGCCGATAAAATGCCATTGTGGTGAGAATCATCACAAAATGTTGCATTTTGGCAAATTCGACAGGTAACGCTGCAATAGTAAATTCGTCAGGGCAAAGTAGCTCGAATGCTCCTATCGTAGGGGAGGGTTCCGGGCAGTCGACTACCCTATTGACTGAGTCGAAAAATTATACAGTTTTGTTGGGAACAGCTCAAGTCGGTATTTTAGATGGGTTTGGTAGAGTTCAAAAGGTTCGTTGTATTTTGGATACTGCTTCGCAAGCTACACTAATTACCGAGAATTGTACTAGACGTTTGGGTCTCAATTTACGCCATTCACCTAATAATAAAAATATTCAGGGTCTGGGCGGTGTTCTCATGAAATCAAAAGGTGTCGTAAAATGCACTATACAGGGTGATCGAGAAATAAATTTAGAGGCAGTCGTTATGCCAAATATTTTTTCGAATATGCCTCAATCCATGGTGACCACTGGCCGGTGGGGCCATATTAAGGGCCTTAAGCTGGCTGATCCAGATTTTAACAAGCCCGGTCCTGTGGATATGCTATTGGGTGGGGATGTCTATGGTTGGATCATCCTGGATGGTACTATCACCGGTGGTACTCATGAACCTACCGCATTAAATACTATTTTCGGGTACGTTTTGATAGGAAGGGCTTCAACTAATTCGGAAAATGTAAATTCGTTAAATTCGTTTCTCTCTCTTGAAAGTTCACTCGATAGAACTTTGCAGAAATTTTGGCAAATTGAGGAGATTCCTAATCATAAAGCTCTGTCACAAGAAGAAATTGACTGTGAAAATTCGTTTAATAATAATTATTTTCGGACCAATTCGGGTCGTTTTTCGGTCGCTCTACCTTTCAAAGATGCAGAGCCAATTTTTGAAAATAACAAAGCTCCTGCTTTGCGTCGTTTATATTTTTTAGAACGTCGTTTAAATAAAGAACCTAATTTTCGTGCTGCATATAATAATTTTATGACTGACTACTTAAATGCCGGTCATATGTCGTTAATTTCGGATACAGCAGTAATATCAAAAAGTTATTATATTCCACATTTTGCTGTAAAGAAAAATAGTGAAATTTCAGATGATACCCTTTCACCCCCTAAGGGGTTTCGAGTGGTATTTGTCGCAGGTCAAAAGGACCGCAACGGGTTATCGCTAAATGATACTTTATTAGTAGGTCCAAAATTGCAAAAGGACATTTATTCTATATTATTAACTTTTCGTTTACACCCTATTATCCTTGTCGCTGATTTGCGTCAGATGTACCGTAATATTGAGATACACCCGTCGCATCGTGACTACCAGAGAATTTTGTGGAGATTTTCCCCAGAAGAATCTATTCGTGAATATAGGTTGAATACAGTCGTATACGGTTTAGCTAGTAGTCCTTTTCAAGCGCTGCGCACTATTCAGCAACTAGCGGAGGATGAGAAGCTCAACTTTCCGCTAGCAGCTGCGGTACTTCAAAAGGATATTTTCGTAGATGATTGTTGTACCGGCGTTCCGAACTTAGAGTCGGGATTGCAACTGCAAAAAGAACTTATTTAGTTACTAGCAATGGGTCAATTTAAATTGCATAAATGGGTCTCAAATGAGCCGGGGTTGTTAAAAAATATTCCAGAGTCTGAGCAACAAATTTCAGTATCGTTTGATAATGATCCATTCGTAAAAGTTTTAGGTCTCGGTTGGTTTAGTTATAAAGTTTCGTCGGATTGTAAAATATTTACAAAAAGAACTATCTTGGGGGAAATTAGTAAAATTTGGGATCCATTAGGGTGGGTCAATTGTGTTGTTTTTTATGCAAAAAGTTTTATGCAGCATTTATGGGTTCGTGGGTTAGCTTGGGATGATCCACTTCCAGAGGATTTGGCCTCTCAGTGGAGTAAGTTCATGCAAGAACTACCCTTATTATCGTCAATCGAAATCAATCGTTTTTTATTAGAAAAGGAATATAAATCGTGTGAAATTCATGGTTTCTCGGATGCCAGTTTAAAAGGATTTTCCGCAGTTATCTATTTTCGGATTTTAGATAAGGATAATAATCACTAGTCACAGCCAA
Source organism: Brachypterus glaber (assembly GCA_958510825.1). NCBI lineage: Eukaryota > Metazoa > Arthropoda > Insecta > Coleoptera > Kateretidae > Brachypterus > Brachypterus glaber. The sequence goes on along the minus strand of OY294047.1, from coordinate 21,400,585 downwards.
ATCCAAAGTGGCTCCGTTAAAAACGGTCTCCATTCCGCGTCTTGAATTGCAGGCCGCGGTACTGTTGTCCGATTTAATTAAATACGTCATTGACTGTTGTTCTTCGTATATAAAGTTCGACAAGATTTATGCCTGGAGCGATTCAGCAGTCGCTCTGTGCTGGATAAAAAGTCCGGCATATCGTTGGCAAAGTTTCGTGGCCAATCGTGTGGCAAAAATACAGGAAAATGTTTGATCCGGACTGTTTTAATTACGTTAAAAGTGCGGAAAACCCTGCGGATTTGTCGAGTCGGGGAATTTTTCCGTCACAATTAGTTAATAATTCGTTATGGTTTTCTGGACCTTTGTGGCTAAACTCTCAGGAATTATTATTTTCGCCTCTAAAACAGTTGCCTGAAGATGACCTGGACTTAACTGTCGAAACCAGGAAAATTACTTTAATAAATATCGTCGCAGAAAATATTTTTGATCATTTATTGGAGAGATTTTCGTCCTTAGCTAAAATAAATCGTATATTAGCCTATGTAATTCGTTTCATAAATTGTTTAAAAGGTAAAAAACATACTTCTGATCACTTTACAAAAAATGAATTATATTTAGCATTGTTAGTTTTAGTTAAATACGTTCAAAATGTATCGTTCGCAACAGAAATTGATAATATTAAAAATAATAAATTGTGTTCTAAGCCTATGCGCAAACTTTGTTTATTTCTCGATAAGGACGGTATGTGTAGGGTCGGTGGTAGACTTGTAAATTCGAAGTTGTTGTACGAACAAAAGTTTCCACTATTGTTACCCAGTAAACACAAGCTCGTCGGCCGTTTAATCGAAGAGGTGCATAGAGTTTATTTGCACCCTGGATTGCAAGCATGCCAATACTTATTGCTTCAAAGATATTGGATATTGTCATCAAAAAGGGCAATTTTTCGTGTAATTTCAAAATGTCAAACATGCTTTCGAATAAACCCAAAGTCATTAGAGCCTCTTATGGGAAACTTACCCGTTCCTAGGGTAACCCAATCGATTAAAGCATTTGCGCATAAGGGCGTTGACTTTTCCGGTGCGGTTTATATAAAAGCTAGTAAGCTTCATAATGCTAAGCTTCTTAAAGCTTATATTTGCGTTTTTGTATGTATGTCTACGAAGGCAATACATTTAGAATTGGCAACAGACCTTTCGTCTGAATGTTTTTTGGCCGCCTTAAAACGGTTTGTGTCGCGTCGTGGAAAATTAAGCTGTTTGTACTCGGATAATGCCACAAACTTCAAAGCTGCTCATGGAGAGCTTATTTCGTTGATGAAAAACGTAGCTAAGGATGAATGTATATCATGGAAATTTATCACTCCTAGCGCACCGTTCCAGGGAGGTATTTGGGAAGATGCGGTTAAAAGCTGTAAAAGACATTTAATTCGTGTAATCGGGGATCAAAAGCTCACTTACGAGGAGCTTTATACCGTTTTGACTTTAATAGAAGCGGTTTGTAATTCGCGCCCAATTTCGAGCATTTCGTCGGATCCTAACGATATTGCGGCTTTGACTCCAGGCCATTTCTTGACCTTGGCGCCTTTGAATAGCGTCCCTGAAGATGATTTGCTTGAATGTAAGCTAAATCGGTTGTCTCGATGGCAAATGATACAGCGTATGCATAGAGAATTTTGGTCTATTTGGCATCGTGATTATTTGAATTCTATGATGCTACGCCATAAATGGAATTCGAATACTAACCCTATTGAGGTTGGTCGTTTGGTCCTTATTAAGGAGGATAACATTCCCCCACTTCAGTGGCGTTTAGCTCGTGTTTCCGAGGTGCATCCTGGCTCTGACGGAGTTATTCGAAATGTGACTGTCAAAACCAAGGATGGCCTATTGCAGAGGCCTGCTCAAAAATTATGTCCTCTCCCAGATGGAGAAGACTAATGATCTTGTATTTTTTGAACTTGAATTTTATTTTTTTTTTATTTTCGGAATCGGGTAATTCGCTATTTTTTTAATTTTTTTTCGGAAATCGTATTTTTTGGTGTTCGGTATATATTTTTTTATGGTTAAAATATCCGGGTGATATTTTGGCCGGTGGTATGTTTAATTTACCTAATTATATATTTTATACATTATTTTGAAATTCAAATCGTTAGTGATTTTTTGATTAAGTATTATCAAGTTGGTATTTTTTGAATCATGCGCATATATTAAGTTAGGTTAATTTGCCGCGAAGCAAGAGTTCGTTGTAAAATGTCGAAAGAGCAACTATAAAACCGTTCGTGAAAGATGTCGGTATAATTTAAAATCGTCGTTTAATATTCGAAAAGTTGTTACAAATATTTGTCGGAAAACCTATTCGTGGCCGTAAAATATTATCGTTTTTGCACCATTTTTTTATCCTCACTACATCATCATCAGGAAGAATCCAGCCCTGTGCACAGGAACATCAGCTGCTTCAAACCAAGGTAGTAACATCCCTTTTTCCCTTTCTACACCCTTATTTTACAAACCAACCTACGCAGCCCACTATCGCTCGTTTTGTTTTCGTTAATTTAAAGTCGCTATATGCTAAGTTAGAGAGTTATCGAAGGCATAGTTTTTTATCTAATTTAGACACATATGTCTAAGAATACGTCATAAGGGAGCTACGCCCCTTTGAAATTGGCTAAAAAAATCGGTTTTTATTTAATAACTCAGGAACCCTTTGAGATATATTAACAAGGTTTTGCACGTGAATTAATCCTAATAAGGCCCATCTTTGTATGTCATTTTCAGGTAGTTATTTAAACCAGGGGTGTGCGAAACGGGGGGCCTTTTCAGTTTTTTGTCCAAAACTTTTTTCTGTGTAACTTTTTTGCAATTTTATTTTTGAAATATGATTCCTCAGGTCAAAATACATAAAAAAGGTACTCTTGTTGTAATACTGTAGGATTAACCGTTTTCGAGAAAAGTTCATTTGAAGGTGAAATTTAACGGTTCGAGGACGAAAAATTAAATACTAAAATGTCGAAAACCAAAATTTTAATGATGCAATGTTATTCTACATAAAAAACTAAGAAAAAAAGTTTCCATACATGTAGGTCGAAAAAACACTTTTAAAGCTACCATAGCCCTTTAAAAATGGTGCATATTTAGGAGACCATTAGGATTCATTTTTGGAAGTACCTGTATATGAGGTTTTTTTCTTAGTTTTTAATGTACATTCACCCTGCATCATTAAAATTTTGGTTTTCAACATTTTAGTATTTAATTTTTCGTCCTCGAACCGTGGAATTTCACCTTCAAATTAATTTTTCTCGAAAACGGTTAATCCTACAGTATTACAACAAGAGTACCTTTTTTATGTATTTTGACCTGAGGAATCATATTTCAAAAAAGTTACAAAGAAAAAAGTTTGGGACAAAAAACTGATAAGCCCCCCCCCGTTTCGCACACCCCTGGTTGAAATAAGTACATGAAAATAACACATAAAAACGGGCCTTGGTAGGATTAGTTGACGTGCAAAACCTCGTTGAAATATCTCAAAGGGTTCCTGAGTTATTAAATAAAAACTGATTTTTTTAGCCACTTTCAAAGGGGCGTAGCTCCCTTATGACGCATTTTTAGACATATGTTTATAGGAACTTTTTGTCATATTTTATGATGTAGAATCATCACCGACGCTATTTTAAATACACCGTGTATGTCGTTATTTTCGGATACAGCAGTAACATCAAAAAATTATTATATCACATTTTGCGGTAAAGAAAAATAGTGAAATTTCAGATGATACCCTTTCACTCCCTAAGGGGTTTCGAGTGGTACTTGACGCTGGTCAAAAGGACCGCAACGGGTGATCTCTAAATGATACGTTATTAGTAGGTCCAAAATTGCAGAAGGATATTTGTTCTATATTATTAACTTTTCGTTTACACTCTATTGTCGTTGTCGTTGCGTCAGATGTATCGTAATATTGAGACACACCCGTCGCATCGTGATTACCAGAGAATTTTTTGGAGATTTTCCACAGAACCTATTCATGAATATAGGTTGAATACAGTCGTGTACGGTTTAGCTAGTGGTCCTTTTCAAGCTCTGCGCACTATTCAGCAACTAGCGGAGGATGAGAAGGTCAACTTTCCGCTGGCAGCTGCGGTACTTCAAAAGGATATTTGAACTTAGAGTCGGGAATGCAATTACAAAAAGAACTTATTTCGTTACTAGCAATGAGATAATTTAAATTGCATAAGTGGGTTTCAAATGAACCGGGTTTATTAAAAAATATTCCGAAATATGAGCACTAATTTCGGTATCGTTTGATAATGATCCATTCGTAAAAAATTTAGGTGGGTTACCTAAATCGGATCGCTTTAGTTATAAAGTTTCTTCGGATTGTAAAATATTTACAAAGAGAGCTATCTTGGGGGAAATTAGCAAAAAGTTTTATGCAGCATTTATGGGTTCGTGGAGTTTGGATGATCCACTTCCGGGGGACGTGGCCTCTCAGTGGAGTAAGTTCATGCAATCGAAATTAATCGTTTTTTATTAGAAAAAGAATATAAATCGTGTGAAATTCATGATTTCTCAGATGCCAGTTTAAAAGAATTTTCCGCAGTTATCTATTCTAGATAAATATAATAACTATTCGTCGAAACTAGTCGCAGCTAAATCGAAAGTTGCTCAGATAAAAACGGTCACTATTTCGCGCCTTGAACTGCAGGCCGCGGTACTATTTTCCGATTTAATTAAATACGTCATTGATTGTTGTTCTTCGTATATAAGTTTCGAAAAGATTTATGCCTGGTGCCTCGGCAGTTGGCAAAGTTTCGTGACCAATCGTGTGGAAAAATACAGGAAAATGTTAGTCCGGAATGTTTTAATTACGTTAAAAATGCGGACAAGCCTGCGGATTTGTCGAGCAGGGGGATTTTTCCATCACAATTTATTAATAATTCGTTATGGTTTTCCGGACATTCGTGGCTAAACTCTCAGGAATTATTTTCGCCTTTAAAACAGTTGCCTGAGGATGACCCGGACTTAACTGTCGAAACTAGGAAAATTACTTTAATAAATATCGTCGCAGATAATATTTTTGATAATTTATCAGAGCCATAGCTAAAATTAATCGTATTATAGCCTATGTAATTCGTTTTATAAATTGTGTAAGAGATAAAAAACATACTTCGAATTACTTTACAAAAAATTAATTATATTTAGCTTTGTTAATTTTAGTCAAACACGTTCAAAGTGTATCGTTCGCGACAGAAATTAATAATATTAAAAATAATAAATTGTGTTCTATAGTATATTCAACTTCAAGATAACAAATAGTAATAGTAACAAACAAACGCACGTGATTACAACGGATTTAGTGACAGGGTAGGACTCTAAACAAAATATTTCTATATGACAGTCCATTGCAATGCACCTGTTTAATTTTCTACATCCCAACTCTCGCAACATTCGGGTGTTTTAACCAATAAAATCACGCGTCCGCTGCCGCCTGCGCGATTCTTTTGTTTACTTCCACTTTGTTTCTCGATAAGGACGGTTTGTGTAGTGTCGGTGGTAGACTTGTAAATTCGAAATTGTTGTACGATGAAAAGTTTTCATTATTGTTACCCAGTAAACACACGCTCGTCGGCCGTTTAATCGAAGAGGTGAATAGAGTTTATTTGCACCCTGGATTGCAAGCACGCTAATACTTATTGCTTTAAAGATATTGGATATTGTCATCCCAGAGGGCAATTTTTCGTTTAATTTCAAAATGTCAAACACGCTTTCGAGTAAACCCAACGCCTCTTATGGGAAACTTACCCTTTCCTAGGGTAACCCAATCGATTAAAGCGTTTGCGCATACGGGCGTTTTCCGGTGCGGTTTATATAAAAGCTAGTAAACTTCGTAATGCTAAGCTCCTTAAAGCTTGTATTTGTGTTTTTGTATGTATGTCTACAAGGGCAATACATTTAAAATTGGCAACAGACCTTTCGTCTTTTGGCAGCTTTAAAACGGTTCGTGTCGCGTCGTGGAAAATTAAACTGTTTGTACTCGGATAATGCCACAAACTTCAAAGCTGCCCATGGGGAGCTTATTTTGTTGATGAAAAATGTCGGCAAGGATAAATGTATCTCGAGGAAATTTATCAGTCCTCCTTTTCTGGGAGGTATTTGGGAAGCTGCGGTTAAAAGCTGTAAAAAACATTTAATACGTGTAATCGGGGATCAAAAGCTTACTTACGAGGAGCTTTATACCGTCTTGACTTTGATTTGTAATTCGCGCCCAATTTCGAGCATTTCGTCGGATCCTAACGATATTGCGGCTTTAACTCCAGGTAATTTCTTGACCTTGGCGCCTTTGAATAGCGTCCCTGAGGATGATTTGCTTGAATGTAAGTTAAATCGGATGTCTCGATTTTTGGTCTATTTGGCACCGTGATTATTTGAATTCTATGATGCTACGCCATAAATGGAATTCAAAAAGTCCTTATTAAAGAGGATAACATTCCCTCCACTTCAGTGACATTTAGCACGTGTTTCTGAGGTGCATCCTGGCTCTGACGGGGTTATTCGAAGTGTGACTGTCAAAACCAAGGATAGTCTATTGCAGGGCCTGCTCAAAAATTATGTCCCCTCCCAGATGGAGAAGACTAATAGTTTTGTATTTTTTAATTTGAATTATATTTGATTTTATTTTTTTTTTAATTTCGGAATCGGGCAATTCGATATTTTTTTATTTTTTCGGGAATCGTATTTTTTCGGTATTTGGTGTTATTTTTTTTATGGTTAAAATATCTGGGTGATATTTTGGCCGGTGGTATGTTTAACTTACATATTTATATTTTTAATCTTTATATTGAAAATTAAAATCTAGGGGATTTTTTAAATAACTATTCGGGTGGATTCGTCATGTGCATCGGCAGAAAAAAACATGAGTTCGTTGGAAAAATGTTGTGAAACTAGCAAGTCGTTCGTGAAAAGATGTCGGTAACTAATAAAATCGTCATTTAATATTCGAAAAGTCGTTAAATATATTTGTCGTAAAACCTATTCGTGGTCGCAAAATATCGTTTCTATGCACCATTTTTATCCTCACTACATCAAAGCTTCAAACAAGGTTAGTGAAATCCCTATTTATCCCTTCTACCCTTATTTACAACCCCCTAAGCATCCCACTATCGCTCGTTTCGTTTTTCGTTAAATTAAAGTCGCTATATGCCCGGTTGGACAGTTATCGAAGGCATAGTTTTTTAATCTAACCTGGACAGTCACAAATTAGGTAAGTTTCATGTCATGCAAAAAACATCAGCAAACAGAATGGTTGCAATTTAGAAGATTCTATTTGCTCATTTCTTATTGCATTTATGAAGCTTGCCTAACGTATTCCCGCTTTTAAAACCCATATTTATAGAATACATTGTTTAATTTACATAATTATATTTTTTAGTCTTTATATTGAAAATTCAAATCTAGGGAATTTTTGAAATAAATAACTATTCAGATGGATTCGTCATGCGCATAGGCAGAACTAAACCATGTGAATTAGTTCGTTAACATTAATTGGAAGACAAGCAAACAAGTCGGTTAAAGATTACCTAGCGACTCGTTCGTTAGCGCTAGGCATAAATTCACGTGTTAAGTCTGCACCATGTAAAACATCTTCGTTATTATATTTTTTGAAAACACCTATTTGTGGTGTCAAATACTCTCATTCCAAACCCATATTTATCCTCACAAACCTCAACTTCAACAAGAAGCCATCATGTGTCCTTGAACATCAAGAACATCAGATCAGGAGCCTAAGGTCCGTGAAATCCCTATTTTATCCCTTCTACCCTGATTTACAACCCCCTAAGCATCCCACTATCGCTCGTTTCGTTTTCGTTAATTTAAATTCGCTATATGCCAGGTTGGAGAGTTATCGAAGGCATACTTTTTTATCTAACCTGGACATATATTTTGTTCCATCGGCGCCGGATTTTGGCCCTTCAGTAGCCGGATCTATTGAACCTTTCGGTTTTCGTTTAATTTGATTTTTTATTAAATAACTTTGGGTCATTTCGTTCGTTGGACTCTCGTCATAAAAAATGTTTATTTAAAAATTAAAAACATTTTATTAAATTCGTATAAATTGTTCGGTCGGTTATCGATAAAAAACTCTGTAAACTTAAAGTAAGTAAAATCATTCGTTGCAAAAAAAAGTTTACGGTATAAATTTATTAATTTGAAATTTGAACTGTGTCATCCAATATCGATCAATACAGGGTGTATTTGAAATAGGGTAGGAAATTTTAACAGGTGATTCTACATGATAAAATATGACAAAAAGTTCCTATAAACATATGTCTAAAAATGCGTCATAAGGGAGCTACGCCCTTTTGAAATTGGCTAAAAAAATCGGTTTTTATTTAATAACTCAGGAACCCCTTGAGATATGTTAACGAGGTTTTGCACGTGAATTAATCCTAATAAGGCCCATCTTTGTATGTCATTTTCACGTACTTATTTAAACCAGGGGTGTGCGAAACGGGGGGGGGGCCTTATCAGTTTTTTGTCCCAAGCTTTTTTCTGTGTAACTTTTTTACAATTTTATTTTTGAAATATGATTCCTCAGGTCAAAATACATAAAAAAGGTACTCTTGTTGTAATACTGTAGGATTAACCGTTTTCGAGAAAAGTTCATTTGAAGGTGAAATTTCACTGTTCGAGGACGAAAAATTAAATACTAAAATGTCGAAAACCAAAATTTTAATGATGCAATGTTATTCTACATCAAAAACTAAGAAAAAAAGTTTCCATACATGTAGGTCGAAAAAACGCTTTTACAGCTACCATAGCTCTTTAAAAATGGTGCATATTTAGGAGACCATAGCTCCATTAGGATTGATTTTTGGAAGTACCTGTATATGAGTTTTTTTCTTATTTTTTAATGTACATTCGCCCTGCATCATTAAAATTTTGGTTTTCAACATTTTAGTATTTAATTTTTCGTCCTTGAACCGTGGAATTTCACCTTCAAATGAATTTTTCTCGAAAACGGTTAATCCTACAGTATTACAACAAGAGTACCTATTTTATGTATTTTGACCTGAGGAATCATATTTCAAAAATAAAATTGCAAAAAAGTTACACAGAAAAAAGTTTGGGACAAAAAACTGATAAGCCCCCTTCGTTTCGCACAACCCTGGTTGAAATAAGTACATGAAAATAACACATAAAAACGGGCCTTGGTAGGATTAGTTGACGTGCAAAACCTCGTTAATATATCTCAAAGGGTTCCTGAGTTATTAAATAAAAACCGATTATTTTAGCCACTTTCAAAGGGGCGTATCTCCCTTATCACACATTTTTAGACATATGTTTATAGGAACTTTTTGTCATATTTTATCATGTAGAATCACCTGTTAAAATTTCCTACGCTATTTCAAATACACTGTGTATAATATTTTGATACATGAACATTCTTGTTGTTGTTAATTT
>OY294047.1:21094864-21390951 GCA_958510825.1 Brachypterus glaber | reverse complement strand
TTTTGTTAGGAAAGGCTTCAACTAATTCGAAAAATGTAAATTCGTTAAATTCGTTAATCTCTCTTGAAAGTTTGCAGAGATTTACGCAAATTGAGGAGGTTCCCAAACATAAAGTTTTGTCACAAGAAGAAATTGACTGTGAAAATTCGTTTAAAAATAATTATTTTCGGACCAATTCGGGTCGGTTTTCGGTCGCTCTGCCTTTCAAAGATGCAGAGCCAATTTTTGAAACTAGCAAAGCTTCTGCTTTGCGTCGTTTATATTTTTTAGAACATGATTAAATAAAGAATATAATTTTCGTGCTGCATACAATAATTTTATGACTGACTATTTAAATTCCGGTCATATGTCATTAATTTCAGATACAGCAGTAATATCAAAAAGTTATTATATTCCACATTTTTCGGTAAAGAAAAATAGTGACATTTCAGATAATACCCTTTCACCTCCTAAGGGGTTTCGAGTGGTACTTGACGCTGGTCAAAAGGACCCCAACGGGTTATCGCTAAATGATACGTTATTAGTAGGTCCTAAACTGCAAAAAGATATTTGTTCTATATTATTAACTTTTCGTTTACACCCTATTGTCCTTGTCGCTGATTTGCCTCAGATATACCGTAATATTGAGATACACCCGTCGCATCGTGATTACCAGAGAACTTTGTGGAGATTTTCCCCAGTTGAACCTATTCGTGAATATAGGTTGAATACAGTCGTTTACGGTTTAGCTAGTAGTGATTTTCAAGCGCTGCGCACTATTCAGCAACTAGCGGAGGATGAGAGGGTCAACTTTCCGCTGGCAGCTGCGGTACTTCAAAAGGATATTTTTGTAGATACCGGCGGCTGCTACAGCAATCATCTACACGGCACACACAGGTAAAAAATTCTAAACGGAAAAAAATCATGAAGCGTCGAAAGTTGAATATTTATAAACCTTATAGTGTTCTCTAAATGATGTATATACATTTTTTTAAAAATGTTTGCGGTCTTGCTTAAAAAATTAAATTTAAGTGGCACATTGAATATACAATATCTTACACTTATTTTTTTTTAAGTCTGTATTTTTTAAATTTTAAAATATAGTACACATATGGGGTATTAAATCATAGAAAGGTATTATCTCCATGTCCGGACCCGTCATGACGCGTCCGGACGCGTCAGGTAAAAAAATTTAAATTTTTGGAAAAAATTCAGATTTGATTTATTTTGTATATTTTTAGGTTTAAAACAATGAATTAACCTAAACAATAGAAAACTACTAAAATATTCAAATTTTTCAATTTTTTTAAATGGCGTTTTTTTTTATTTTAGTTTTTTTTACAGCCTAATTTGAGTTTCAAAAAAAAACTTTTTCGGTTAATTATGTAATTTTTTATACTGAATTTGAATCTAAATAAAAAACACCCTCATTCCATTTACAAAATTTAAGTTACCTCCTCTCCCACCTAAGGGTGTCGATGAAAAAAAATTTGCTTTGATAAAAAGGTGTCTCCCTTGGTATTAAAGCTTAATACCAAATTTCAAAAAAATATCTTGTACGGTTTCTGAGATAACCGTTTAAATGTCCCACCCGGTATGCAGTGTGCCACTTAAATTTAATATTTTAAGCAAGACCGCAAACATTTTCAAAAAAATGTTTATAAATATTCAACTTTTGATGCTTCATGATTTTTTTCCGCTTTTTTGGTATTTTTTACCTGTGTCCAGAACTTAGAGCCGGTATTACAATTGCAAAAAGAACTTATATCGTTACTAGCAATGGGCCAATTTAAATTGCATAAATCGGTTTCAAATGAACCGGGTTTATTAAAAAATATTTCAGAATCTGAGCAACAAATTTCGGTATTGTTTGATAATTATCACAAGCCCACAAAAAAAAAATTATGTGAGTCTTGGATTCCAATATGATATTCCTAGGTATTTTTCCCGCTAAAACCGAATCCATAACCCGTTTAACCCCTACACGTTAGGATTTTGACATAACCTCAAAAAACACTCGAAAATCTACTGAAACCGCTAAAATCATCTACTCCATACCACTTTCACCCCCTTCCTCCAAATTCGTAATTTCGTAACCCCATAATCCCCTCACCTCGGAATACCATTACTCGATAACCTCAAAACCCCGTAACCTCATTAAGTAGAAAAATCTGGTTCGGGAAAACAGAACAATTACGTGAAATTTTCTTGTAAAATATAGTTATGAATAAGTAACTGTATAACCCTAAAATCCCATCACACCTCCTAACCCCTTCACTCCGTAACCATATATTATAACCTCTTAACCCCATCCTATTCTGTGGAGAAATCCAAACCATAAGAGTTTTGTGAGTGAAGTCATGAATCAAGGTCTACTTCATTATTTTTTTAACCGGACTTCTCCACAGAATAGGATTACGGGATTAAGGGGATATAGTATATGGGGTTACGAAGTGCAGGGATTTTGAGGTTATGGTGTTGGGGGATTTTGGGGTTATAGAGTTACTTACCTATGAATATGTACACAAAAAAAAACTGAAGAATTTTTTCTGTTTTCCCAAACTAGAATTTTCTACTTAATGAGGTTACGGGGTTTGGAGGTCATGCGGCTATGGTATTATGAGGTTAGGGGATTATGGGTTCCTGGGGTTTAAGAATTAGCAATTTGGGGGCAGGAGGGTGACAGTGGTATGGCATAGATGATTTTAGAAGTTTCAGTAGTTTTTCGGGTGTTTTTTGAGGTTATGTCAAAATCCTGACGTGTAGGGGTTAAACAGGTTGCGGATTCAGTTTCAGCGGGAAAAAATACATAGGAGTATCATATTGGAATCCAAGACTCAGAAATATTTTTTTTGTGGGCCTGTGTAATGATGCATTCGTAAAAGTTTTAGGTCTCGGTCGGTTACCTAAATCGGATCGTTTTAGTTATAAAGTTTCGTCGGATTGTAAAATATTTACAAAGAGAACTATCTTGGGGGAAATTAGCAAAATTTGGGATCCACTAGGGTGGGTCCATTGTGTTGTTTTTTATGCAAAAAGTTTTATGCAGCATTCATGGGTTCGTGGGTTAGCTTGGGATGATCCACTTCCAGAGGATTTGGCCTCTCCGTAGAGTAAGTTCATGTACCCTTATTATCGTCAATCGAAATTAATCGTTTTTTATTAGAAAAAGAACATAAATCGTGTGAAATGCATTCTCGGATGCTAGTTTAAAGGTATTTTCCGCAGTTATATATTTTCGAATTTTAGATAAATATAATAATTATTCGTCGAAGCTAGTCGCAGTTAAATCCAAAGTTTTCCCGTTAAAAACGGTCTTTATTCCGCGTCTTGAATTACAGGCCGCGGTACTGTTGTCCGATTTAATTAAATACGTCATTGATTGTTGTGTATCGTTCGCGACAGAAATTGATAATATTAAAAATATTAAATTGTGTTCTAAGCCTATTCGCAAGCTTTATTTCTCGATAAAGACGGTTTGTGTAAGGTCGGTGGTAGACTTGTAAATTCAAAATTGTTGTACGATCAAAAGTTTCCATTATTGTTACCCAGTAAACACAAGCTCATCGGTCGTCTAATAGAAGAAGTGCATAGAGTTTATTTGCACCCTGGATTGCAAGCATGCCAATACTTATTACTTCAAAGATATTGAACATTGTTATCCAAAAGGACAATTTTTCGTGAAATTTCAAAATGTCAAACATGCTTTCGAGTAAACACGTGTTTACTGCTTTGTACAAAGCCATTAGAGCCTCTTATGGGACACTTACCCTTTCCTAGGGTAACCCAATCAATTAAAGCGTTTGCGCATACGGGCGTTGACTTTTCTGGTGCGGTTTGTATAAAGCTAGTAAGCTTCGTAAGGCTAAGTTGCTTAAAGCTTACATTTGTGTTTTTGTATGCATGCCTACGAAGGCAATACATTTAAAATTGGTAAGAGACCTTTCGCCTGAATGTTTTTTGGCCGCTTTTAAACGGTTCGTGTCGCGTCGTGGAAAATTAAGCTGTTTGTACTCAGATAATGCCACAAACTTTAAAGCTGCTCATGGACAGCTTATTTCGTTGATAAAAACGTTACTAAGGATGAGTGTATATCGTGGAAATTTATCACTCCTAGTGCACCTTTTCAGGGAGGTATTTGGGAAGCTGCGGTTAAAAGCTGTAAAAAAACATTTAATTCGTGTAATCGGGGATCAAAAGCTCACTTACGAGGATTGTAATTCGCGCCCAATTTCGAGCATTTTGTCAGATCCTAACGATATTGCGGCTTTAACTCTGTAAGTTAAATCGGTCGTCTCGATGGCAAATGATACAGCGTAAGCATAGAGAATGTTGGTCTATTTGGCACCGTGATTATTTGAATCCTATGATGCTACGTCATAAATGGAATTCAAATATTAACCCTATTGAAGTTGGTCGTTTGGTTATTAAAGAGGATAAAATTCCCCCACTTCAGTGGCGTTTAGCTCGTGTTTCTGAGGTGCATCCTGGCTCTGACGGAGTTATTCGAAATGTGACTGTCAAAACCAAGGATGGCCTAATGCAGAGGCCTGCTGAAAAATTATATCCCCTCCCAGATGACTAATAGTTTTGTATCTTTTGGATTTGAATTTTATGTTAATTTTTTTATTATTTCGGAATCGGGTAATTCGCTATTTTTTTTATTTTATCAGGATTTTTTCGGTATTTGGTATTATTATTTTTTATGGTTAAATAGGGTTACCACCAAAAATTGACATTTAAATTCCAGGTATTTTCCAGGTTTTCCAGGTAAAAATTATTAAAATTCCAGGCATAGTAAAATAGTTTTAGTATATATTATTATTATTAAAGAAAAAAAAAATCTGAAAAAAAAATTTTTTCTCAACAAAGATTGTTTTTTCACAATTTGTTTCACAAAAATTATTTTTTTTTATGAAAATGTTTTTTTTTATTTTTTTTAATAACTAACATTTTTTAACCTCTTCAGGGACATAGGCACATATGTGTACGTTTAAAAATAAATTCCGCAAAATGAAATTCACCGAATTCCTTATTGCTTAGTGGCTATAGCTGTTGCCATTTGCTTTGTTTCCAATCACAAGCGACATCCAATGGCCAAGATTAGCGCATCTTCAGTTGTTTACTTGTTTTGACAATAAAAAGTATTTTTAACTTTTGCTACTAAATTAATTTAAACAAAAAATTCGTCCCTGAACAGGTTAATGAATAAATATGGATAATTAACAATAAAATCATCTTCAGAAACGGCCACAGGATTTTTCGTTCCGTGGCAAGCCTATTTCGCTTTCTAACAGTATCAATAGTTTTTGTCAAGTCACAAACATGAGTGTAGCCAGACATTTTTGCAATATTGGAATTTTCTAGGTCACGCACTTCTACGTCAAAATTTGAAAAACAATTTATTTAAAAAAAAAACTTCAAATTGACAGAGAAAATCAGGAAATCTTAAGTTTTCGCAACTTGCAGACATGTGAATAATTTTATAAAATCTATTAATTAAAATAATTTTATTACTTTATTGATATTACAATTATTGTAATATCACATCATCATTTTTACAGTAGGTATGCAGTTTTCAGGACCAGCAGTTTGTAAGAATTTCAAAAGCAACTTATTTTATAAAACTTTAAAGGGGTAGGTGAAACGACCTACGGCGCTGAACATGATGTTCAGCGCCGCAGGCGAAAGTTTTTAGAAATCTTGTTATTGCGTTTCCCAGACAACTTAGAATTTGACATGAAATAATTTTATAGAATCTACATGTATAAAACCGTAATATCACATATTTGCCAATCAAATTTAGTGCCGCAGGCAATTTATTTTTTACAGTTCACAGTTTTTCAGGAGAAGCAACTCCTAAAAATTCGAAAAGCAGATTTATATATTTATAAAACTTAAAATGGGCAGAGGAAAACCTCTCAAAACATAACCTTTCATGTTAAGCGCCGCAGGCGAAAGTTTTTAGAAATCCTAATTTTTTACATATTTCCAGACACCTCAGAATTTGAAATTCAAATATTTTTATAATATCTATTAATTAAAATTGTAATATCACATTATTGGTAATAAAGTTAGCGACTTGGGCGAAATTTTTTACAGTTTTCAGGACAAACAAT
Organism: Brachypterus glaber; assembly: GCA_958510825.1. Lineage (NCBI taxonomy): Eukaryota > Metazoa > Arthropoda > Insecta > Coleoptera > Kateretidae > Brachypterus > Brachypterus glaber. The sequence continues at coordinate 21,384,853 of OY294047.1, read as the reverse complement.
TTCGAATTCGAAAGGCAAATTATTTTTATAAAACTTCACATAAGTAAGTGAAACATCTCAAAACATAACTTATTATGCTTGGCGCCGCAGGCGAAATTTTTTAGCAATCTTTTTGCATTTCTCAAACACCTCAAAATCTGACATGTAAATAATTAAAAAATATATATATTAATTAAAATTTTATTATCACATAATTGCTAATCAAGTTTAAAGCCGCAGGCGAAAATTTTAAGAGTTTACAGTTTTTCCGGATAAGCAAATTGTTTTATTTGTTGTTTTAGACATTAAATGGGTTGGGTAAACCTATTAAAATACAACTTATGTTTAACGCCGCAGCCGAAAATCTTTAGAAATATTGATGCTTCACATTTTCCAGTTTAATGGATCATATCTTACTGAGTGAGACAACAAAATTTCTGGGGACTCATTTTGATCAGAATCTTTCCTGGGACACCCATATAAACATGGTTTGCAAAAAGCTAAGTAGTGCATACTTTGGTATTTTAAAAATGAAGAGTGAATTAGACGAGTCAGGAATACTTAACTTGTACTACTCGCTGGCTTATTCACATATTTCATATAATATTATCAGTTGGGGTAGTGGTAATAATTTGCTTAGAGTTTTTATTGCTCAGAAGAAACTTCTAAGGTTGATGTTTAATATGGACTTCAGGGAAACATGTAGAGAGGTATTTAAAATTAAAAGTTTATTGTCTGTGATTAGTATTTACATTTCCATATGTCAAAAAGAAATTTGAAAATTTTATAGTTCGTTCTGACATTAATCCTTATAGTACTAGACAGAGCCGCAATCTACAAATACCCAGGCATAGAACTTCTTTCTAAAAGAGATCACCATTATACTGTTGTATTACTTTTTATAATAAACTGCCGTCAGATCTGCGAGAAATCCCTTCATTTAATATTTTTAAAAAATCTGTAAAACAATTTTTTATTAATAAAGCTTATTATACAGTTAGTGAATTTCTGTCTGATAATTAGCTCTAACATTTTAATTTGTTATATTTGTTTATTAATTTTTTAATTGTTCTATTGTGCCTTTTTTTTTTAATGTACTGTTACCGAATTTTTGTTGGATACGGAACATATATTTTGAGGTGTACTTAGTTATTTTTTTTCTAATTAATTTTTTTGACTGACTCGTATATGTACCTTAATGATTTTTTTATATACTTATTTTTTTGACTTGCCATATGTACTTTATGTATCTGTAATGGTAAATAAACAATATTATTATTATTATTGTTTTGTAAAATATATTAACATTAGCGCCACAGGTGAAAATTTTTAAAAATCTAACAAGCAAAATAGTAAAAAATTAATTTTAAAAAACTTTAATTTGAAGGCTTAAGGGGCTCCTGTCCGCCATTCTTTTAGTTTTAAGAATCATACTTCAATTTTCTGTACGGCCATTAATTACACAGGTTTACAAAAAAAAAGTCAGGACTATTTGACCGGACCATGGTATTCCTAGGTATTTTGGCGCCCTGAGTCAGATCCCGGGGTCAGTTTTGCCCCATCACGTGAGGAAAACGAGATTTCAAGGTCATTTGGAGGTCAAAATGGTGATTTTTTGGGAGCGGCCCCGGGACATCTGAAGCGACCTGTTAACTTCACTGGTAACTGTGTAGGTCTTGAATACTTTCTGAACGTTGAGAAGGAGCTCTAAATTTCGACCAGGACCAGCCCAGTGGGTAAAATGTCGCCATGATCGTTGTAACTCGCAAATTTCGATCTCCCTGTCAAGGCGTTGAATTTTAGCGATCCATTTGCTGTGAATTAATGACGGTCGACCTAGCCCTGACCCGAATGGCCCTAGAACCTTGCCAGAACATTGGAGTTATGCTCCGTGTACTGCTGAGGGCTGGCCCAGGGGGGAAAACTGTCCCAGGGGGTCACTAACTGGCGAATTTCTATTTCCCTGCCAACTCGACCAATTGTGACTATGCATTTGCTGTGAGTTAATGACGGTGATTAATTATAATTAATAATTTGATAATTATCAAATTTTAAAGTGTCATTTTTGCTTTTAACGTCCATAACTCAACATAAAATCATCGTACTGAGCTCTTTTATTGCTCAAATTAAAGAAGAATCAAGCTAAAAGAGCTTTCAGACAAAATCACAAAGAAAAAATATTGAAGATCGTAGACCTTTTGAAAGACAAACAAAAATTTGGAAATTTGTTTTACTGCTGATTTTTATGATTACTCAAAAACGGTCAATGATAAAAATATTTCAATATTTTTCAAGATCTTAAAACTAGAGACTTAAAGCTTCAATTTGCTTTTTTAATCATTGCCCTACGACCATTTTTTGCCAAGTTACAGCCTTTTAAAAATCACCTAAAAATTTATTATGTTTTTTTATATCCTTTAATTTTTGTGCCAAGTGTATTTAATTTTTCTTGAACAAATCATATTTTTTTATGTTAAATTCCAGGTGCTATTACAAAATTCCAGGTCAAAAACCGTTTTTTTAAGAAAAAATGTTAAATTCCAGGTGGGGATCTAAATTCCATGCGTTTTCCAGGTTTTCAAGGTTTTCCAGGATTGGTGGGAACCCTGTTAAAATATCTGGGTGATATTTTGGCCGGTGGTATGTTTAATTTACATAATTATATTTTTTAATCTTTATATTGAAAATTCAAAACTAGGGATTTTTGAAATAAATAACTATTCGGGTGGATTCGTCATGCGCATCGGCAGAACTAAACCACGTGAATTAGATCGTTAACATTAATTGGCAGGCACGCAAACAAGTCGGTTGAAGATTACCTAGGGACTCGTTCGTTAGCGCTAGGCATAAATTCACGTGATAAGTCGGCATCATGTAAAATATCGTCGTTATTATATTTGTTGAAAACACCTATTCGTGGTATCACAATCCTCAACCTCAACAAGGAGCCATCATGTGCACATGAACATCAAAAACAACAGATCAGGAACCAAAGGTCAGTGAAATCCCTATTTTATCCCTTCTACCCTTATTTACAACCCCCTAAGCAGCCCAATATCTAGTTTCATTTTCGATAATCTTGAATGTAAAATTAAATTTCAAAACGTAAAATTAAATTTCATAACGTAAAATTAAATTTTAGGATGTACATAATATAGTATTATAACCACATTCCAAATGTATTATTTTTACATTTCCAATTTACAAACTTACTTTCAAAATGTAAATTACAGAAACACGTATTATTACATGGGGCATGTAATATTTCGGTACAGGGTACGGCCAATAACAGTATTTGTAATTTTACAGTGTAAAATCCTAACACTTTTTACACTTACCTTCGTGTATTGTAATTTCATTTTGCTGACTAGGACTAGCCAGCAGTTCCGAGTAGGTTCGGGCCGCCTGGTCGAACAACTGCACCAGCAGGGTGCAAGTTTTCTGATATTCGCAGCGGCCGATCACAGATAATTGTTCCAACTGTTGCTGAACCATACCGAGGTCGTCCAGAGGGTCCTCCAGACCGTCTCTGACGACGACGGCCACGGATTCGAGCCGGGAGGTGATGTACGCGTTGGTAACTTCGGGAGTGTATGTTTCAAGGAGGTGGGGTTCTGTCGCTTTGACGTATGGCACTGATGCGACCATGCGTTGCCACAGGCTGAGGAGGTAGTGAACGCTGTTTGGAGCGAATTGCCACATCTGCGAAAATTGTGTCACGTAATTCATCGATGAGCCCTAATCTTATTATAGTTTTTATTTATCAATTTTAGAATAAATTATTGCTTCAAATATCCCAATAAAATTGAATTAGCTTAAATTCAAATTTTAAAAATTATCTTTTTTTAAACATTTTTTTTTATGTATAGAAAGAAAAAAGATATCATTGTGAAATTTTGTGGGTATGTTTATTTATATTCGAAGACTATAATTTTTTTTTTAGATTTTTAAGTGCAATTTTTTGAAAAAAAAACATTGATTAACGGTGGTCGCCATGATTCCGGCCGTTTGGAACTGAAATAAAAAAACTGGAGTATTGACGTCGTTATAGCCCGAAGAATTTTTTTTTTGCCAAAAAATAACAAAATGGCGGACGTTTTTCAACATTTTTTAAACATTTTCAAACAAACACGTCCGCCATTTTTTTATTTTTATGCCAAAATAATAATTTCTTCTAGTTCGGGCTATATCTACAAATACTAAATAATATCCCGTTTTGTTTTTTTTCAGTCGTTCCAAACGGCCGGAATTATGGCGACCATCGTTTTTTTATGTTTTTTTTTTTTTCAAAAAAAAATGTATGGCCAAAAAATTATACATACAGCTATTAATGACATCCTTAAAGGGTACCTATCATCTGCTGATGTGCCTTCAATTCTTGAACCTTCTGGCTGTTGCAGAAACGACGGAAAAAGAGCATTATTGTGGGATGCTACATGAAGGGGACACTTTGGCAAATTCATATATTAATTTAACATGCAAAATGGCAGGGGAAGCGGCCCGTTTAGGAGAAAATAAGAAAAAATAAGGTATTAGAAAATAAGTATATTTTTGATCCATTTTCAATTGAAACTTTTGGATCATGGGGTGAGGAGGCTAAAAAATTAATAGGAACCATTGGGAAGAAAATTAAAAATTTAACTTTCGAAACGAAATCCAAATCGTACTTGATATAAAGAATTAGCATTGCAATACAGAGAGGAAACGCTGCATCGGTTCTGGGAACATTGCCGGATTCAAGCCGCATGGACGATTTTTTTTATATTTTATTTTATTTTTATTTGTCCTTTTTTAATTTTATTGTTTTAGTTGTATTTACTGTTTATTAAAAAAAAATGGCACTTTAAAAATCAATTTTTTTTTGTATTCTTTGAATATAAATAAACATACCTACAAAATTTCACAATGATGTCTTTTTTCTTTCTATATAAAAAAAAATATTTATTATTTAATAAATTAAAAAAATTATTCAAATAAAAATTGTTGTAAATCTGTTCCTTAACAAAATGGGTTATATGCATTTTTATCGTAAGATGCATATTTAGCGAGAAAACCGCACTCACCCCCAAAATTCAAGATAGCGGACACCCCTTAAGTAAATCAACCGGTAAAAACTAACAGAAGTGTTGTTACTATCCACTACTACCCTTTAAAATATTAGCCCGTGTACATTTATTACAATTTAACAAAGGAATTTCTCGTTATTTGACTGGACTCCATATAATTAACAGAGTTTTAAACAAACGTGAGTAAGTGTCGAATGATGGGTGTTTTTTTTTTTGTCCCGTCAGATACACTCATTAAAGTTGCTGTAGCAAGAAAACTGTCATTATCTTTACAATGATACTTGAAATGAGAATAGTAGTTCCTATTGCAAGTAATATACATTAAAAAATATTTAAATATAGTTTTAGATTGAGAGATATTTGTGTTTCAAGTGTCAAAATGTCACACCAGTTACAAAAAGAATGGCTTTTTGGTTTTGAAGAAAATGAAAAAATATTAATTGGCTAGCCAAATATAATCTTAACCTCTTCGGTCCAAGGTCTAGCAAAAAAAAAGTATTTTAACTTTTTTTTCGTCAAATTTTAGAACTTTATCAAACACATATTTTTCTTAAATATTATTAAAAAAATAACAGTGGCGTAAAAATTATGTAGATTTAAAGGTACTGAAATAATTTTAAATGTTTATTTAGGGGTTTTCGAGGTCCTTCAAACTAAATCTAATAATAAAAAATTCTAAAAATTCCACCTCCGGGGGCGGGGGTAGTTAATTTTAATTGTTTACATTGTTTTCGTGAAAATTGGGATCAATGAAAATAAATCTGATAATAAAAATTTTCTACCTCCACCACCAAGTTTTTTTTTTGAAAAAATTCGCCACCGTTGGCGAAACTGGTACTGAAGAGGTTAATCACTTGTTCTCACCTGTAGACTTTGCACAGTAAACTTGGCAATCAATTGAATCGCTTCTGGATAGTTGTCCACCATAACCAACTCTCCCAACTGATAATTCGACTTCAATCGGGCCAGCAATCGGCAAAACTCGTGATAGTTCGCCGTATCACTTAATCCCTGTGGATTTTGCAGAATGTGCTTAACCCCGTTTACTAAATGCGTTAAAAATTTGGCCCTTTCTGTGTTGCTGAATAGCGACCGCCTCACAGAAGCGATCTGCACCAAACAACTCAACGCAAGGGATGAAAGGGTATTTGGAAGGGAATGGTACAAATCGAAAAACAGCTTTAAAGTTGTAAAATCTAAAAACGCGGGCCTCCAACTGGTCGGTATTTGTACCGTACACAAATCGTCAGACGACTCGTCCGTTGAGGTCCCTATAAAGTCGAAAGTAAGGCAATTTTGGGCCAGTCGTAGAAGTTGGGTCATCAAACCGTGCTGACTTTCGTCGCTGAAGTTTAGGTTTTTGCAATTTTCTCGCGCGTTTCCCAGTAGAGTGCAGGAAAGGCGGAAAATTTCGAATAGTTGAGTGTCGCGGAATGAAGAGGCGATTTTTCGATGCTTCGTTAGGGAGCGGTTTGCTTCCACTTCGGAAATTTGGTTCATTTCGCAGGTAAGTTGCGACAGGAGTTGGACGCCGATCATACAGTGTTCTACAGAGCCCTGAAATAATAAAAAATAATATGAATGAACGAAAGTACTTTCTCATAAAAAAAATAAATTTATTATTAAGATAATTTTTGTGATTTTATTTTCTATGGATATCGCTGTAAACAAGTCTTTACATTTTGTGGGCCTTTTTTAAATATAATATTTTTTGTGTATTTTTTAACCTTTTAGGTGGTTTTTAAACTTCTTTCAATGTGAATAATAAAGTTATGTCCAGAAACAGTTTTTTACATTTTGAGGGACAGAGGAAAACAATAACATTTTTGGTGTAATTTTTAATTTTCTTTCCTAAATTTTTCTTCCATTGTAAATAATAAAAAAAGTTATAACAAAAACAAAAATTAAACCTCCCTTTTACCCCCTCTCCCAACCGATTTTCCTCAAATACAAACTTGTCCAAGATAACAAAAAAATACATCTGCATAACCAATTTTAAGTCTAGCTCAAAGCGTTCTTAAGTTAGGTTTATATCACACTGACTCTGCTTTTGTCTAACTATTAGACACACGCACAAATACACAAACTTATTCTCGTCTATCCCGAAATTCCAATGAACTGTTTGAGCAGATCAAGTCTATCCAGTTCAGCCAGTCCTTCCACGATTGTGTCGATCCTTATATCTAAATCGAGAATGATATTTCGTGGTCCGTCGAATGTCCTGCAGCTTAGGATTCTATGTACAGGATTGTCCTCCTGATTACATTCAACACAGTTTCCGCTTATTTCTTTTCCCACTCGTTTTAGATGTGCTTTGAAGTGCCCATGCCCTGTGAGTACCTGTGCCAATTCCCTATCTAAATTAAAATTGCTTGAAAACCTCCTGTCTATGCTTGGAAAGAAAGCGTATGTGATTCTTCCTTGTTTGACTTCGTCCCAGGTTTGTTGCCACTGCCTTAATGTCTCCGCGTTGAGTAGTATTTTTGCCTCATTGCGATTGATGCCTGGTTCCAGTTCAAGTTCACCGTGACTGGCGTTTAATCCACGTCTGAGATCTCTTTTCGCTTTGAGCTCCGGCAATTACTCTGGCACAAGTACCACTGACACTATCTATCGAGCTAGAATAGTTTTCCCAAATTTCATGACCGTAGTTGACCATCGGAATTGTTACACTCTCATTATAGTCGTAAGCGCGTTCTCTGGAGGATTGTACAGGAATTTAGTCAGGCTTCAATGTTTTAGAAATGTACTTTTGGTTCTATCCGTAGCTTGCTTAATGTGTGCGGCAAAGTTCCGTTTGGTATCGAGAATAAAGTCAAGGTACCTTGGCCTAGCAACCCTTTGTATTATTCTCCCATACAATCTTATTGCTGGTCTGCGCAATAATTTTGGTCCGAATTGTAGATAGCAGGACTTTTCTTTGGAAATGAGTTTATTGTTGGTTGCCCAGTCGGTAATAAGTTGTAGATCAGAATTCGCTCGGAATTCTAGTGTTTCCCTTGTCGGAGCACTCACGACGTAATATAAGTCATCGGCATATGCGACTAGTTCACCAAACTGTAGACCAATGTTGAGCAGTTTCTTCAAGCTTGAATTCCAGAGAGATGAACCCATAACCGAGCCTTGACCATAACCCTTTTCAACATTTTTGGAGACCTCAACACCACCATATGCCAAACTCGAAACGCGGTCATTAAAATAACTCTTAATTATCTTTAGAATGTGATTTGGTATGTTAGAATCAGCTAAAGAGATTATGATAGTGGGCCACCAGATGTTCTCGAAAGCTCCTTGAATGTCCAAGAGAACCACAATCTTATATTTATGACGTTGGGCATCTATTGAACTAAGTGTGGCATTGCAGGCACTAATTGTGTTTCGACCATGAACGAAACCATGTTGGGTTTCTCCAAAAAGTCAAAATGATAACTATTTCCCCCTTCTTCCATATTTGGAAAATAGCCAAGCTTTAAGCAATCATTAAATAATTCTGCAAGAAACTCAGCAATAATAGGACACAACACTTTAAGTAGGACAACTGGAATATTATCAGGCCCTGGTGCTTTTTTGTTGTTAAGGCTTCTTATGTAATAGGCTATTTCACCTGATGTCACTTCTCTAATACCCGTGTCATTAGTGGTTATATATCTGGATCTTAATCTTTGTTCTGTTCTGTTCTGTTTCTTGGTCTGTATCTTCTGCCTCGTTGTCTTCCTTTACAAACTTATCAATGACTGCTGTAGCGGTGTCCTCTCTACTTGTTGTGTAGTTACCATCTGTACAGTTGATTCGACAGTCCCAAAACTCTTTTTCTTTGAAGCGATTTTGTACGGCAGGCTCCATGGAGAAGTATTAAGTTCGTTTGTCACAAAGTTGTTTCAGGATTTACGTTGGACAATTTCGATCTTTGTTGAGTGTGACTCTTTCGCTTGCTCGGTAGCGTCTCTAAGTCTGACCCTGTCATTTGGCCCAGCTCTTTGAAAGGCTTTTCTAGCTCTATGTAATTTTCTTTTGCTTTCCTCCGTGTGATCATTCAACCAAGAAGGTTTGCATACAAAGAGTTTTCTTCGGCGAAAACACGTATCTGCTATATTCGTGAGCAAAGAAGTAAAGCTTTTGGCGACTCTATCCAGCGACAATGCACTTCGAGGCATCATGTTGTCTTGTAGGTCTTCTAAACCACGTGTAGCCATATCTAATGCTAGATTCCGATCGAGATCGGTTTTACTTCTAACCCATACATACCTTCGAGCGTCCATTGAGCTAAGAGTTAGACTATACGTAATAAGCCGATGGTAGCTTCCCATACTATCAGGATGTACTCTCCAATCGGTAATGTAACGTAGGCCTAATTCAGTAGTGGCTGTAACATCTATGTTACTTATATGTTTCAAGATGGCGCCGTTAAGTTCGCGAGAATTTGAGGAATATTCGAAATTGTTAGATAAAATTAAAAAAGAAGTGTTAATTCAATTATTACTGACCAATGGCTCCTGTGCGTTACCTGATTCGATTCCGAAAGCAACGAAAGAAGCTATAAAGAAGATTTTATGCGACGTGAGGACAAATACTACTCCGGAGGTCATTGCACTCGAAGATGTCACTAAATCACTAAACGTGGAGTAAGAACTTAAATACGTAAAACAAATGCTTGAAATTCAAGGTTGGATGTGTAAACAACTGGAAGAAAGGGTTGAAGAACAGAAAATGTTTATTTCTGTCTTTAAAACTTCTAACCTCAAATTGGAAAAAAATTCATAAGCCAAACTCAAGTGGAAAAATTCATACAGCGCCAGTAGTTCAAATGTCCCAGCAGCCAACTTCAGTGCGAACTGAGCCAGCAGTCAAAACACCGAAAAACAACAAAACTTGATCACGAACCATCAGGTTTCAGCAGCTTTCTTGCACGTTAATACGCAAAATAAGCTGGATGAAGTAATAAATTTAAACAATTCACCGATTCCAAAAATAAACACACCTAAAAAATACGAATAAGGATTTAAAACAGTTTCATACAGAAAAGTTGGTAAAAACAGTACATCTTCCCTTAAAGGTGTAGCAAAGACATGTACTGTGTACGTAAGTAGACTTGAATCAATTACAACTGAAGAAAAAATTTCCAAAGAACTTAAAGAGGCTGGTATTAATGCAAACGTTGAAAAAGCAAACTCAAAATTTCCAAAGTTGTATAGTTCCTTTAAGATTTATGTAGCTATAAATCAGTTAAATGCTCTTAAGTCTCCAGAACTATGGCCTGAAAATTCAATTATTTCAAACTATAAACCCCATTTATCAAAAACAACTTTAAATGAAAATTTTTTAACGAACAATTCTTAAATGCTACATGCTCATCAGTGACAGAAGGACTTCTGAATCCTTTTAGATGTAGTGCTGACACATTTTTATCTACCAAAAAGCCAATTTAGTTTGTTTCACCTAAATATTCAGTCTATCTCTGACAAGTCTGAAGAATTGAAACTGTTTAACGACAAGTATGATTTTGACATAATTTGCCTAACTGAACACTGGGTTACCAGTCAAGAGGAAGAGAAACTACACCTGCAAACAATTGATAACTTTAAACTTATTTCCTTTTTTTCTAGGTCTAAGCATATTCATGGTGGAGTGTCCATCTACACCAAGGATCATATAATTAGTAAACCTTTAAATGTTAGTAAATATTGCAACGAAATGAGCTCAGAATTTTGTGCCATTGAACTGACCCATCTAAACAATGCTAAATGCTGTGTTGTGACAGTATATAGGCCTTTTGATGGAAACTTTAATAAATTTATTGAAAACTTAGAAAAGCTTCTTGATTACTTATCAGGTAAGTTCAGGAAAATCATTCTTGTTGGTGATTTTAATGTTTATTTTGACGGTATTTCATTGAAGTTAAATGATTTAAACAGGCTTAAGGAACTTAAGAGTCTTTTACACTCATTTAATTTAAATATAACAATTACTGATTTTACAAGAATAAAAAAGCGCTCATCCTGTATTGATAATATTTTAACTAACTTTTGCAGTGACGAAGTTGGCACGGGTGTTATTGATCCTGCTTTGTCGGATCACCTTTGATTATAATTCCAGAAAAATAGGATAGAACATCTATTTTTTATTAAGGAATTCTCCAAAATTACAATTTGTCATAAATTATTTTAATGTGACATTGACAGTATTATTTTTGTTCTTATTTATTCACCTCGTTGTTATGTAAAGATAAAACTACCTAATTAGTAGTAAATAGTATACATTAAGCCTTAACATTGCCCCCCACCTTAAAAGGTTCCCTTTTAAGAAATATATTGTCTTTACACTTCATCGTCTACTGTTTCAATAGGAAGAGGGCACAGCTTGGAAAACGATCTCTTCAAAACACCACTTGCAGTCTGGACTGTAACAACTCTAATGACGCCATCAGGACCAGGAAATACAGTTAACACTCGTCCAATCTTCCAATACATTGGTGGTAAATTATCTTCTTTGATAATTACTAATTTATTTGGTTTTAACTGAGACTCATTAATTTGCCATTTGTTTCTTTTCTGTAACTCAGTTAAATAGTCCATTGACCATTTTTTCCAAAATCTTTGTTGAATTTTTTGCATTTTCTGAAATCTGGATATTTTGTTTTTTGTAATATCCAGCACACTGGGATCAGGAACTGAACTTAAACTTCTTCCAATTAAAAAATGACCTGGAGTCAAAATATCAAAATCCGAAGGATCAGAAGTAATTGGTGTCAAAGGCCTAGAATTCAGCACACCTTCTATTTGACACAGCACAGTGGAAAAATCTTCATATGTTAATTTTTCTCCTATCATGATTCTCTTAAAGTGAAACTTAAATGATTTCACTGCAGCTTCCCATAATCCACCAAAGTGAGGGGACATGGATGGAATAAACGACCATTGTATTTCGTCATCCGCAAAAGAATGTTTGAGGTTTTGTTCATTATTATTTAAAAAATTGTATAATTCACGTAACTCGGATTTAGCCCCCACAAAGTTTTTACCATTATCAGAATATACCCATTGCGGTTTTCCTCTCCTCGAGACGAACCGCCTTAAAGCAGCTATAAAACCCTGCGTTGTTAAATCAGTTATGCCTTCTAAATGTATGGCCTTAGTAGTAAAGCATATAAACACACACACATAACATTTATAAACTTTATTACCCCTGCCAAGTTTATTTTTTAATAAAAATGGCCCAGTATAATCACATTCTGTTGTAAAGAAAGCAGGCTTTGGTTCTACTCTGTTTTTTGGTAAACAACCCATTATTGGGTTGGTGAAACTAGGCTTTACTTTAAAACATGTCACACATTTATGTACTATTTGTCTTGCAATATTTCTACCTCTTAAAACCCAAAATCTTTCTCTTATAGAAGATAACAATAATTGAGAATCTGCATGTAACAATTTGTTGTGCATATTGATAAAAACTAACCTTGTAAATTCATGCTTTGAAGAAAGTATCATTGGGTGTTTTTGATCATAACTCAGACTTGATAATTGTAAACGGCACCTACTCGAAGTAAGCCTGAGTCATCAATAAATGGATTTAAATTTGTTAAATTACCTTTTTTAATATTATTTCCTTTTTCTAAAGTTAAAATCTCTGCCGAAAAGGAATCTCTTTGCGCAAGCTTTATTAATATCCTAAATGCTTCGTCAATTTCTACCACAGACAATTCACATATGACTATATCTATTTTATCTCTTTTATTTTTACAATTTTTTGCAAACCTCACACACAAAGCTATCACATGTTTTAACCTTTGTAAACTTGAAAATTTAGAAAAGAATTCATTTGAAGCCTTTTCTACCACTACTAAACTCTTAACTGACTTTTTCTGTTAAGGGAGGTCAATAAGATACTCTAAATTATTTATGGGCCACATCTCATGCACTTCTTGCAACCAAGAAGGCCCCTTAAACTAAAAATCATTATCTAATAACTTTGAAGGGTAAACTTCACGACTTACTAAATCTGCAGGGTTGTCTTTAGTACCAACAAAATTCCAGTCTTCTGCATTTGAAAGACCTTGGATTTGACTTATTCTGTTGGCAACAAAAATCTGAAATTGATTAGGGTTAGCCCTAATCCAACTCAACATCACCATAGAATCAGACCACAGATAAGTCCTGCTAATTTTAACTCTTAGTGAACTCACTACCTTGTTAACTAACTGAGCTAACAATAAAGCTCCACACAACTCTAGTTTTGGCGTAGTTAATGCCTTAACTAGGGCTACCTTTCCTTTAGAACACAAAAGACTGACAGTAATATTTCCTAGACTATCTATACTACGAAGATATACACAAGCACCATAAGCTTTCATAGATGCATCTGAGAACCCATGAAGCTCAATATATTGATAATCCCTGCATAACACTCGTCTTTGAATTTGTAACCCTGAAAGAATATCCAACTCATGTGCAAACTTTAACCACTCATCACGTAAATCAGTTGGTACATTATCATCCCAATCAAGTTTTAAACTCCATAATTTTTGGATAATCAATTTGGGAATAATAACACACGCACTCACAAGACCCAATGGATCGAAAATATGTGCTATACTCGATAAAATACTTCTCTTTGTGAAACACGAATCTTTAGAAAAATTGCCTATTTTATACTGTAATATATCTTTCTCACAACACCAATATAATCCTAAAGTCTCATTTTCTCCCCTGACATCAAATCATCCATATAGAAATCGTCTAAAATCACTCGTGAAACTTCTGGCTCTGTTTGCTCAACTAATATCCTAATTCTTGCACACAACTTACTGCTAAATATGGGCTGGAAGATAATCCAAATATAACGGTATTTAATTCGTATTCAGCAATATCAAACTCAGCACTTGGTCTCCACAATATTTTTTGTAAACTTCGATGTTTTTTACTTACCCATATCTGTCTATACATTTTTGCTATATCTGCTATTATAACAAAAATATGACACCTAAATCTCAGTAATAAAGTAAACAACTCATGTTGGAGTCGAGGTCCGATGTATTGAATATCATTTATTGAAACTCCATTATCTGACTTAGCACTACCATCGTACACTATTCGAAGTTTGGTCATAGAAGAACTTTCATTAATCACACCGTGATGAGGTAGAAAATATTCTTTATCACATTCATTCTTTTTCTCAACTTTGGAGATATGACCTGACTTTTCATACACTAACATATATTCTGTATAAGCCTTTCTTAACTTCTCATTTTTCTCAAATCTCCTTTCTAACTTTAAAAATCTATCTAAAGCAACTTCCTTGGAAGAACCTAACTCTAAAATGTCTCTTTTAAACGGAATGTCTACTGTAAATCTTCCATCTACCTCTCTAGTCACAGACTTTTTAAATAAGTCCAAACACTCTTTGTCTTCACTTCCCAAATCAGAAGCAACTTCTTCTATCTCCCAAAACTTTTGAAGTTGTTCTTGAAGATCCATAGTTTTAGTGAAGTTACACATTGTTTTTTCACACGAAAAAGGAACACTCAATGACCCAGATACTATCCAGCCTAGCCTGGTTTTTTGTAGCACTGGTTTCTCAATACCTAGATCACGTCTACCTACACAAATTAGTCTCCAGAATATAGAAGCACCAATCAACATATCTATACCTTTAGACTCATTAAAATCAGGATCAGCCAATGTGATATACTTTGGAATCTCCAACTCTTTTTCTCTATAAACACACCTGGAATATTACTCGTAATTTGCTTGATCACTAAGCATGAAATTGTTGTTTGATATGGCTCAGACATAGAATAAATATCAAGACAACACTTTTTTGAAATATCTGTAGAAATTTGACCTATTCCAATCGCTGAAATATTTACCTCACTCGTAGTTAAGCCCAATTTGTCACAGAAACTCTCAGTTATATAAGAAGATTGTGAACCACAATCTAGCAACACTCTACACAAATGACTATCACCTTTTGTATCATAGACTTTAATAACTGCTGTGGCTAATAGCACCTTTGACTCATTCCTAGAACACATCCCCAACGTGACTCCTTTATCGCCTTCAGTTTCAGGAAAAGCAAGACTTGCATCAGCTTTTGTATTTTGTCCTCACTTTTGGGTTGACCTAGATTCCTAGAGCTCGAACTACCTGCATACTCATACCTTCTGTTGGATATGTCAAAATGAAGAAGACTATGATGTTTTTTATAACAAACTCTACAATTACCTGCAGAAAAATTGTTTGAAGAATGAAATTTCTTTAAACAATTGAAGCACAGTTTTAACTCCTTCACTTTCTCTACTCTCTTATCCACATTTAACTCAAGAAACTTTTTACAACTAGAAATCCTGTGATTTCCATTACATAATACACAAATAAAAGACTGATTTTGGTTTTCATTTGAAACAAAAGATTTTATTTTTGTGTTTACAAAACCTTCTTTGAATTTTTGTTTATGCTGTATCTGACTCACTTCTAAAGTTTCTAATAAGTTGTTTTTTTCCTGTAAAAATTTAATAAAATATTCTAAAGTTGGTAATTTGTCATGAACTTTTTTAGATTCCCACTCTCGTAATGTTTTTGCATCTAGTTTATTTGTAAGTATGAATATTAGCAAAATATCCCAATTTTGGATATCTACGTTTAATGCCCCAAGTGCCCTAAAATGTTTATTTACAATTTCTAGCATTTTTCTAAGTTCTACGCTTGATTCTGATACAATAGGCTTAAAATTGCATATGGCACTTAGATGGTTGTTTACAAGTAAAACTGAGTTATTGTATCTCTCACACAACAAATTCCACGCAGTTTGATAGTTTGTTTCTGAAAATTCTAAGGATTGTATGATCTGCTTTGCACTACCTTCTAGAGAAGCTCTAAGATAGTGGAAGCGTTGAATGTCACCAATTTCTGTATTTTTATTAATTAATGAATCAAATGTATTTCTAAACTCTAACCACATATCAACATATGAGGATAACAATACCTATCAGTACCTACAATTTGCCATTTGTTTCTTTTCTGTAACTCAGTTAAATAGTCCATTGACCATTTTTTCCAAAATCTTTGTTGAATTTTTTGCATTTTCTGAAATCTGGATATTTTGTTTTTTGTAATATCCAGCACACTGGGATCAGGAACTGAACTTAAACTTCTTCCAATTAAAAAATGACCTGGAGTCAAAATATCAAAATCCGAAGGATCAGAAGTAATTGGTGTCAAAGGCCTAGAATTCAGCACACCTTCTATTTGACACAGCACAGTGGAAAAATCTTCATATGTTAATTTTTCTCCTATCATGATTCTCTTAAAGTGAAACTTAAATGATTTCACTGCAGCTTCCCATAATCCACCAAAGTGAGGGGACATGGATGGAATAAACGACCATTGTATTTCGTCATCCGCAAAAGAATGTTTGAGGTTTTGTTCATTATTATTTAAAAAATTGTATAATTCACGTAACTCGGATTTAGCCCCCACAAAGTTTTTACCATTATCAGAATATACCCATTGCGGTTTTCCTCTCCTCGAGACGAACCGCCTTAAAGCAGCTATAAAACCCTGCGTTGTTAAATCAGTTATGCCTTCTAAATGTATGGCCTTAGTAGTAAAGCATATAAACACACACACATAACATTTATAAACTTTATTACCCCTGCCAAGTTTATTTTTTAATAAAAATGGCCCAGTATAATCACATTCTGTTGTAAAGAAAGCAGGCTTTGGTTCTACTCTGTTTTTTGGTAAACAACCCATTATTGGGTTGGTGAAACTAGGCTTTACTTTAAAACATGTCACACATTTATGTACTATTTGTCTTGCAATATTTCTACCTCTTAAAACCCAAAATCTTTCTCTTATAGAAGATAACAATAATTGAGAATCTGCATGTAACAATTTGTTGTGCATATTGATAAAAACTAACCTTGTAAATTCATGCTTTGAAGAAAGTATCATTGGGTGTTTTTGATCATAACTCAGACTTGATAATTGTAAACGGCACCTACTCGAAGTAAGCCTGAGTCATCAATAAATGGATTTAAATTTGTTAAATTACCTTTTTTAATATTATTTCCTTTTTCTAAAGTTAAAATCTCTGCCGAAAAGGAATCTCTTTGCGCAAGCTTTATTAATATCCTAAATGCTTCGTCAATTTCTACCACAGACAATTCACATATGACTATATCTATTTTATCTCTTTTATTTTTACAATTTTTTGCAAACCTCACACACAAAGCTATCACATGTTTTAACCTTTGTAAACTTGAAAATTTAGAAAAGAATTCATTTGAAGCCTTTTCTACCACTACTAAACTCTTAACTGACTTTTTCTGTTAAGGGAGGTCAATAAGATACTCTAAATTATTTATGGGCCACATCTCATGCACTTCTTGCAACCAAGAAGGCCCCTTAAACTAAAAATCATTATCTAATAACTTTGAAGGGTAAACTTCACGACTTACTAAATCTGCAGGGTTGTCTTTAGTACCAACAAAATTCCAGTCTTCTGCATTTGAAAGACCTTGGATTTGACTTATTCTGTTGGCAACAAAAATCTGAAATTGATTAGGGTTAGCCCTAATCCAACTCAACATCACCATAGAATCAGACCACAGATAAGTCCTGCTAATTTTAACTCTTAGTGAACTCACTACCTTGTTAACTAACTGAGCTAACAATAAAGCTCCACACAACTCTAGTTTTGGCGTAGTTAATGCCTTAACTAGGGCTACCTTTCCTTTAGAACACAAAAGACTGACAGTAATATTTCCTAGACTATCTATACTACGAAGATATACACAAGCACCATAAGCTTTCATAGATGCATCTGAGAACCCATGAAGCTCAATATATTGATAATCCCTGCATAACACTCGTCTTTGAATTTGTAACCCTGAAAGAATATCCAACTCATGTGCAAACTTTAACCACTCATCACGTAAATCAGTTGGTACATTATCATCCCAATCAAGTTTTAAACTCCATAATTTTTGGATAATCAATTTGGGAATAATAACACACGCACTCACAAGACCCAATGGATCGAAAATATGTGCTATACTCGATAAAATACTTCTCTTTGTGAAACAAGAATCTTTAGAAAAATTGCCTATTTTATACTGTAATATATCTTTCTCACAACACCAATATAATCCTAAAGTCTCATTTTCTCCCCTGACATCAAATCATCCATATAGAAATCGTCTAAAATCACTCGTGAAACTTCTGGCTCTGTTTGCTCAACTAATATCCTAATTCTTGCACACAACTTACTGTCAAATATGGGCTGGAAGATAATCCAAATATAACGGTATTTAATTCGTATTCAGCAATATCAAACTCAGCACTTGGTCTCCACAATATTTTTTGTAAACTTCGATGTTTTTTACTTACCCATATCTGTCTATACATTTTTGCTATATCTGCTATTATAACAAAAATATGACACCTAAATCTCAGTAATAAAGTAAACAACTCATGTTGGAGTCGAGGTCCGATGTATTGAATATCATTTATTGAAACTCCATTATCTGACTTAGCACTACCATCGTACACTATTCGAAGTTTGGTCATAGAAGAACTTTCATTAATCACACCGTGATGAGGTAGAAAATATTCTTTATCACATTCATTCTTTTTCTCAACTTTGGAGATATGACCTGACTTTTCATACACTAACATATATTCTGTATAAGCCTTTCTTAACTTCTCATTTTTCTCAAATCTCCTTTCTAACTTTAAAAATCTATCTAAAGCAACTTCCTTGGAAGAACCTAACTCTAAAATGTCTCTTTTAAACGGAATGTCTACTGTAAATCTTCCATCTACCTCTCTAGTCACAGACTTTTTAAATAAGTCCAAACACTCTTTGTCTTCACTTCCCAAATCAGAAGCAACTTCTTCTATCTCCCAAAACTTTTGAAGTTGTTCTTGAAGATCCATAGTTTTAGTGAAGTTACACATTGTTTTTTCACACGAAAAAGGAACACTCAATGACCCAGATACTATCCAGCCTAGCCTGGTTTTTTGTAGCACTGGTTTCTCAATACCTAGATCACGTCTACCTACACAAATTAGTCTCCAGAATATAGAAGCACCAATCAACATATCTATACCTTTAGACTCATTAAAATCAGGATCAGCCAATGTGATATACTTTGGAATCTCCAACTCTTTTTCTCTATAAACACACCTGGAATATTACTCGTAATTTGCTTGATCACTAAGCATGAAATTGTTGTTTGATATGGCTCAGACATAGAATAAATATCAAGACAACACTTTTTTGAAATATCTGTAGAAATTTGACCTATTCCAATCGCTGAAATATTTACCTCACTCGTAGTTAAGCCCAATTTGTCACAGAAACTCTCAGTTATATAAGAAGATTGTGAACCACAATCTAGCAACACTCTACACAAATGACTATCACCTTTTGTATCATAGACTTTAATAACTGCTGTGGCTAATAGCACCTTTGACTCATTCCTAGAACACATCCCCAACGTGACTCCTTTATCGCCTTCAGTTTCAGGAAAAGCAAGACTTGCATCAGCTTTTGTATTTTGTCCTCACTTTTGGGTTGACCTAGATTCCTAGAGCTCGAACTACCTGCATACTCATACCTTCTGTTGGATATGTCAAAATGAAGAAGACTATGATGTTTTTTATAACAAACTCTACAATTACCTGCAGAACAATTGTTTGAAGAATGAAATTTCTTTAAACAATTGAAGCACAGTTTTAACTCCTTCACTTTCTCTACTCTCTTATCCACATTTAACTCAAGAAACTTTTTACAACTAGAAATCCTGTGATTTCCATTACATAATACACAAATAAAAGACTGATTTTGGTTTTCATTTGAAACAAAAGATTTTATTTTTGTGTTTACAAAACCTTCTTTGAATTTTTGTTTATGCTGTATCTGACTCACTTCTAAAGTTTCTAATAAGTTGTTTTTTTCCTGTAAAAATTTAATAAAATATTCTAAAGTTGGTAATTTGTCATGAACTTTTTTAGATTCCCACTCTCGTAATGTTTTTGCATCTAGTTTATTTGTAAGTATGAATATTAGCAAAATATCCCAATTTTGGATATCTACGTTTAATGCCCCAAGTGCCCTAAAATGTTTATTTACAATTTCTAGCATTTTTCTAAGTTCTACGCTTGATTCTGATACAATAGGCTTAAAATTGCATATGGCACTTAGATGGTTGTTTACAAGTAAAACTGAGTTATTGTATCTCTCACACAACAAATTCCACGCAGTTTGATAGTTTGTTTCTGAAAATTCTAAGGATTGTATGATCTGCTTTTCTAGAGAAGCTCTAAGATAGTGGAAGCGTTGAATGTCACCAATTTCTGTATTTTTATTAATTAATGAATCAAATGTATTTCTAAACTCTAACCACGTATCAACATATGAGGATAACAATACGCGGAACATGCAGAAACTAAGATTACCATTTCTCCGACTTGAGTCTAGCAGAAACTGCAATAATTATTATGGTCCCCTTTTATATAACAAATTATCGCCATATATTAAAGCCTTAAATAAATCAAAATTTAAAAAAAAGTTAAAAACATTTTTCACTGTCAATCCATTTTATTCAATTGAGGAATTTTTAGAGAAAAAACTAGAAATTAGCGATTTCTCCCTTTAATCTTTTATATTAAATATTATATTTATTATATTATTGTTATTGTTTACTATATTGTTAATTTTATATTTAATTTTTATGTATTTATGTTTTATTGTTCTATATATATTGCAAACAATTGTTTTATTGTAAAGCATATGAATAAATTACTATAAATTCCTGAAAATTTACTCAGTTGAATTTGAGGAAGTTTTACGCCCAATAATGGATTGTTTGAAGGAACCCTATTGAAATTTACCTCATTTAAATTAACCCCGTTCGTCTAGAGACTGCTCTACTTTTTTCACTACTCGCTGTGCTTTGATTCTCTAAATTTAAATTCCCTATTAAAACCCTAGCACGTGCAATTACCTCAAAAAACTCTTTTCCAAATGACTCACGTTCGTTTAATTGATTCTCCTCGTAGTTTGTCAAGTTCTCAATTTCATCCTGAATGTTCTCAAAATCCGTCATAATTGCCTCTGCTTTATCTAATCGTAATTGAAACTCTACTCGTTTGACTTCTTTTCCTTCTGCTATCCTTGTCTGATTTTCCTCTGTGGGCTCCAGGGCTTCTAACTGCCTTATATGTATCGATACCTCATCCAAATATTTTGCGAAAATTGTAACTCTTTCTTTAATAGCTCCACGTTTACGTGTACATGTAGATAAATCCATTATGACACTTGAATATTTCACCTCGATGAATCTGCTCTCTCTAGACAGTTCTGTATTAATCTTCTCTCTGATTTTTGTACTCACACGCCTCTTTACTTTTGATTCTCAATGTATTTTTTCTCAGTTTTTCACTTCTCTATGTATTTGTTTCTCAGTTTTTCACTTCTCGATGTATTTGTCTCTCAATTTTTCACAATTTCACGTTCTCAACAGCTCTCTTTTTCATATCCGACTTGAAGCACCAGCTTTTATGATTATAATTCCAGAAAAATAGGATAGAACATCTATTTTTTATTAAGGAATTCTCCAAAATTACAATTTGTCATAAATTATTTTAATGTGACATTGACAGTATTATTTTTGTTCTTATTTATTCACCTCGTTGTTATGTAAAGATAAAACTACCTAATTAGTAGTAAATAGTATACATTAAGCCTTAACAACCTTGGTCAATTCCTTTTCTTTAAAAATATAACGAAAAAAAAACCAATGCCAAGCTTTAAGCGTAAAATAAGCGTTGCTAGCATGCTTAAGTTCAAAGAAAAAATCGTAAATGCTGACTGGGAGCTATTTACTTCTAGTAAGGATATAAATTTGCTTGCAGATGTCCTCGTCGACAGATACAAAAATCTTGTTCAAGAATTCTTTCCTTTAAAAAAGTGCAAAAACACCAATAATAATAATAATAATAATTTATTAATTCCAATAGATCATGTACATGATATAGGACAAGTCAACGTGTAGGTATACAAAAATAATTAAATACATGTAATATAAAACTTAGCTAATTAAAACATATAATAAAGGTATGTAACAGTTAAAAACGATATGCTAAAAATTCATCAATCGAAAAAAATGCATTTGAAATCAAAACATCTTTGATTGATTTAACATACAAAGAATATTTTAAATTTTTAATTCTGTGAGGCACTTTATTGTATAATATAGCACCATAATAAAAAGGATTCTGTTTAGACATGTGCAGATTATGTCTGCGGAGTAGAACATTCTCAGCATTACGGGTATTATAATTATGATTATTCTTAAATAAGTCAAAGGCATGTAAATTTGATCTCACAAACTTTAAAATTTCAAAGATATAAAGGGAGGGAAATGTTAAGAGGTTTTCATTAATAAAAGTGTTTCTGCAGGAATCGCGATACTTTAGTCCGTACATATTACGTATTGCTCTTTTCTGTATAACAAATACTCGATTTGCTTCGGTAGAATTACCCCACAAAATTAAACCATAACGCACTATAGACAAAAAGTTAGACATATAAAAAACACGTACAACATTCTTGTTGCAAATTTGACTAAGACGTTTTAAAGCAAAACAATTACTAGAGCATTTTTTGCATACATAGTCAACATGTTCTTTCCAATTTAAGGACATGTCAACATGTATCCCCAAGACTTTAGTGGATGTAACCTGATGAATGCTTTTGTTGTTTAATTTAATAAGATTGCTTTCCTTGGAATGTGCTGCGTAAGGATAGAATTGCATAGCGACAGTTTTATCTTGATTTAAAACTAAATTATTTCTGGCAAAAAAGTCTGAAATATTGTGTAGATTATTTTGCAACAATTTAACAACAAGCTCTCTATCGCAGTTAGATGAAACTAATCTAAAGTCATCAGCAAAGGCACACCAAAATATTTCCAAAACTAAGTCAATATCATTACAGTACAACAAAAATAAAAGTGGGCCCAATACACTGCCTTGAGGAACGCCTATTTCAATATCAAGCTCTTCCGATAAAACTCCAAAAAAATCAACTATCTGTTTCCTATTTTTCAGATAATCTCTCAAAATTTCCAGTCAAAAGCTTTGGACAAATCAATAAATAGCGCGATTTCCCTATTTTTAATATCAACGTTATCATAAATATAATGTATCAGTTCACACAGAGCAGTAATAGTGGATTTACCTTGTCTGAAGCCATGCTGGCGTTTACTAAGTATGTTGTTGATATTCAAAAAGTTTATTATTCTTTTAAATAAAACCCTCTCTATAATTTTTGAAAAGACAGACAAAAGAGATATAGGCCTGTAATTACCTAACACTTTAGGGTCACCTTTTTTATATAAACAAATTACTTTTGAGATTTTTAGTAGACTAGGGAAACATCCGTCAATTAAACACAAATTTATTAAAAAGGAAAGAGGTTTTACTAATTGTTTTGAAGACTTTTTTATGATAGAAACAGGAAAATTGTCAAGGCCACAAGAGTTAGAATTTTTTAAGTTTTTAATAATCTCATGAAGTTCGTCTTCAGTAACGGCATCTAAAAAAATTGTATTTGATATCCTTTTTTTATGTGAATTCACGTTATTTGAAGAACTGGAGTTATTTTTTAAATTGTTTGCAATATTTTTTGGAAGATTTATAAAATAAGTGTTAAACTCATTAGCAATTTTGACTTTGTCGCTAGTTTCTTCATTATTTACTACAAAAGTCTCCGGTTTTGGTGTGTTTTTTGTATTGTTTTGGGATTTAATCAATTTCCACACAGTTTTTGTTTTATTTTGAGCATTTAAAATTTTTGAATCTATGTCAGTTCTTTTCGCCGCACGGATAACTTTCTGATAAATAGATTTATATTGTTTATAAAATTCATTAGATACCCTACCAATTTTTTTAAGTTCAAATAATTTTTTTAAGGTTTGTGAAGAACATTTAATGCCAGAAGTAATCCAGCTCTTTGTTGAATAATTTTTGGGTTTATTAGAAATGACGGGAAAACATTGTTCAAAATAATTATTTAAGGTACTTATAAAATTTTCGGGTTTTAAGGTTGGCAGTGGTGAAATCGATACATCGATCCCGCTCCGACTCGAAATTTGCAAAAATAGTAGCAAATCATCGCGAAATCTATTTAAAAAAGTGAAGAGGCAACATCAATCGATTAATAGTGATATTAAATAAAAGTTTACAAACTGTTTATAGACGTAAATAATAAGTAATTGACTATTAATAAAAGTGAGGTTAAGATTCACGTATCAAAACAACTCTGCGTGCAAATAGGGAGAACAGTTAAAAAGTGCGTACATATGAGCAACCCAGATCCACAAGAGACTGAAGAGAAAAAACGAGTGAGAGAAGAAAGTTTTGAAACTGAAGAATCTCTGTCTAGAAGAGCCAAAAAAGTAATACTATCCCTTAAAAACATTACAATGGCAGATAAGCTAGAACAACTAGAAAATAAAATGGATAAAATGATGGATGTGCTAGGGAATTTAGCAGCTGATGTGAAAGCAATAAAAACTGAACAAAAGACGTATGCAGATGAGATGAAACAGATGCGCACTGAAAATCGAGAAAAAAGAAAACGAAGCAATAAAACAAAAATACAAGGAAGCCAAAAAAGAAATAAGTGAACTAGACATAAGAGTGGAACGTTTAGAAAGAGAGAAAAAGAAAAATGTAATAATATCAGGTGTAACTATTGACAATAAAGATCAATCAGTGCTAAAAGAAGAAATAAAAATTTTCTTTGAAAAACAGCTAAATGTAACCGTTAATATTAAGTCAGCGGTCAAGCTAGGCATCACAACATGCTTAGTCGAGTTAGAAACTATCGAAGAAAAAGAAAAGATAATATCCAAGAAAAGTAAACTACGCAATATCCAGGAGAAAATATATATAAACAACGACCAGACGCTAGGAGAAAGAAAGATCCAGGCACAACTAAGAAAAAAAGGGCGAGAAGCCAAGGAGGAAGGAAAAGAAGTCAAGGTGGGGTTCAAGAAAGTAATGATAGACGGGAAAGAATGGAGGTGGAACAGGACAAAGATGGAGTTGGAAGTGGTGACAGTCTAAAAGGGAAATACACAACAAATGAAAACATTATATCAGACCAGGCAAGGAAAATGGATATCGACAAAAGAAACATTAAAATTATGAAGAAAAAACAAAACTGCAAAATCGACAAAAATTTACGAGTGGGAACATGGAATGTTAGAGGTACTTATCAAGAAGGAGCCCTTAAATATTTAATAAGAGAAATTAAAAAATATAATTATGATATAGTTGCTATACAAGAGACGAAACAGACAACAAAAGAGGTAATGAACATTGATAATTATATATTTTTTAATAGTGGAGGGGATAATAGAATCCTAGGCACTGGATTTATAATGAAAAAGGAATTTAAAGCAATGCTGGTTGAATTTAAACCTCTTTCCGAACGAATGTGCTATCTAAGATTACGAGGGAAATTTCAAAAGTTAACTTTTATAAATATTCATGCCCCAACAAATGAAGCAAATATAGACTTTAAAGAAAATTTTTACACTGAACTAGACACTGAATATGAAAAATTACCAAAATACGACCTAAAAATAATATTAGGAGATGCAAATGCAAAAGTTGGAAAAGAAAATATATTTAGGCCAACAATTGGTAAGCACAGCAAGCATGATATATCAAACGAAAATGGGCAGTTCCTTATAGGCCTAGCAAAAGAAAAGGGTATGGTTATAAAAAGCACATACTATGAAAACAAAGAAATTTATAAAGGAACCTGGATATCGCCTGACGGGACATACGTAAACCAAATAGATCATGTGTTGATAGATAAAGATCAAGAGAAATGCATAACGAATGTTAGAAGCTATAGAGGACCAGATGCTGACTCAGACCACTTTTTAGTTGGTGTAAGAATGAAGCAAATGCTACCTGTTGTGCGAAATCAAAAAAACAGTAAGCATAAACAGAAAATAACCAGATTAAAAAATACCGAAGAAAAACTTAAATATGCAGAAATACTGGAAAGAAAATTAGAACAAATCCCCGACAGTAACGACATTGAGCAACTTTGGACAAACATAAGTACCACAATGAAAAAAACAGCTGGTATGTTTAAAGTGGAAGGGAAAATTAATAATCAGAGTTGGTTTGACGAAGAATGTAAAATTATGCTAGAAGAAAGAAACAAAAAAAGACTTAAAATGCTGGAATTAGGAACAGAGGACAGTAAAAAGACATACACAGAACAGAGAAGAAAATGCAAAAAATTACAAAGAGAAAAGAAAAGAAAATTTAATGAAAAATATATAACCGACATTGAAGAACACTACAAGAAAAAAGAAATAAAGAATTTATATCAAGGCATTAAAAATGAAAGAAAAGGATACCAGAACGTTCCTCATTTTTATAAAAACAAAAAGGGAGAAATAGTGGGAGAAGAAAATGAAATATTAAAAATCTGGAAAGAATATTTCGAGGAGCTCCTAAACTCAAAACGGGATGAAGGAATACAGGAAACAGATACAGATGAAGAGGAAGAAGGCGAAGAAGAAGAAGATGGTCCACCCAGCTTTGAAGAAGTAAAACTAATTATTCACAAACTTAAAACGGATAAGAGTGCAGGCGAAGATGAACTACCAGCGGAATTGTTCAAATATGGGGGGGACATCTTAACAAAATGTATGCATAATTTGCTAGGAAAAATTTGGTCGCAAGAAAAAATGCCAAATAGTTGGAAAGAAGCATTGCTATACCCCATTCATAAAAAAAGGAGACAGGGCTGAACTAAACAACTACAGAGGTATAGCTCTGCTCAATGTAGCATATAAAATACTAGCTACACACATAAAAAATTTACTGACAATAAAAATGGAGCAGGAAATTGGGGAGTACCAAGCAGGTTTTAGGAAGGGCAGATCAGTAGTGGATCAGCTTTTTTCTCTTCGAGAAATTCAATCAGAGAGTTACGAATATGGAAAAGAAACTTACGTACTTTTTATTGATTTTAAACAAGCATACGATCGAGTCAAACGGAAAAAGTTATACACGGCACTAAGATATATGGGAGTAAGCAGGAAATTAATAAAGAAAATTAAAATGACACTAGAAAACACAAAAAATAGTGTTAAAACAAAAGAAGGTACATCAGAAAGCTTTTTTGTCGGAGAAGGCCTAAGACAGGGTGACCCACTATCTTCTGCACTTTTTAATTATGCTCTGGAATATGTTGTCAGAAAAGCTAACATAAATAGAAATGGACTGCTATATCATAGGTTACACCAATGTTTAGCTTTTGCTGACGATTTAGTGATATTAACAAGAAGCAAAAAAGAGTTGAAAAATGTAATGAAAAGGTTGGACTCAGCAGCAAAAGAAATGGGATTAGAAATAAACCAAAGTAAATCAAAATACATGAAGTGGACAGAAGAGGAGTTTTCAGATGAGAAATTACAAGTCGAAGTTGAAGATGGGAAAGTCTATGAGTTCCAAGAAGTGGAATCTTTTGAGTACCTTGGGACAGAGTTTACTAGGAAAACATATATCCAAAGTTCAGAAAAGGATCAATGAGGGGAATAGGTGCATTTTTTCATTAAATAAAATCATAAACAGTAAACTAGTGTCAAGGGGATTAAAAATTAAAATTTATAAGACTATTATAAGACCTGTGGTACTATTTGGCAGCGAAACGTGGACTTTAGGAACTGCAGAAGAACAACAACTAGGGGTGTGGGAGAGAAAATTTTTAAGAAAAGTGTTTAAAGGGAAGAAAGTAGGAGATAGGTGGGAAAGAAGAACCAACCAAGAACTGTACGAACTCTTTAATGAACCGAACATAATTGGCACAATAAAAAGTCAAAGACTAAAATGGATAGGACATTTAATGAGAATGCAGGGGCAAAGAATACCAAAAAAGATAATAGAGAGTGGTGTAGGTGGAAGGAAAAGAAGAGGCAGACCCAAATCTAGGTGGAAGGATGAAGTGATGGTAGATATCAATCTACTAAATATCACAAACTGGAAAGGAAAAGCCAAAAACCGAAATCTCTGGAGAAGAATTGTAAATCAAGCCATGGGCCCACTGGGCTCGCAGCGCTAATATATATATATATATATATATAAAATTTTCAAATTTGACATTGACAGACAGATCACAATTTATTACATTTTGCCAGGTTTCACAACTGAGTTTATTTAAAAAAAGTTTTATATTTTTATTAGAAAAAGATCTACCAGAGAAAGATACATTTTGCTTGAAATCTAAATTAAAACAAATTTTTTGAGAAGAATGATCTGACAGTCCGTTTTGGTTAATATCCTTTTTGGTAATATAATCATTAAAATTAGTAAATATATAGTCTATACAGCTAGACTTTTGATTTTGTTTTCCTAATCTAGTAATATCTTTAAATACAGAATGTATATTATATGAATTGGTTATATCTAGAAGCCTAATTTTCCTGTCTATTTCAATTTTTTCGTTTGAGCACAAATCTATATTTAAGTCACCGCAAAGTATTAACTTATCAAATTTCATTTTACAAATTAAAAAGAGTGCTTCATCCAATTTCGAATAAAATGTCTGAATATCACCATCTGTGGAGCGGTAAACACATAGCATACAAACAGTTTGATTTTTTAAGTTTATCTTACAAGCAGCACATTCGAAATTTAGTTCAGTGCTTAAATTAACAATATGTTCTAGATTTGTAACATCAGTATGACCAGACTTAGCAAAAATAGATACGCCTCCGTGAATCTTTCTTTGTGTACTATAATTACTGACTAGATTATAATTTTCTAAACTAACTAGACTAGGAAATTTATCTGCATTACTACACCACGTTTCGGTCACACAAAATATATCAGCATTTTCTTCAAATAAATAAACTTCAAAATCTTCAATTTTATTTTTTAAACACTGTGCATTTTGATGAATAATTGGGAATTTGGAAGATTTTTTGTCATCTGTAAAAAAGATTTCTCAACATGATTTATACTATGCTCATCGTCATCAACAACATGCACAATATCATTAAAACAGTTTATATGGCCATCATCATCATCATCGTCATCATCAACTTGTACAATATTATTAAAATTTTCGTTGTTTCTATGGTCATCAACATCAAGATGAACAATATTTTCATTTAAACAGGAATGTTTTTCATTATTTAACTTGATAAATTTAAGCGTTTTATTCAAATAATTTTTATTGCGTATTAATTGCAATAGTTCTTTTGCAACTACATTAAGTGTTTTGTCATCATTACTGTTTATTTCGAAATAATTTATAAGGCCCTCACTATAGTTATTAAAATTGTATAAGAAGTCTTTTAAATATTTATTATATTTATGAATGTGCCTATTTTTAATTCTAAACTGTTGCATATTCTTGAAGTAAGGTAACGAAAAAAATATAACATTTGTGTGGGTACACATTTTTAGTTTATCACCTAAGAATCTAAATGAGGGTGTTTTACCGTTTTTTATGTCATTAAGTCCTCCTATTATAACAACACAGTCATCAAGTGCACCTGGTAATCGGTTTAATAAGTTTTTGTTTGACCTCCCACGGTGGGCTTTAAGCTTACGGAGATGAAAAAATCGAACACCCCATAACTGACAACGGGATATTGTTTCTAATGCTTTCAGAATTACATGTTCGTTGAGAACAAAATCGTAGGTGTAGCCGTTTTTTATTCCATCAAAAATTAGTATATATGACCCAAAAAAAATTCAAATTAAAAAGTTTGGAGGTCTCACCCCTTAAATTTGTTTATTGGGGTAAGAGTTTCATCCCTAATTTTTTTTTTATTTTTAAAAAAATCTAGAGGTCACTCACAGCCATTTTTCAAAAAATATGTTTGCTTAGCTTTTTTTATTTTTTTTTAAGGGGCAAGAAAATTTTATTTAAATCTTTTTAACATGAAACGGTATAAAGGGATAGTAAACTGCTAACCTCAAAAAAAATCTGAATTTTTCTTTCAAAATGGCGGAGCTCTGCCCTTTTAAGTTTGAAAATTGACTACATTGCTTGATATTAGGTCTAATTACAGGCCCAAAAAAATGTTTTTCATTGTCTTCAAACATTGTGCGTGTAGCCCAATATGTCCTCACATAAAAACAACTATATTTTTTTTATCGGATATACAGCACGGTGGGCTTTAAGCTTACGGGGATGAAAAAATCGAACACCCCATAAATGACAACGCGATTTTTTTTGAGGTTAGCAATTTACTATCCCTTTATACCGTTTCTTGTTAAAAAGATTTAAATAAAAAATCCTTGGGCCTTAAAAAAAATAAAAAAAGCTAAGCAAACATATTTTTTGAAAAATGGCTGTGAGCGACCTCTAGATTTTTTAAAAAAATTTGAAAAATATTAGGGATGAAACTCTTACCCCAATAAACAAAAACCTACGATTTTGTTCTCAACGAACATGTAATTCTGAAAGCATTAGAAACAATATCCCGTTGTCAGTTATGGGGTGTTCGATTTTTTCATCTCCGTAAGCTTAAAGCCCACCGTGTTCCGTGAATCTGTATCTTGCTTAAGAATAAGAGCTAATTCAACAAAATCTGAAACACATGAAAATGAATTTAAAATTTTAAGAAGCGAATATAGGAAACAAATCGTCCTTCACAAGCGTAAAGCATCTGACAATTTTATAAAAAACTCAAAAAACAAGAGCAGAGACACTAATAAACTCGAAAAGATCTCAAAAAAAAAAACAAAAAACCGATACCAATATCTCGCATGATGAATTTAATAGATTTTTTTTATTTGTCGCCGAGGATATTGTTAAAAAGTTACCAAACTCTAAAATAAACTCTAAAAATTATTTAAAAAAGGCTCCAGAAAACAAAAAAAGTTGTTTTTAAACCCAGTTACTCCCTCAGAAGTTTTTAATACATTAAAAAACTCAAATTCAACTGATATCTATGAACTTAATTCAAACCATGTAAAAAATACAGCGGACTTCATTCAGTACCCACTTGCAGACTTGTTCAATCTCTGCTTTGAGCAGGGTAAGTTTCCGGACAGCTTTAAGTTGGCGAAGGTTATACCAATTCACAAGAAGGGTGACAATAACGACCCCAATAATTTTAGACCAATCTCTATTTTGCCAATTTTTGGCAAAATATTTGAATACTTGATAAAAACTCGTATTGTCACCTTTCTCAAAAACAATAATGTGTTCAGCAAGAGACAGTATGGATTTCGCAAGAACAAATCAACAATTCAAGCAATTTCTAAGATATTGGAGGAGATAATCAAGGGCATCGAGGGGGGAAGACATGGCGCCTTAACCCTGTTTGACCTTACGAAGGCCTTCGAAAATCCATTACTCATAGAAAAGCTTGAATACTATGGTATAAGAGGTTTAACACTATCCCTTTTGGTTTCTTATCTCTCAGGTAGGAAGCAATGTGTTTACCACAATAATTCTTACTCTAAATTTGAAAACATAAACATAGGGGTCCCCAGGGGTCTATCCTGGGGCCCCTATTGTTTCTAGTTTTTATTAATGACCTGCCTTACTGTCTTGAACCTGATAACAGGCTGTTCTTCGCCGACGATAGCTCATTACTAAATTCAAACAAAGATATTGATTTACTTTTAAATTCAAGAACACAGTTAGAAAGCGAAATGCAAGATTGGTTTTACTCAAATAAATTAAAACTGAATCCTGAAAAAACTCAAAAAATTATAATTTCAACTAATAAAAAAATTAGAAGTAATAACAGTGTCATAAATGATTCCCTTAATTGGACAGGGCACATTGACTACCTAGTTCCTTAATTATCAAAAACCATTTTCTTAATAAGGGAACTTAGATGTTCTTCTAATATCCTACCATTCAAACTTTCACTCTCTTCTGAGTTATGGTACAATTTTATGGGGAAATGGTACAAACTCAGAAAAAATATTTGTTTTACAAAAAAGGTGTATTAGAGCCATTGCTGGGGTCGGTTACAATGAGCATTGTCAGCCACTGTTCAAAAGGTTTGGTATCCTTCCACTGCCTTCTGTTTATATTTTACAGACATTTATGGAAATACACAAGAATTTCGATCAATTTGAACAATTTGCGAATGGTCATTGTTATCGGTCAAGCTCGGCAATAAATCCGCATCTTTTAAAAAATTAAGAGAAATTTAAGCGAGAGGTCAGTTCAATATTAAAAAGGTATTGTTTTTATTCTGTGGAGGAGTATATGGACGCTTCTCTTCAGTGAATATGCTTAGACTGTATGTATTATAATTTATTATTATTCCACATTTTGATAAAACAATGTTCTTTAAACCAGTTAATAAATGTAATGTAATATCGATCATAAATAGTCTTGCGTCAAAGAAAAGTACAGGTATAGATAATATTCCGATTAAATTAATTAAATACTGTAGTAAAGAAATTAGTCAGCCCTTAGCTGATCTAATAAATATGTCTGTCATACAGGGTACTTTCCCTGATGCGTTAAAAGAATCATCAGTAACTATGATATATAAGAAGAATGATCCTCAGAATCCGGAAAATTACCGTCCTATTTCGTTACTCAGTGTATTTTCTAAAATCTTTGAAAAAGCAATGTATAACCAGCTTCTCAACTTCATAAATAGACATAACATTCTAAATAGTTCACAGCATGGCTTCCGCCCAGGATTTTCAACTGAAACTGCAACAATCGAAATGGTTCAGGAAATTAATGATGCAGTCGATTTGGGCAGATATGTTGTCGGTATATGCTTTGACTTACAAAAAGCATTTGATACACTTGATCCTAAATTTGCAAGAACGAAGTTTGCTAGTATGGGTATTCGTGGGTGCGTTAATGATTGGCTAATATCATTTTTAACTGATAGGAAATTTAGAATTAAGATTACAAAATTACTTACTAAGTCATTTAAACTATCTCAAGGAACACCACAAGGCAGTATACTAGGACTTCTCATATTTCTCTTGTTTATAAATGACTTACCATATTTTATTAAAGATGGAAAACTTTACCTGTACGCTGATGATACAACCATTATTATATCTGATAATAACATTAACGTTTTGCGAATTAAAGTTAACAGAATATTAAATGACTTTGCTAAATGGTGCGAGAAAAACAAATTAATATTAAATAAAGCAAAAACAGTAATAGTTGAGTTCGGGCATCAACGGCGGAACTTTGCTAATTTAACTTTTAACTTTGGAAAAGAATGTTTTACTTGTGAAACTTCTACTAACTTCTTAGGTGTTTTACTGGACAAAAATCTTTCATGGTGTAGCCATATTGAATTATTATGCAAAAAATTGAATAAACAAGTTTATGTTCTTAATAATCTTAAAAATAACCTTACTATGGAAGGTTTATTGACTGTTTACTATGCTAACGTTCAATCTTTGCTGTCATATAATATTGTTGTGTGGGGACAGTCAGTAAACATTGAAGACGTATTAATTTTACAAAAAAGATTAGTAAAGATAATATTCAATTTAGGCCCTAGAGACTCGTGTCGTGAGGTTTTTAAACAAAATCGTATTTTAACTGTGGTGTCCATATATTTGTATAAGTTATTAGTTTTTGTAAAAAAAAACCTTAATAAGTTTGTAACACATCAAAACATTCACGATTATTCCACAAGAAACAAAGAACTTCTGGTTTTAAATAAATGTAATTTGACAATTTACAAGAAATCTCCTTATTATTCTGGCCGTTATTATTTTAACCTACTACCAACCTCTTTAAAAGGCACCTCCTTAAATATGTTTTAAAAAAAGCTGAAAATATTACTTTTAGAGAGAACACTTTACTCCTTGGAGGAATTTTCAGAGTTCGCAGCTACTTTGTTTTAGTATTTTAATTTATATATTTGTTTATATTTTGTATTTGTTTTTAAAAAAAGGACATAACCTTTATAATTAATTTAATCGTGTATTCATGTTGTTATTTTGACATATCCAATCTATTTTATTATAGCAAAATGGACTAATAAAGATTATTATTATTATTATTATTATAATTTGTCTAGTGTTGTTTATATTTATACTATATTATTGATTATTTTTTAACCTATATTTTAAATGATTTTAAATGACTTGTGTATAAGATTTTATCTTTGTAAACACCAATAAACTTATCTTATCTTATCTATCTTATCTATTCCCCGATGATTTGTAAAAGTACTAGCATATCCCAGTTGATTGACAATATGCAGATCTCTTTCTGCCAACACGTTTGCAACCTCTTCGCCTCTGGTATCGTTTGATTCTGAGTACCATAGCCTATTTCTAGCATTACTGTCAACACCAATTAGAATAAGTGAGTCAGTGGTTACGTTAAGTGCCTCTTTTAGGTTTCCTAAATTAGGTGTAATATCTCTTTCACTATTGATAGGTGGCCAGTAGGCTGAAATAACTGTGAGATTAGAATCTGTGCACTTAATTCTGACAACACACTGCTTATTAGAAGTGTGTTGCCTCACCAGAATACCATCTAATGTAAGGTTAAAGATAATTACAACCGCTCTAAAATCGTTGTCTGTACTTTATAATTTGTACAGTTGGGGATATAGAACTTTCCGCTGGAGCCTCTTATTCTATATGGCTCCTGTACCAAGAGTATGTCTAGCCCCATGTCAACTGCAGTTGTGATGATATCAGAGGTAGCAAGTTTAGATTTCTGTAAGTTGATTTGGCCCATCTTCAGAATTCCTGCCCGGGTGTTCAATCAGTTCTGTAATTGGTATTTTCTACTTGTTCCTGCAACCTCCTTTTCATCACTGAGCATTTGACCGAGCCTGCTACATGCTTAACGTCGTCTCTAACATTTTTGTTATTGTTATAAGCCGTGCAGAGAGTACAGTGGGCTTCCTCAGGCTTATCTTTCTTTGGACAGTATTTGGACTCATGCTTATCTAAACAATAACGGCAGGCAGGATCATGTTCATCAGGGTCACATTTGGAAGCAATGTGTCCAAATTTTAAGCATCTGTAGCATTGTGAAATACGAACATGATCTTTTACTTTGCAAGTGTGCCACTGCAAACCAATTTTACCACGAGCAAGAAGTGCAACTCTTGCACCGGGATCAGCCTCCACCACCCAGTGAACGTAAGGCTTGTCTCTTTTGCCGAACTTATAGATAGGTTTAATCGAGCCAATGTTTATGTCTGAAAAATTTTCTGCCATAATTGCTGCTTCTAGGTCCGCTTCTGAAATACTAATCTAGGCTTTAGTTTATCCAATTTTTACGCCTGGACTTTAAGTTCCTTTAGTTTTTGTGATTGTAAAATTTCAGTCCTTTTGTCGTTTTCAGCCTCAATTACAACACCATCCATATTCTTGTATATTCTTGGCCTGTCTAGTCCTAGCCTGCTTGGTACGATACCTTTCATAACTTTGTCTTTAAGCTGGTCAGCAGTGATGTTTGTGTCTTCTGATTTTAAAAGAAGTCGATAGGTTTTCTTAGGAATAGCGTTCTTTCTGGTGGGGTAGTTACTTTGGAAACGGCGTTCTTGGCGGCAATTTGGCTATACGCAGGTGCAGCAACAGTATTGGATTGCAGTGCATTTTTAAAGTCAGCAATGGCTGTGTCTTGTGTTACACTTTGGCTTTCAATGTTGTTCTTAATTTGTTTGATTTCTTGTAACAAGTTACCTTGATTACTTAAAACCTGACACACAAGCTCTCCATAGACGTCTGTAATGGCTGCATTCAATTTCTGAATTAAAGTATGCATACTTGACCTAACATCCAGCACATTGTCTCTTTTGAGTCCGCTGTTATTCGATTCCATCAACTTTGTTAAGGCAAAAACATTACTTAATTTCGAAGAAAAACCTGTGTTATCTTTACGTTGGCCGGGACTATCCTCTTTTCTCCTACGCTTCGATCCAGATACAGGCGAGACGTTATCATTTAACTCAGCAGCAGCAGCAGCAGTGGTAGCAGCAGATAAGGCAGCAGCAGCGGCAGCAGCAGCGGCAGCAGCAGCAGCAGCGGTCGCAGCCCCTGGCTCCTCGTTCATTGCCAATGTTATTTGCGAAGATGATAAACTGGATAAGGGATCACTTGCATTTGACTCTTTATTTTCTAAGGGATCAGGTGGTTTTGGGTCCTTATTTGGAGGGCCCATCCTTTTAGATAGCTTGCCGAATTTTAAATCACAAAATTAGTGACTGCAACGATACAGCAGACACGAAACCTATAGTTAGTACCGGTACCACCGGAGACCCAAACGTGTGTATTAAAACGGAACTTACGTACTATACTTCTGCTATCCTAATACCTTAAACGTCTAAATACTTAATAAAACGTCCTTAACTACTATATATTTACAACTTAAGTCTATATTATATATACAAAGGTCTTTAACGTTGATACTGCACTATATTAAGGGAGTCCTATCTCTATTTATATCAATCTTGCCTATGGTGGCTCACAATTTCAACACGACGAAAAATCGGTTAATGGCGCAGCGACAACGCTCCCGGCCACGAGTCCGAAGGTCCAAAAACTTTTTTTATTTCGGAAGAAAATAAAAATTTTCGCGTGCACTTCGTTGGCCCCAAATTAACTTTGGATTTATCGAAGCACTAGCACTACACTGGAAAAACACTGAGGACGGACGGACGGACGGACGGACCGACAGACAGACAGACAGACAGACAGACAGACAGACAGACAGACAGACAGACAGACAGACAGACATACAGACAGACAGACAGACAGACAGACAGACAGACAGACAGACAGACAGACAGACAGACATTCAGACAGACAGACAGACAGACAGACAGACAGACAGACAGACAGACAGATAGACAGAAAGACAGACAGACAGACAGATAATATAACATACGACCTTTTTTACTTTGAGTGAAGTTATTATACACTGGCCACCTTAAAGTATCCCATAACGTTAAAACATTGCTATAGAAAGACTTTCTTTCGGGTCAGTAGGATTAAATTTCTTTATATTTGCTATTATACTTTAAAACTTAACTATTTTAGCTGTTATTTAAAACCAGTCACGTTTTAATATTCACTAAAATAGAGTTTTTATGCCAGTCAAAAAATTGTACTAAAATCATGGTTTATTGCGTTTTTCTCAAAATAGGCAAAAGATAGGTAAATTTTTTAATCATTGTTAGAATCTGCGCGAAAATTACTACTAAAATAGATTAAATTTTTTCTTTTAAGTAGTTGGTGTTGATCGGGATTCCTCCTGAAGAGTTTTCTCCAATATCTTTCAAAGATATGCAAACGCGATTTAACTGTTAATGGATCTATGATGTCCATACACTGTGCTACCCAGATCCGTTGTTTGTTTTTGATGCCCTTTCTTTAAAACCTAATCATATCCGGGGATCACTGTGAACAAGAGATACACATGGGTCAGAAGCAAAACTAATCTTGATCACAACCTTGCAACTGATATGGCTGTTCGAGGGATAGACACGATTGAAGGTACGTTTCCAATTGAGAATATAGAGGATTTAGATGCAGCAGCTGCTAGCCTTACTACCCTGCTTGTAAATATATCTGACACCTGTTTTCGCAAAAGGAAACTATTTGCATGCAAACCAACCTGGAGGAACGACCAAACAGAAGAAAGTAAAAGAAGACTGCACTCAACTCGTAAAGCTTATCAAAGAGCTAGAGATGAAAACAGAGACAGGCTTAGGGTGTTGTATGAAGAAGCAAAAGCAGCCCACTCACTAAAAATAGAAAGTGTCAAGTTAAAGTCGTGGAATAATTTAGTTTCCAGTGAACTTAATACTTCACCGTGGAGCCTACCATACAAACTTGCTAGAAAAAAAGTAGGCTAGACACCGTCTATCCAAGCTGCTTTACGGAGGGGTAGAAATCAACAAGTCTATCGAAAGAGGTTGCGGTCAAGGTTCTGTAATGGGTCCCACTTTGTGGAATTCTGCTTTGAAGAAACTTTTAGCAATACCACTTATGTACGGCGAAATCGTGGCTTATGCGGATGACTTGGCTTACGTGGTCAGTGCAAACTCTAGGGATCAGTTAGAGGGCTAACGAGGACATTGCACGAATTACCGATTGGGCAACAGAAAACAAACTTATATTTTCAAAGGAAAAATTATGTTATATACACTATGGACCCAAATTAGTACGCAGACCTTCCATACGGCTCTATGGCAGTATTATCAAAAGAGTAGAACAAGCAAGATATCTCGGCATTGTACTGGATAATAAACGTAATTTTTGTGCGCATATAAAGCAAGCTGCTGAAAAGGCTAAGGCCTCCTTCTTGCAAATGAAATTGCTCACAAAATCACTGTACAATCCTCCTGAAACAGCACTCCGCACAATTTACGATCGAGCCATTACCCCATGGTAAATTACGGATATGAGATATGGGGAGATTACTCCAACTATGCTAGAGCCAAAATAGCCCTAAACAGTGTAAGTGGCATTTGTTCTAGAATAAAAGCAGGCACTTACTGCTCAGCATCATACCACGCAGCTTGCGTACTAGCAAAAGTCCCACCATTACCAATAACCCTATCAGAACTGGATGCTAAAAGACGTCACAGAAAAAGGCAGCATGCCACACACGGGAATTTACATATAGAACCAGCAACATCCAGAACCGAGGTAAAAAGGCAACTTACCATCGAAACTCTACGACAATGGCAAGCTGACTGGGATGATGTAAATCAGGGACGAGTAACTTACAGATTTTTTCCAAACTTGAAAGAAGATTTAATATGAACTTTAGACTCGACAGAGAACTGACTCAAGTTCTGACAGGACATGGTCATTTTAGAGCGCATCTTAAAAGGTTGGGTAAAATAGAAAGTGGTGATTGTTTAGAATGTGATGCAGAAGATAATCCAATACATCGACGTTTGGACTGTCATTTGTTTGATCAGCAAAGGGACTCTATCCTAAGACTTGTAGGCGTAATTGAAGTAGACACAATTGTTGAAGATCTACAGGCCCTGGGTTACTTAGATTTATTAAAAAACTTTATGTTAGAAGAACTTAGGATAAGGTGATAGTGTAGTGTTGTGTTCCTTCCAAGTGTTTAAACTCAAGTTAGGGTCATTCCGTTTATGATCGTGTTAATATGTTAGTGGCGAGCGCTTGTACTTTATGTTTGGGAGGGTTATGGTACCTCCCGCGGCTTTACGCCGCAATTTTAAGTTGTGGGATGGGGCCTTGCCTCTCCTAAAAGGACAGGCAAGGTACTGTACCTGTCTCCACCGTCTCAAATTAAATTACTAAGGCTTTTTGTAAATTGTAAATCGGTATGTAACCAATTAAAGAAATTTAAAAAACAAATGCTACCTACGTAGCAAAAAAGGAAAGAGGATTAATTTTGAGAGCAGACTGGGTAGTCGGCATCACCGTTACCTGGGGTTGGTTTGGCAATGTATGGGGCCCTCCTCTTTTTTTTGTCTGTCTGTCTCTGTCTGTCTGTCTGTCTGGGAGCTTAAGACTTGACACACAATTTGACCATAAACTTCCGTAATAGCTGAATTTAATTTTTAAATCATACTTTACATCGCTGTTCTGACTTCGAGATAGTTTTCCCTTCGCAGGCCATGGTTTTTGGATTCCATGCTTTTCGTAATATTAAACACTTCCCCTAACTTTGATAAAAGATTTAGAAAATAATAAATTCCACCGCAAGTAGAAGTTCAAATTCTACGGAAAACAAGAGTCTGTGGTCTGCTGGATACGACGTACGACTACATAGCGTGTTGACCAGCCGAGCTATCAACACCGCCGCGCGCTCCCACCGCTATTCAGCAAAGCTTCGCGTTATTCACACAGTATTTTTATTTATAGTTTAGTTTTAGTTTTTTTAGTTATAGTTAATATGGGTTAGAACATTTTTTATTTTTTTCGGGTAGTTAAGTTAGTTAAGATAGTTTTAGTGAAGTGAAAAAAGACACGGACTAGTTTTAGGAAGTGCCAGGACACAAAAGTGCCGCATTTAAACAGGCACAATGTCAACCGACGGATTCGGTACCTGCTCATACGGGTCAGACCCGTCCACATCATCCCAAAACCGCACCGTCTCCCAAGAGGAACGAGACCTAGACCACAGATTGGACAGATACGTAAGCAAAAAACGAAACACAATAAGCTTATCGTCAGAGTCAGATGATAAGGAAGTAAACAGCGATAGCGGGGACGAGCGTTCACCCCGAAACAAAACAACTGAGCACCACGTCACACCACTTCACTCGTCGCAGCAAAGCCAAACAAACGTAGCACTGCACCACAATCCAGATAACAACTCCTCGCAAACTGCCAAAACCTGCAACACCCCAACCGAAAACTTCTCGCCGCAACCCTTTGCGTTCCGAAGGGGCAGCATGTCCCCTTCTCCAAAGCAGAAGAAGAAAAAGTAAAACAAATGGTGGAAAATAAAATTATCCTGAGCCTGGTAAAAAACAACAGCATGCCAAACGTCACTATCCTGCAAAACATCATATTAACCGCAAAAGAAAAACCAAGAAAAGCGAAACAAAATGAAAGAAGAACAGCAAAGACAGATATTTATTGAAAAACAAAAGGAAATAGAAAATCAAATAAAACAGAAAAATCAAAGAGAAATAGAGGAACAAACAGAAAAGCAAACCCTGGAAACCCAACTAAAACTAAGACTAAAACGAAAACAAGAAACATTCAAAAAAGAGCAAAACGAAATACTTAAACAAATCAAAGAAGTTCAAAATACACAAAAACCACAGAAAAGACAAGAACTTTCCAAACAGCACAATAAAGAAAGCAACAAATTCGACGATTTTACCCAACCCAGAAAAAAATTTAAATTTAAAGCATTCGAAAAACCGAAAAATGAAACAAAAACCCAAAACAGATTTACCCCCTAACCCCAACAGAAATGGACATAGACGAAGTAAGAGAAAAGGAAAACACACAAGAAGAAAAAACAGAGGCAAACACAAAAAACACTGCAAAAACAACAAAAAAAACAACAACAAACCCAACCAAAAAGTACATACCCCCCATTGTAGTAGAAGGCATAGCCGAAAATTCGAAAAAAATTATCACAGAGATAAATAAAATAACTAAAGACGAAATTTCACTTAGATACACAAAAAATACTACCATGATTTATACGAAAAACTTAAAAGACTTCCACGCCCTAAAACAAGCCCTGAAGGACGACTAAAGCGAGTACCATACTTACACCCCCAGAGAGGAAAAAACTAGGGCCTTTGTGATCAGGGGCCTAGACTCCGCACCAGAACCCGAAGAAATAGTCGAGGCCCTAAAAGATGAACATAATTTGGAAGCATCACAAATCTACAGAATGCGCACAAATGGCAGGCCCCTGTATCTCGTCGTGACAGGCTAAACCAGAATATCCGGTACATCATGCATGTCCGGATATTCTGGGAAAGACGTCATAATGACAAAAATATAGTTCAATGCCATAGATGCCAGATGTGGCAACATGCCACATCTAATTGTAATAGGTCCCCCAGATGCCTCAAGTGCGGGCAAGGGCACTTAACAAATACTTGCACAAAACCAAAAGATACCCCTGCATTCTGTTGCAATTGTCAGGGCGCACACCCTGCCAATTCGACAGAATGCGCGGTGTACAAAAACAGACTGGAACAGGTTAGGAGGGGGGCTGGGAAAAACACCCCTCCTAAATTTGTCCCTGCCCCTGTTCCCAGCGAAAATGTATGGGAAAAACGAAAAAACGATCGACAAAACATACAGGGGTCTACTAGCGCTACCCCCGCACCCGTTTGGACTTTTTGCAATCAAAAATAACATCCCACATACCCTAATGCCCCATAAACCCAATGTAAGTATTGAAAACATCACCATTAGCTTACTGGACAATACTTACATATCCTGTGTATACAACCGTCCTAGAAATTATTACACTGCCAACGAACTAGATAACCTCCTATCAGTGGGCCGAAAAGTCTTACTGGCAGGAGACTTTAACTCCCCCCACCCCACATGGAACTGCCTCAGAGCCAACCCCAGTGGTAATCTGCTCGCAGAATACGCTGAGGAAAACAACGTGGCAGTTCTATTTCCGGACACCCATACCCACTTCCCAGTCAATGGCCAATCCCCCTCCACTCTAGACATTTTGGTAAACAAAAACCAAAATGTAACACCTGTATACCCGCGACTGCCTAGTCTCAGACCATAATCCGGTATTTTTTACAATAGAGGGGTCACGTGCCAATCCGCCCCCTAGAGTCACCCGCGATTACTCAAAGGCCGATTGGGCCCGTTACTGTAATCATATAAATGCCCACCTTATTATAAATACCCACATTCCTACCAAAAAATCCCTTGACTCCGAAATTTCCAAGCTTACTACCCTTATTACCCAATCCTGCGACCTAGTTATCCCGAAACAAAAAATCATAAAAACCCCACCCCTCCCCGATGACATTTTGCAGCTTATTCAAGACAAGAATAAGCAACGCAAAAAATGGCATCGAACCCAACACCCTGCCATATTAAATAGACTTACGCAAGACGTTAAACAACGAATAGTCGACCACAAAAATAATTTGTGGAAAAATAAACTGCTCAAACTAAACCCGAACGACAAAAGTCTATGGAATATGACACGGCGCCTAAAAACCAAACCAAACCTTATCCCCACCATTAGCGTTAATAACCAGAATTATGTTACTAATAAAGAAAAAGCCGACGCTCTCGGCGAGCACTTCACAGCGTTCATAAAATCGACAATAATTATTCGCAAGAACAATTAGAAGTCGTTAACACTTCAGAAAGAGCGAAACTAACATTAAGCCTAATGACCTACCCCAAATAATAGTGCACCCCAGAGACGTAACGAGGGAAATTGGGCTGTTACCTAGCAGAAAAACACCGGGGGATGACGGCATTGATAACAGACTAATCAAAAATTTGCCTAGAAAAGCCGTAGTCCAACTCACGTACATATTTAACGCCATTTTTATACTGCAGTACTTTCCAACCTCCTGGAAAAGTGCAATAATTATTTCTATACCCAAAAACAAGAAAGAACCGTCCGATCCAAACAATTACCGTCCCATATTCCTACTTCCCACCCTGGGAAAATTAGCAGAGAGAGTCATTTTAATTAAATTAGACAAGTTTTGCGAAGATCATAATATCTTTCCGGCGGAACAGTTTGGATTTCGCAAGAGACACTCAACTGTTATGCATGTGGCAAGAATTGTACAT
This sequence comes from Brachypterus glaber, assembly GCA_958510825.1. Taxonomy (NCBI): domain Eukaryota; kingdom Metazoa; phylum Arthropoda; class Insecta; order Coleoptera; family Kateretidae; genus Brachypterus; species Brachypterus glaber. The sequence continues at coordinate 21,341,529 of OY294047.1, read as the reverse complement.
GATGTTAAAAATAACTATAATGAGGGTAGAAACACCGTTCTACTCACGCTCTACGTCGAAAAAGTTTTCGACAAGGTGTGGTTAGACGCGGTGATTTATAAATTCATTATAATGGAGTTTCCTCCATACCTTATTAAACTGATAGATTCTTACTTGCATGGCAGAGTGTTTCGAGTGAATATCCAGGGTGTTCTAAGTAAATTTTTCACAATAAACGCAGGAGTCCCCCAGGGAACGGTCCTAGCCCCTAAAATATTCCTTATCTTTACATCCGATATCCCCAAACACATATCCACCAAAATCGGCCTTTTTGCCGACGATACCTGCGTATATGCAACATCCTTTTCCAGTGAGGTAGCAGGTAGATATGTCCAAATGCACACCCGTGTACTTGAAAAGTATTTTTCTCGGTGGAAGATTAAAATCAACCCCACAAAAACCGAGCTCATAAATTTCACCAAGAAATTTACGAACAATAGGCTTCACACCAAGGTTAAAATTAATAACGTGGAAATCCAAGAGAAAAATACAGTAAAGTACCTGGGGGTGCACTTGGACAAACGCCTCACCTTTAACGCCCATATCAAATCCCTTACCACAAAATCCCAAATAGCCATAAAAACCCTATACCCGTTAATCAACCAAAATTCCATCCTAAGCATCCCTAACAAGTGCCTTTTATATAAACAAGTTTTCCGCCCCGTTATAACATATGCCGCTCCCGTATTTTGCAACGCCTCAGAAACCGCACGACTTCCCCTACACCGCCTCCAAAACAAACTACTCCGTCATTGCACTAATTCTGGGAGGTATACCAGAATTACTGATCTAGAGAATAAGGCCAAAATAACCGATATAAATCAATATATCGACAAACTGATCGATAAATTCTACCGGTACCATATATACAATAGCCCCTTGACGGAAAACATAACCGAAATCAGAGCCCACCACAATATCCACTACAAGCACAGGCTCCTTTATGGGAACCAAGCTATTTTTCACGAATAGCCTGGGGACCATAACCAGAGTTCTGAGTTTGACAAAATTATTTAATTTTTTAAATAATTTTTTTTCAGTTAACCCATTCTGTAGTATGAACAACCGGCAGAGTTCATCGTCCAACCTGCCGAACCTCGTGAATCGCCAGTGGCCGGAGCGTGTCGTGAAAGTGGGAGGAGCCACCGCAGTCTCATCGAGACAGCGTCGAGCTCCTTTCCATCTAATTACACGTACCGGTGACTGAGATTCGAAAATGCGGGCAAACGAAAACATCGCTCTGTTTGCTGTCTAAGCCGGTGAATTCCCACTTCACTGCAGGTGTAGGGGTGCTGGCCGGGCGCCTGAGCGCCCTGGTTACTCCCCGACGCCAGTCACAGCTCACTTTGTCCCTCAATTATCGTCAAAAGGTTTTGCACTATTTTTTCCTTTATTCCCCAGCCCCTAACCTGATACACAAAATTAACATATTTTTCTGTCCCTCCAGGTGACGTCGCCTTGCAGCGCAACAACGATAATGCCATTCAGGGTCCAGACCGAAAATGGCACGTACCTATCAGTCGACGACCATTGAACAGGGAGAATTCGCCGCTTGGCTTTGAAAAACATTTTGAAAGTTTCATCTTAACGCTATCAGAGTATGAACTATAAAACTGTCAAAACTAAAACTTGAAGGATGACATTTCTAAAAATTGTTTTTCAAAGCCATCTCAGTTTTCGTTTTTTCATATTAAATATAAATGCAAATGCAATTACAAAAAGTGAATAGTAAAATTAGTATTTTAAGGCCAAGTTCTTTAAAATAAACCATGCATGTGTAGTATCAAAATGTTCGCAAAAAAATTCTCTATCATTTAAAAGTAATGAGCCACCCTCTTCCCATTAAAAAAAAAATGACTTATGGGCAAAAGTGTAACTTTTAAACTTTTAAGAGCGCACCAAAAATAGAGTTTTCGGAAAAAAATCAAAATAGTATTTTTCTTAAGAAACTAGACCAAAAATTAAGCAAATAAGCCAATTCAAGGCACTCTAGGTTTAAAATGAAAATTTAAATAAAAAATGACATGACCTGTCAAAAATTGACAAGTGACACATGGTTGTATTCAGAATGGATTTCTAAGACAAAATATGTAAAAATATATAGGGTGTCCCATTTAAAAATCGAAAGTTAAGGTCATTTCCGGTGAAACCGGAAGTGAAAAAAAGTTATAAAGAACTTTCACTTTCGGGTTTAGACCGTGTTAATGGATTTTCACTTTCCGACGTTTCGTCTCTTACTACTAGAGACATCTTCAGGGATTAATCTGAAACAGTTTCAGATTAATCCCTGAAGATGTCTCTAGTAGTAAGAGACGAAACGTCGGAAAGTGAAAATCCATTAACACGGTCTAAACCCGAAAGTGAAAGTTCTTTATATCTTAATGGCCGTGAAAGCTTAAAATCTGAAAAAAAGTTGTTTGATATGTCAAAAAATTGCAAATTTTGTCTTATGCATGATCTCCAAATTTCATTTGGATAGCTCTAAGTATAAAAAAGTTAAGGGGGGTGAACCACCTTCCTGAAACACCCGGTATATACAGGGCGGTCCATCTAAGATAAATCAGATGATTTCTGGTGTTATCATAAGAGGTATCGATATTTTTTTTTTCTTGCATATTAGACCAATAAACCTATAACCTCATGAAAACATAAATCTTCCACTTCCTTTTGTTTTAGAGTTACAGCCATACAAAGAAGAATTTACCAAATAAAGGTTAGTTAAAAACGCGAAAATTTAAAAGTTCATTAATTTTACTTTATTGGTTAATATTTTTTTTTAATTCATAGCGTATAATTTTGATTAAAAAATCGGGATTAAAAAATGGCAAATTTTAAAAATTTCTTAATGTGTATTTCAATAAAATAGTTTTAATCAAGTTCACCTTGCTGTAATTTTCCTATCGGTAATCTTTTATAAATGTCAGTTGTGTCAATTTAGGTGGCGTTTTTAGATAGTCTCTTAAAATAATTAAAATTTTGCTTCAAAACGAAGAAATAGCTTTATTCATAATAGCTTTCGTATAATTTCATAAAAAGTGGATAAGAAACGAAAAATATCTTTAAAATGTGCGAGGAATTAATGGTATAAAACATGGATCAAAGAATTCTGTTTGAGAAGAAAATGGTATAGTTTTAATAAGCAATAATAATTATTTGTATTACTATTATTAATAGTCTAGTATGGATATAAACACCCTGGAATTCACAATTGATGTATTAGTTTTAAACCGAGTGGAAAACATAGAAATTCAGAAAAAAGTATGCTGGAAAAACTCATGATTGGGATCTAAATTCTAATAAAAAAACTTAAATTATTTATAATTAATAGGTACCTACATAAGTAATAATTTCTGTAATAAAATTTAATAAAATAAGTTAATAATGATTACACAGTTACACAAAAAAAAATGTCAAGCACTCTTTTGTAGACCATCGTATTTCTATTCTGGGGAGATCAGTCCGAATTTGAGGTTTAAATAGCACCTCATCTGATTAGTTTTGAAGATAACCTCAAAAAACGAATAACTCGAAAATAAGGTTATCTCGAAAACTAATCGTATGAGGTGCTATTTTGAACACAATTCGAAATCATCACCTCAAAATACAAGGTATTACCTTTTTTATGTATTTTGACCTGAGGAATCATATTTCAAAAATAAAATTGCAAAAAAGTTACACAGAAAAAAGTTTGGGACAAAAAACGGATAAGCCCCCCCGTTTCGCACACCCCTGGTTGAAATAAGTACATGGAAATAACACATAAAAACGGACCTTGGTTTGTTTGTGTTAGTTAGCGTATGGCATTATTGCCGGGGAGACCCACCGTAGTGGGTAGTTCCGGCGCCTGTTGCATCTTTAACCCTGTTTTAGGTAGTTAGTAGCGATGCCTACTAACCCAGGAGGACCGACGGCTTTATGTGCGCTCCGAAGCACATAGTTACGATGGAATTTTTATTTGAAAAACTTTTGTTCTCTGACCGGGGATCGAACCTCGGACCTCTTGGTTAGAAGACCAGAGTCTTCTCGACTGAGCTACCACCGCTCCCAGCTACCACCGGTCCAAACGGACCTTGGTAGGATTAGTTGACGTGCAAAACCTCATTGATATATCTCAAAGGGTTCCTGAGTTATTAAATAAAAACCGATTTTTTTAGCCACTTTCAAAGGGGCGTAGCTCCCTTATGACGCATTTTTAGACATATATTTATAGGAACTTTTTGTCATATTTTAACATGTAGAATCACCTGTTAACATTTCCTACGCTATTTCAAATACACCGTGTATATATATACAGGGCGGTCCATTTAAGACGTACAGGGCGTTTTTTGGAGTTATTTCTAAAGCTGCCAATTTAAAATTGATACTATTGAGCTATAAATCTGACTAAACAAAATTTTTTAACTAGCTTTGGTTTTGGAGTTACGGTCATATGAAACTGAATTTAATTGGTAAACTTTAGTTAAAACTTCTTAAATCTGAAAAACTGTTGCGTTTTCTTTAATGTTCCATACTTTTCATAACTAATAACGTTAGTTTTAAGACAAAAAACTGAAATTAAAAAATAGTTATTTTTAAAAATTTTTAACAGTGTATGAGTTGAACGCAAGTAGATAAAGCTTGCTGTGACACTTTACTAAATCTTGTAAAATGAAAATTCACTTGTCAGTGGTTTGAATAATTTTGAAAATGTTAGTTTTTTATTTATGAACAAGAAAAATACTTAATAATTATAATAAATAAATAGATATTTAGAAAAATAAAATAATAGCATGTATTAGGAAGTTACAGTTTGTAAACCATGGTTTGGCGAAAAATTATTATTCAGTGAGAAGTTTTAAAATTATAACTTGGAAGTGATAAAAGATTATAAATAAGCAAGAAAAGCCTGGTGCATGTTTATTTTTCATAAAAATGGTGCAGTTTTACCTCAAGTTTTACTTAAATTTGGGTTTTACTTGTCTCGGAAGCCAAGAGATACAAGAGCTAATACAATGAACTAAATTATACTTCTAATTGCTTAACTTAAATAAAAATTCAAATACGTATCTATTTAGTTTTTTTTATTTGTTTTTAGTTATAAATTTATTGTGTAGACCTTATTTTTATAAAAGTTCTTAAAACGTTCAAAAACTACATGTATTCCAATTATGCTGGTTGGTGATAAAATTCAGAAGCACTTTTTACTGATTCCTATTTTTTAATCCATTTTTCACTAATTTATCAAAAAATAAGTTTATTTTTTAATTTCGAACATAGTTATTGCAAAAGAAAAAGTCAGTTGACATCATAGGTAAAATAAATTGACATTTATGAAAGACTCACGATTAGAAAAATTTTATCACAGCAAACTAAATAAAATCATTTTATTTAAATACACTGTAAGAAAATTTTTATAATTATTAATTTTTTCAATTTAGATTTTTTGTTTAAAAAATTGAGTTACTAGTTACAAAAAGTATTGAACGTTAAAGAAAAAGCAAATATTTTTAGATTTTTAAGTTTTTAACTAAACTTTATCATTGAAATTCAGTTTCATATGGCCGCAACTCCAAAATAAAAGCTAGTTAAAATGTTTTGTTTGGTCAGACTAATAGCTTATTGGGTCTATGATCAATAGTTTTAATTTTAAATTGATAGCTTTAGAAATAACGCCAAAAAATTCCCTATACGTCTTATATATATATATATATATATATATATATATATATATATATATATATACATATATATATATATATATGTATGCATGTATGTATGTATGTAAATACATACATACATACATACATACATACATACATACATACATACATACATACATACATACATACATACATACATACATACATACATACATATATATATATATATATATATATACATATATATATATATATATATATGTATGTATGTATGTATGTATGTAAATACATACATACATACATACATACATACATACATACATACATACATACATACATACATACATACATACATACATACATACATACATACATACATACATACATACATACATACATACATACATACATACATACATACATACATACATACATACATACATACATATATATATATATATATATATATATATATATATATATATGTATATTTTGACAAAAAGTCCTCCCCTGAGTCCAAATGAAGTCCTTATTAGACATAAAAAGTATTTGGCGCAAAAACGGGTTAATTTTTTCCTGTTTCGTTTTGTATTGGATATTTTTCGTTCCTATGGACATAATATATTAAAAATGGCGGCCTCACATCAAGACGTGTGCTGTTCAGTGTGTTCAAAGTTAATTGATTATAGTTCACAAAAGACCGTAATGTGCCTAATTTGTAATATAACTGTGCATACTACCTGTCTAGATTATAATTCTACCGAAACTAAGTTTATTGAGAACAATAAGTGCAACATAAAATGGTTATGCGATTCCTGCCATAGTGGAGGTTATACTTCGGTAAGTACCGAAATGGAACATCTGAAATCTCTGGTTACTGATTGCCTCAAACAGATATTGGTACTCAACGGGGTGATTCAAAAACAAACTGAAAAAATAGATCTATTAGAAAGCCAACATAGATCAAGCAATCTAGTTTCGCAGAAAAGTTTACTTCCTAAACATCAGTACAGTTTAAATCCAAGTCCAACAGAGGGCTTGCCAATCGTAAATTTCAACCAAAGATATAATTTAAATAAAAAAGTAAACAGTACTGATAACGCCGACCCAAACAAAAAAGGAGCCATTCGAAAACAAATAAACCAGGGGAATTCCATCCTCGACCTTGGTAAAAAAACTACAATTAAACAATCTGAGAATAAAGTCAATAACCCAAAGAAAACAATTGTAGGTGAAAATGAAAGCACCACATTGAAAGGAGTTGAGGGAAGAAAATGGATCTTTATTTCTCGTCTACACCCAAATACATCGGTGAACAACATTACAGACTACCTTAAGGAGAGAAATATTACTATTACACACTGTGAAAAACTTACAATTAAGTCTGATGAAGTTTCTGCTTTTAAGTTTGCAATTCCCGAGACACTCGAAAATCTAATATATGATCCATCCACCTGGCCCAAAAGGGTAAATGTGAGAACTTTTGATAAAACTAAACTATTTTTTCAAAAACAGAAACTCTCAGAAAATTCCGGAGTTATGCTCCAAACAAATGGAAATACAGAATCAAACTGAACCTGAACAAAATGAAATCAAAATTAGCATCATGCACCAAAATTGTCAAAAGCTTTCAAACAAAATTCATTTATTAGAGCTTTATTTGGCTCAAACTTCACCATCAGTCCTATGCTGTAGCGAGCACTGGATGAAAACTGAAGAGTCTTCCTTGACCAATATACATGGTTATTCTCAAATTAATAGTTTTTGCCGGAAAAATATGGCTCATGGAGGAGTAACGATCTTCTGCAACGAAAGAATGGAAGGCCATTGCAAACCGATTAATTTGGAACAATATTGTATCGAACAAATATTTGAAGTTACTGGAATCTCAATATACCAACAAATATGCGTCTTATGTATTTATCACGCACCAAAAACTGATAATGAAATATTTTGTCATCAACTTACATTAGTTTTAAATATGATTCAAACATTTAAATACATAGTTATTACTGGGGATATTAATATTGATGCATTAGTGGACTCAAAGTATCGCAGAGATTTCTTTTCTATTTTAGAGTCCTTTTCTTTACAATCATTAGTTAGCGAACCAACCAGGATAGACAAAAGGATAGGTTTTAACTCAAAAACGGCATTGGATTACATAATCACGAACTTCGGAAATAAATCTGAGCTAAAAATTATCAATGCAAGCATCTCAGACCATTTAGGTCAACTTTTTGAATCAAAAATTACCATTTCGAAAAACGTAAGTACGCCTAAAAATAATAATTTAATAAAAATTAGAATTTTCAATGAAAACAACATGTTTGACTTCGCTAATCTTTTTGTACAAAGCGGTAACCACCTTTTTCAGTCACTTGGAAAAATTAACGATATAAACGTATATTATGGGGAGTTCTCGGCTCACTTTTTATATTGTTTAGACGTAACTTGTCCCATGATATATAAAAACAAAATACAAAAAACTAAATCGAAATTAAATTTTAACAACAGAGAATTAAAAAAAGAATCTGATGACCTCAAATTTTTGCATAGGATTGTGTCAAGTAGCAATGACCCTGAACTGTTAAACTTATATACGGAAAAGAAAAAAAGTCTCCAAACTAGACTTAAACAATTAAATATTGAAAATAATAAACATATTATAAATGATTCCAGCAATAAACAAAAAACTTTGTGGAACATAATTAATAAAAAATTAGGAAGGAACAAAAAAATACTTAGTATTGAAATTACGGACGATAACATAACGATAACAGATCCCGGTATAATTTGTAATAAATTCGTCGATTTTTTTTCTAGCAAAGTCGATAACTTACTAACTACACATTTTAATACACCCTTAAGTAATTGCTGCACTGTTTCCTGCAGTAAATCAAGCAGTTTTTACTTACCTCCTGCAAGCGGTGATGATGTTATTCAAATTATAAATTCTATGCCAAATAAAAAAAGCACAGGCTTAGACGAAATTCCAATTAAATTATTAAAATTCTCAAAATTGGTTTTGGCTGAGCCTTTAGCAGCTTTAATAAACAAATCTATATCGGTTGGGCAATTTCCTGACGATTTAAAGATGGGTAAAATAATCCCCATTCACAAAAGGGGGGACACAAAAATTTTAAATAACTACAGGCCTATTGTGTTACTAAGCTACATTGCGAAAATAATAGAAAAATACGTCTCCTCAAAAATTACGCACTACTTAGAGTCAAACAATCTTCTGTCTAACAGTCAATATGGCTTTAGGTCAGGTTTATCCACAGAAATGGCTACTTTGGATTTTGTTGAATTTGTCAATACCAAATTAGATGGAAAACTTAAGGTTATTGCGCTATTTTTTGATCTGAATGCTGCATTTGACTGCGTAAAGCCAGAATTCTTGCTCAAAAAAATGTTTCAATTGGGTTTTAGAGGAACAATAGCAGACTGGCTAATTTCTTATTTTAAAGGCAGAAAAAATCGCGTTCAAATTGGTGATTCACAATCATTCTTTAAAAATTTTAACATAGGCGTAGGGCAGGGTTCAATTTTAGGGCCGCTCCTTTTCATCATATTTATCAATGATATGGAAGTTTACATCCGCACAGGGAAATTGTTTATCTTTGCCGACGATACAACAATTGTATTGTATGCCAAAACTTTAAAAGAATTAATAGAAAAATTATTAGAAACTCTTAGGCTCTTTCGTTTATGGTGTGAACGTAACTGCTTAATAGTAAATGTTGAAAAAACCGCTACAATTTTTTTTTCCAATGTTTTAGGTCAATCTTATAAAAATGATTTAAGTGAAATAAAAAAACATGTAAATATAACTGATTCATGTAAATTTCTTGGCTCTATAGTAGATAGTACATTATCTTGGTCCCCTAACATAGAAAATATATGTAAGAAATTATCTCGTGGTGTTTACGCTATTTCAAACTTAAAAACAGAATTATCCAATAGTTACCTAATAACAGCATATTATTCCTTAATATTTCCTGTTATTTCGTATAATATAATAGTTTGGGGTCAATCTATAGACGTAGATCGAGTATTTGTGCATCAAAAAAGAGTAATCCGCATTATGTTTAATTTATCTTACAGAGAAAGCTGTAAACCTACATTCATCGCAAATAATATATTAACAGTACCCTACATTTATATATACAAAATATGCATTTACGTAAAAAAGAACCTAGATAAATTTAATTCAAATTCAGATTTACACAGTTATGATACGCGCAAAAAAGAAGATATTCATATTGATAAGTTTAGGCTTGAAAAATTTAAAAAATCTCCGCACGCCGCTGGTTCGAAAATTTACAATAAATTGCCAGACGAAATAAAAAACATAAATAAATTAAGTACATTTAAATATCAACTTAGAACTTTTTTGCTAAGAGTATGTTTTTATAGTATCAGGGAGTACCTTGAGCCCACTGCATCAAATTAATGTTACCTTATTGTTTGTATACCATTTATTTTTGTATATTATTTTTGTATATGTATGTATTCATTTAAACTGACGAATCCTTTATACCTGTATTGTATATATTTTGGAATAATAAATATCTATCTATCTATCTATAAACTTTTTTCTGAATGTTTTTCTCCTGTACCCAAATAATTATCTTAAAATTATTCAGTCTTAAGGGAGTTTTGTGCAAAAATAGGTTAAAGGGTATTTTTATTATTTTTATTTGAAAATTTATACCTATAACTTATTTTTATGCTAAATTCTATAAAAAACTATTATTTGTTTTGTTTAATTTTTAAAATTTTATATTAAATATCTTATACTTGATACTTTTTTACTACTAAAAGGTATTTCCCATCAATTTTTTTTTCTGAATCCAAATCTGCTGTCAGAATTATAAATTATTATGCAGTTTTGGTGCAAAAATCAGCTACCCATTTTTTCTGCGTTTATTATTTCCACATATTATATTTTATATATTTCAGTATAATTAACATATATTTTTATAAAAATGTCTCTCCTGAGTCCAAATATTATTTTAAAACTACATACTACATATTTTAAGATGTTTGGCGTGAAAAGAGGTTGACTAAATTTTCTACGCTGCTTTATTTTATATTAAGTGGTTTTCGTTTATTTTGATATACATCAATTTCTTTTCCCATATTTTTTTTTCTGAACCCAAATACTGTTTTTAAAATACTAGTTTTTTTTATAGAATTTAGCATAAAAATAATTTTTCAAATAAAAAAAAATAAAAAGACACCTTAACATATTTTTGCACAAAATTCCCTGAAGATTGAATAATATTAGGATAATTATTTGGATACAGGAGAAAAAACTCCGAAAAAAGGTTAAATTATGTCCATAGGAATCCAATACAAAACGAAACAGCAAAGAAAATCTAATTAACCCGTTTTTGCCGTAAATACTTTTTATATCTAGTAAGCTAAGGACGTCATTTGGACTCAGGGGAGAACTTTTTGTCAAAATATATGTAAATATTACTAAAATACATAAAATATCAAATTAGGAAAGAGTGAATAAAGAAAATACGAGTAGCTGCTTTTTGCACCGAAACTATAAAATAGTTTTTAATTCTGAAGCAAGATTTGGATTCAGAAGAAAAAAATAGATAGAAACACACCCAATGCCGAAAACGGGCTGTTTTATAAAATAAATTTAGCGGGTATCATGCAAAAATTTCCAACCATTGTCACTTAAAAGTTAAATTGTAGCATTTCCAGGAGGTCTAGAGTAAAGATTTAAAAAACAAAATAAAGAGCGAAAATTAATGAATATTTTAATTTAAATTCATAAAAAAACATCCGTTTTTCAAAAATTTGACAATCAAAAAAAATTTTATTTTTTTTGTGAATAACAATCGAAAAATGCTTTGCATGAAAATCATAGATGGCCTTAAAAAGAAAGAATTTCTTAAACCATACCAATTTTCAAAAAAATATATTAAAAATTGTCAGATCTACAATTTTTTGAAAAAAAATTTTTTTTCCTAAATCACCCTGTATATCAAAAATGGTACTGTAGATTTTAATTTTAATAACGGATTGGGAATCAGCAGAGAAAACTGGTCTATAAATGATATATTTTGTTAAATGTATAAAACCCTTGTCGGGTAGTGTTACATTATTCAGATTAAAATAATATTTTCAGTGGCGTCCGTTATAAGCTTGTAAATTTAACAAAACCTGTTTTTTTTAGAAAAAAATAATAATCAATAGCTTATAAGTTATAACCTTTTTATTATGAAAGATTTATTTATGAAAATTGCATAAAATCATATCATAAAGCTATAAGCAACATTTACATTTCGGCGTTTCTAGCCGGCGTGAGCGCGTTTAGCCATCTGACGGAAGTAATCAAATTTTGGCGGACTGGACAAAATCAATAAAACTGATTTTGTCCACAAATTCTGGACAAAATTGGACAAAATCAAAATAAAATTAAATATTAAATTTTATATAAATAATAAATACATAAAATTAAATATTAAATTTTAAAACACGTAATTACTTTTATTAAATACGTATTTATACATAAAAACATTAAAAAAAAAACACTTTAATTAAAACAAATCATAACGAAAAATATGTGACAAAATTTAGGTTAGTTAAACTAATAATCTAAAAGTTCTGTTTGAAATACTTATATATTGAAAATAATCCTCATTTATAAATTTTAAATTTGATTTTTCTCTTAAATTTGTTGCCTTTCCATAACTTATAATTTATACACCACGAATAAAAACAACAAAAAACTCAAAGTAGCAATCTTTTTGTTTTCTAAATCCAACACAGGCTTAAATTTAAGCTGCTGAATTCATCGGCACTATATTTAATTTATTTGGTCTGGTTTTCAAGGTAAATCAAATTAAAAGGCCAAGAATAATAATTTTTAATATTTTCAGACCCAGTTTCTTAAAATCTTGAGTATAAGGCAAATTCTAAAGCCAGATTGGGATTCAGCGCTTCAAAGTGTGTAAGAATAGTATAGGATGGGATCAGGGCCGGCTTTTGCATTTCGGCGCCCTTGAACTTGGCGCCCCTATGAAAAAACTTCTTAAAAAAAGCTTTGTCCCTGGTTCCTGATTTTTCCTGAAAAAATTACGTTAATCGGAGATCCCTTTCAGCCTTTTTCGATTTGTTTAAAAGTTCAACCCCCCATAACTTTTTCGTTTTTGGGGGGATTACCCAATAGGGTTTTTCCTCTCGTAGAACTTGATTTTTCCTGAAAATTTCAAGTCGATCGGATTATTCGTATTCGTATGATATGATATAAAATTGTATAATGTAACAAAATGATGGGTTCGATTTACTTCAAAGCTTATTTTCTTCTTTTTAGTGCAGTTAAATAAAAGCTTGTTCTTAAAAATGTTTTTTTACTATACATTTTTTGTGATATCATTGAAATACATTAGGGGCTGTTCAAGAATGACGTCACCTCCATAGGGGGGAGGGGGTTGATCAAAAGGTGACGAAAAGTGACGAAGGGAGTGGGGGGTCTGGCCTAAAGTGACGTTACCTTTAAAAAAACGTAAACTTTTAAACAGGTTTAGAAAAAAATACTTAAAGATTTTTTTTTAAACAACTACAACATAAAAAAATACAATAAATTTTTCTGCCTAAATAAGATCATATAGACACTTTTTAATTCTAATTTAAAACTATTTTTATTAAAATACAATATATCTAGCTCATGTAGAGATACAAATCGCTACTACAATTTTTCAAGAACTCTTTGAAATTTGAAACAATTTTTTTCTACTGTCATTTTTTTCTGTTTTTTTTTTACATTCAGATGTATTGGTAAATAATTTAAACCAATCTATTACCAATCATAACCATAAGTGCAACTTTGGTAACTAATACGAAAAGCCTTTTACTTGTTTTATTATACAGACCTTAAAGTCTGAAATCCAAATTTTTCCTCTTTAAAACTAAATTTATGTACAAAAGATAGTGTCTTAGACCATTCCCATCAGCAAAGTTCCATTCCGATTGAACAACCATCAACTTTTTTTTCTTTTTCATATCAATTCACACTGTATAGCCTCAATTAATTATTCTTTTTCTATTTTGCGACTCTTACAAGCTCATAATCACACGCATTTTGCGTGTTCTTATAGGCCCATAAGAGGTCTCTACTTTTTTTTCTTTTGGGTTGGCAACAGACAAAAGTCTATCTCTTGACGTTTGCCGTGCAATTGTGAACGTCGGTTTAAAGTTTAATTTTCTACTAAATTTTGTGTTTAGGTTATGTTTTACCGTGTTAAAATTGTGGCTTGGTTACTTGCAGTGGAAAAGAGAAGAAATGACTATAAAATATATTAAAATAATATTCGTTCTTAGAATTTTAAACATGGCGAAAACTGTAATGCCAATTCGAAACAAAAATCCCTAAATCAGTCATCAATTTAAATGCAAGTTTTTTAAAATTTTAGAGCAAAATAGAAAAAATTGTATAAAGCACTCTTTTCATAACACGTTTTTAAAGCACTAGTACTTTAGAAAACTTGCCGCAAGCGGCTCGTTTTCTAAACTTGTACTCGTGCTCTAAAAACGTATGTTATGAAACTAGTACTTTAATATACTATTTTTAATGCTGTTCAGGCTTCTGTCACAGTAACTGGTTTGCTATTTACTGCAAAATACATGTGAAAATCATTTTTTTCGGAGGTTGTGATTGCACGGTTCAACAGAACTACAAATTTCTGGTACACTGGAACTAATGCTAACGCTAGAGACAGGTAACAGTGCTGGGTAATGTGACTCAAAGTTATCCCCTATTTCTTCAATTTCTTGGCCCCTTCCAAAAAACTAGTGTCCAATTCGTCAACGTTTTCCGCACTTATCTGCGTACTGTCGATTGACACATCATCCACAGATAGGTATCACATGTTCAAACTCCACTTTGTCGTTTTGTTTCGATTTTTCGTGGTTTCTGTCAGTTTTTTTCACCTGCGTTATTTTTGTCCACTGCACCCACGTGTTTCTTGTCACTATCACAGTTTTCAAGCCAAATGACGTCTCTGCTGTCAAAAATTCACCTGACGGAGTTGAAATATCTGTTTCCAATGAAAATTTTAACAATTTCACGCTTACACCTGTTACTTTTTAGGTTATGTTAGTGCGGCAACATCGCACTGATTCATGATTGTTTACAATTCCAACTCAATGGCGTGCTCGACAACCAATGTGTACATTTTTCTCCGGAAAACATTTCAGTTTGGTCTAGAGAATGTGGGTTTTTTTTTCTAAAACTATTTATGAATCATACTGTATATATATTACTCATAAACAGAAAAATAATTATAAAACAACAAACACAGTAGAATACAATCAGAAATAAAATGGTTGACGTTTCCTCAGACGCAGAAACGGACATGCACGAAAAATACTACAATGTTTACAAATTTTACTATTTGTGTACAAACACGCTGAGATGAAGGCTATACTTTTTTTATATTGTATGGGTCTTCTAGAGAAAGAAGTTATTAGTTCGTTGGTTTTTGTATATGTCATCTGGTTTTAAAGTGTCTAATTAGTGAAAAAAAGTTTCTAAAGAGTGATTTATGCTTTGATTTCACCTTTAAATGGTCAGATGTTGTGTTTCATAAGAAATCCAGGGTGAGTAAATAATTTTTAAACTGTCATTTGTAAAATTTGTTGGTTAGTTCAAGAAAATTATGTTTTTATTATTATACAGATCCAATTACAGTCGTTGTAATACATAATTAGGCTTTTTAACCTAATTAGACATATTTTCAACGATTTTCTGCTGAAATAACCCACAGAATGCTATTCAGATTGGCTTAGTTTACACCATGGGTACCAAATTTTAAGTCAAGGTACTATCTCTGTTTATAGCATTTTGTAAACAGAGATAGGAAGATAAAAAGTACCTGCACTTAAAATATAGTACCGATGTGTTAATTTGTAAACTAAGCCATTGGTTGCAGTGATTTTATCTTATCTCTGCTGATTTGAAAGTCACTAAGCTGCCTCACTAAAGCTCTTAATAAATAAAGCCTTAAGCTACACAACCCCACTTGTATTGTAACCCACAGAATACCCACCTATATAACCACTATAAATAACCCAACTAATTAGGCTATAGACCTCTACCACTTGTGTGTTTATAAATCAAAATTAAAAACATTTTTTTTTTTTAGCCTAAAAGTCGAACGGGGAAGGGTATTAACCAGTCCAAAAAAGCAATAGTGTGTTTTTTTATTCCAGACCAAAAGAAACCAGTCAAAATCTCAGAAAGCAAAAAATCTGGATCCTATGCACAGCATACAGGTCACCCAGTTTGGTCGGAGAAGAAAATCCTGTGAGTCCTTTGGATATTAAAAGCTTTAGCATGTATGGCAGATTTGAAAGGTGTAACAAGGATTTATTAAAAGTCCAAACGAAAATATGATTTTTTGAGCAGGACTTCAGTCGATAGCTCTTGCCCCTCCAGGTGGGAATAAACATTACTATTACTACTACTACTACTACTACTACTACTACAACTACTGCTACTACTACTATGATGCCCTGGTAAAATGGTTTAACGAAAAAGTCATACTGTTGATATTGGTAAATAATTTACTTTTTAGCTACTTATAGAAATATACTGCACTCGGCAATAAAACATGTACCTTCTTTGTTAGTGTCAGTAATAAAAGTGAAAACCTTGGTGAAAACAAACCTTTCTATACTAAAGTATAAATAAAGAAAATCATATTAAAATATACAGAAAAATAGAATGTGACATGAGAAAAACGTCCAAAACGTATGAAAAAGGATATAGAGAAGGCAAGAGAAAGAAGTATTAAAGAAAAATGATTTGTAGCAGATTTCAGGCAACAAGAAACAAAATAAAATTAACAGAGTTCAAAATATGCAGCGCCCATGGTTGTAGGCTACAAAATGGAGTATATTGACGTCGAAAAGACAATAATATAACGTAATTGTGGTAGAAAACTCCTTCAGCCTGTGACAGAGAGCTCAGGGGAGAGTGTGGGTTAGTTCCGAGAAAGGATTAGAAGTATTCGGTAGTACTCTTTTATTTCCAAACAACAGGTATAAAATAAATAATACCAAATTAGTTCGATAAACTAATCATATAAGCTACTAAAATTAATTATTTAACAACAAAATTTATTTTAGACAGAAAACCGACAACGAGGTCAAAATAGAAAATAGTTAAAAAAAACAAAAATTTTACAGTATTTAAACATAGATAATCATTTAAAAGAAAATATTATTATTAAGATTATTGTGACTTACCTACGCCAAGTCTGTATATTAAATTAACGAAAATTGTTGACCAAGTGGACGAAGTGTCGTGTGGAATAATACGGATTTAAATGAATTTAAACTACTAAACGGTTCGAACAACAAAAAAAAATGCAAAAACTAATCAGTTATAAAAAGAGTAAACGAACTCGACACGAACGATGCACGTGTAGGTTACTACCGAAAATTTGAAAAATATATTTTAAATATATTTTTCTTTTTTTTTTTTCATCTGCCCCCGATCTTGGGTACTCCTTTAATAAAGAGAACCCAAGATGAGAAGGTGATCAAGAGTTATAAATTTTTAAATGCGAGGCATGCAACATACCACGTTCTTCACCGGTAGTCGGTGTTGGAGTTTTTAGATAGTTAGCATAGACATGAGTCTATAGTACTAAAGTACCAAATGCCTAACTGGTACTTTTACGGTTACTAAGATATATTTTATAATTTAATCTATTGAATGTCATTGTATTTGTCAACTAGTTGTTCTGCAGAGTTTTCATTATTTTATAATTAACGTTTTATGGTTGTATTTTGGTTTTGTTCAGTATTAATAAATTAACTGATTTTTATTAAACTGTTTATGTCTAATGGTTATGGGCCCAGCACGCTTCCACTGCGCAAGTGAGTAAGCTTAGTTCAAGTCTTTCAATTTGTCACTATGATGGAGAGGGAAACATACGATCTTACCAAGTTTGATGGAACAAATTTTAATCTTTGGAAATTCAGCTTGATGTTCATGCTAGAAGCGCAAGATTTGGTAGATTATATTGATGGAACAGACATCCAACCTGACAGAGATACCCAGCTAGTGGCATGGAAAATTTGGAAGAAAAACCAATCTAAAACTTCCATGATATTGTTAAATTCAGTATGTAAGTCTCTTCATACAAATCTAATTAATTGTGTAACTCCCAAAGATATTTGGCACAAGTTGCAGTCGTTGTATGGAGAAGTGAGTGGAGACTCAAAAATTAAATGTTGGCAGCAATTCTATGACTTCAAAATTCAAGAGAGTGAATCGGTTGCTTTTCAAATGGAAAGATTTGAAACAATCTATAAGAAACTGTCAGATTTGGGTGAGAAGCCACCTGAGTCTGCAGTCATGTCAAAACTACTGAGTAGTTTGCCGTCCAAATTCTCTGCATTTACCATGGCATGGGAATGCACCTCTAAAGCTGAGCAGAATAAGGAGAATTTGGTGGCAAGAATAATCAGGGAGGATAGGAGATTGACGGCTTCGAACGACGAGTCGTCATCACTGGCGCTGCAAGTGAAAGCCTTGCAGCTAAGGTTAGACCAGAAAAGTCAAGATACCAAAAACAAAAAGAGCAAGTTCATTGAAGGTTTAAAAGAGAAAACTCAATGCAACTACTGTCACGAAACAGGTCACTGGATGCAAGAATGTGTAAAGCGAAAAGCTGATGAGGCAAAGACTGGAAAAAAAAGGAAAGCAATTCATCTGCATCAGCTTATGTATGCGACATTTCGGCTTTTTATTCAGAAACTACAGATAAAGGCAGAAACGTGTGGTTAGCAGACTCGGGTGCTAGCATGCACATGACTTTCAATAGCAATTTCTTTAGTGAACTTAAACCTGTAGGTAATATTAAGTTCGTAAAAATTGCTAGTGATATCGTGCTTTCGGTAGCAGGTGTCGGGACAATAGAAATTCGTGTTAAAGTACGTGGGAGACAAATTGATCGGCGGTTAACAGACGTGCTCTTAGTGCCAGAAATTTGTTTTCAGTAGGAGCTATTAACGACAAAAATTTCTCGTTTCATTGTTATCGTGACTGGTGTGAAGTTCGTGAAAGTGACGGTACTTTGTCTGCAGAAGGAATAAGGCATGGATCCTTGTTTAAGATGCTGTTCGAGGTTAAAGTTCTATCAGAAAAGTTAGAATGTCATGTTGCTGATACTAACTCGCTCAAGTTATGGCACGAGAGGTTAGGACATATTAATGTTGGTTACATTAATACTACCGATAGAATTGGAGCAGCAAATGGTATAAACATTACAGATAAATCTGATTTTTTCTGCGAACCGTGTGCGCTAGGCAAACATACACGTAAATCACATCCGTCAAGTATAAAAACGAAAGTTTTTAAGCCCGGAGAGAAAATTCACTCCGACGTATGTGGTCCAGTTAATGTACAGTCACCAGGTAGTTCCAAGTATTTTTTGCTATGTAAAGATGATAGCACTGGATATCGGTCAGTATTTTTCATGCGCCATAAAAGTGAAGTTTTTGAAAAGTTTAAAAACTATGAAGCATTTGTCTCAAAGCAGACTGGGAATAATATAAAGGTATTACTTTATTATTCCATCAATCTATTTTCTAATCATCGTACAGAGAGATATTGGTAGACTGACAGTTTCGGGCTGCTGGCCCTCTTCAGTACCAAGAGTCAACTCTGCACGCTGATTAAGAAAACGTTTTTAGACTTTACTCGCAAAAGGAATATAGCCATTAGATTGATGTAGACTTGTGCAGAGTTGACTCTTGGTACTGAAGAGGGCCAGCAGCCCGAAACTGTCAGTCTACCAATATCTCTCTGTACGATGATTAGAAAATAGATTGATGGAATAATAAATTAATATTTTTATAATTTTGTTTAAAATTAAAAATTTCTGTCCTTATTATAAAGGTATTACATTCTGATAATGGAGGGGAATACTGTCGAATGAGTTTAAACTATTTTTGAGGAACAAAGGAATTGTGCATGAGCTTTCAACTCCGTACGTTCATGAGCAAAATGGTCGTGCTGAACGCGAAATGCGTACTCTTTGTGAAAGTGCAAGATCTATGTTGCTAGGTAGAAATCTTTCTAAAGAGTTATGGGCAGAAGCAATTGCGACAGCTGCATATGTTTTAAATAGAATGATATCCAAGCAATCTGAAGAAAAGACTTCATATGAGAGATGGTTTAATGAAAAACCAGAAATCAAGCACATGCGTATCTTTGGTTGTGATGCGTATCTACATGTACCTAAAGAATCTAGAACAAAACTTGATTCAAAAAGCATTAAAATGATTTTTTGTTGGCTATGAAGGCGAATCAAAGAACTATCGTCTTTGGGACCCTAATAATCGAAAAATACATCTAAGCTGCGATGTTATTTTTAATGAAATGTTAGCGCAAGTTGAAATAATTCATAATAAACCGGAGGAAGAAAACGTAGTATTTGGTTTTGGTTATGAAGATCAACTAGAGCCTGATAATGAAATACCACCAGAGGTTCAGGTAGAATATGGCATAGAGGCTCCATATGTGGAGGAAGCAGTTTTTCAACCTGCAGTTCAGGAGCTTGAAGAAGTGGAGGAACAAGTTAGGCAACTGCGTAATCGAGATCTGTTACGTAGACCTCAGCGATACGAAGATGCTTTGATAGTTGATGTAGTACCAACCAGTTTTGAAGGTGCTATGGCCTCGGCTAAATCTCAAAAATGGTTAAATGCAATGAATGATGAAATGAACTCACTGTTTCAAAATGAAACGTGGGAGCTTTCTGAACTTCCAGAAGGTAAGCATGTGATTGGCTGTAGATGGCTATTTAATGAAAGGCTTCTCACAGCGTGAGGGCATAGATAATTTTGAAACGTTTGCTCCAGTAGTTCGTTATGAATCAGTTCGAATACTTCTATCCTTAGCTGCAAGAAATAACTTAGAAATATCTCAATTTGATGTTAAAACGGCATTTCTCAATGGCGACTTAAAGGAAGAAATTTACATGCAGCAACCTCCTGGATTTGAAGAGAAGGACCGCCCTGAAGCAGTTTGTAAGCTTCAAAGAAGTTTATATGGATTAAAGCAATCTCCACGCTGTTGGAATACGAAGTTTGTTAAATTTTTAGAGTTATTTAATTTTAAACAAACAGAGTCAGATAAATGTATATTTTCTGGTAATGTAAATGGAGAAGTTGTATATTTAGGACTTTATGTTGATGATGGCCTCCTGATCTCAATCTCTCAAGACGCAATTAATGAAGTTCTGCAAAATTTGAAGCAGAATTTTCAAATTACTATTGACATTGTGAAACGGTTCATTGGTCTTGAAATTGAGCGAAATCGAGAGAAGGGCACCATTAAAATAAGTCAGAGTGCATACATCCAGAAGATACTGAATCGGTTTTACATGGAACAAGCTAAAACGTCAACTGTTCCTGCTGAGCCTGGCCTACGTCTGAGTAAAATGCACAGTGAACCAGAAAATAATGGAATGAAAAATGTGCCATATCGCGAAGCTATTGGATCTCTTCTTTTCGCAGCCAAAGTGAGTCGTCCAGATATCGAATACGCCGTTAATCAAGCCAGTCAATTTTTAACATGCTACGGACCGGAGCATTGGCAAGCGGTTAAGAAAATAATGCGGTATTTGAAAGGAACAAGTGATTACGGGATTATTTACGGAGACAGTGGGAGCAAAAATCCCTTGTGCGGATTCACGGATGCAGATTACGCCGGTGACATAGACACACGTAAATCTACAAGCGGGAGTGTATTTTTGTTTAATGGAGGAGCAGTATCTTGGTCTTCAGAACGGCAACGTGTAGTATCACTTTCTACAACTGAAGCTGAGTACATTGCCTTGTCCAATGGAACAAAAGATGCAATATGGCTTCGTCGGATTATTAATGAGCTAGGTTTAAAATATGATACAGTTAATATGTATGTTGATAATCAATCTGCAATCAAATTATCAAGTAATCCAGAGTATCATAGAAAAACAAAACATATTGATGTTCGATTTCATTTTGTACGAGATGTATATGAACGTGGAGAAATAGAACTAAAATATATTAAGTCAAAGGAGCAGTTAGCTGATATATTTACAAAACCACTGTCCAAACTTCAATTTGAATATTTAAGACAGAAGATTGGTGTTACTAACTGAACTACCTAAAAGTGGGAGTGTTGGAGTTTTTAGGAAGTTAGCATAGACATGAGTCTATAGTACTAAAGTACCAAATGCCTAACTCGTACTTTTACGGTTACTAAGATATATTTTATAATTTAATCTATTGAATGTCATTGTATTTGTCAACTAGTTGTTCTGCAGAGTTTTCATTATTTTATAATTAACGTTTTATGGTTGTATTTTGGTTTTGTTCAGTATTAATAAATTAACTGATTTTTATTAAACTGTTTATATCTAATAGTCGGGTGACAGAGAATATACGTATCAAAGCTTATTTTTTTTTTTCACGCGATACGGCCCCTCAAATAAAAGAAGAATTTTTTTGTCTGCTTTTTAATGGCTGATGAAATATTATTTGCCTTCAACAACACCATGTCGTCCTGCTGAAAGGCATGATATGGTCGGCCAGAATTTCTGGCCATACGACGCGCTGCCTTCGACTGAAGACTCTCTCGGGCCAGATAGAGTCGCACGTGCGCATCAAGCTGAGGTTGGGCCGGCTCGGCCGCTAAGATCTCAGGCAACAACGTGGGAGACGGTTTGCCAAATTGCAATTCGTGCGGAGTAAAACCCGTACTCTCATGTGTAATATTATTAAGGAAATTTGCGATTCGCTCAACTTCAAGTGCCCAGCGCGTATGTCGAGAGTGACAGTACGTGCGAAAAAGGCGACCCAACTCGCGCATTGTGCGTTTCGAGTTGTTCGCCTGGGCATGCCTGACCGAACAATAAACTGCCCTAACGTTAAGTTTATTAAGGGTTGTTGTCCACAGTTCTGAGGTGAACTGAGAACCGTGGTCGGTCAGTACCCGTTTTGGTACCGAAAACCGGTCAAAATACTCTCGCCTTAAAATGACAGCGGTAGTATTATTTTTAAAGGAGAAGAGGGTGACATATTTTGTAAAGACATCAACAATAACCCCTAAATAATTTACGCTTCCACGGGATGTCGGTAATGGGCCATAAATGTCCACTGCCAGAAGGTCATTCGGTCCATTGGGAACAATGGCATGCTGGGCTGGATGAGGGAGCAATGAAACCTTTGCCTTCTGACATATGTCACACGAACGCACATGTTTCTTGACCGCGGGGTGCATACCCTGAAATCAAACATCCGATTTAAGCGCGCACCACATCTTGTACACACCAAAATGACCCTTGGCCACATGGCCACATGGTATTCACGCACAGGGGAATTAAATTCTTAGGAATGCACAATAACCTTCTATCACCGTCGTCACGCCTTAAATATAAGGCGTCGTTTTGTACAACAAATCTACACATGGTATCTAAATCATTACTAAGAATTTTGTCCCTTATAGCCCTTAATTTAGGATCAGCCTTTTGATGATCGGAAATATTCGCAAGGACTTCGTGAAATTCAGCGGAAATACCTACATTGCATATATTAAAACAACGATCTGCCGATATGGGCAGTCTAGGTGTTGGATTTCTAGATAAAATATCTGGGACAAAGTTGGATTTTCCCAGGATAAATTCTATCCGAAAATCATACTCCATTAGGACTAAAGCCCATCTAGAAAATCGAGGACTTAATAAGCGCCAGGTATTCAGATAGGACAGTGCCCGATTATCAGAATATATAGTGAAACGGCGACCTATAAGTATGGTACGCCATTTGCAAAGAGCATAGATAAGCATTCTCGCTCACAAATGGTGAAGCGCCTTTCACGCATAAGTAACAATCGACTTATTCGAGAAACGACACGTTTTTCCCCGTCGATCATCTGGTATAATTCGCTGCCGATGCCTACGTCACTGGCGTCGCTTTGAACATAAAAATGTTGATCGTACCGGGGATGGTATAAAAGTATACAATTCCGCATGAGAGATTTTAGTTTTTCAAAAGATCTTCGCTGAGGTTCTTTCCACTTCCATTTATTATTCTTCCTTAGTAAGGAAAATAAAGGCTCCGACACACTTGAAAAATCCTTACAAAAGGAACGGTCAAAATTACAGAGTCCCAAAAACCCACGCAACTGTTTTATGTTTTTTGGGACCGGAAAATCGTTTATGGCTTCTGTTCTAGAGGCATCGGGACGAATTCCCGAACTGGAGATGGTGTAACCGAGAAAACTGGTTTCGGTCTGGAAGAATTTGCATTTATCCAGACGTAGTTTAAAGAAAACTTCGGCTAAACGCTGGAAATTTTTTGTGAGTTGATCTATGTGATCTTGGAATGTTTCAGAAATCACTAGCATATCATCGACGTAAAATTTTAAAAACTTTTCGAATTCAGGGCCAAAGACTTTCCGCATGCATTTCATGAACGAACTAACTGCAGTTCTAATTCCGAATGCGAGTACCCTAAAGACATACGTTCGACCGTTGTATACAAACCCGGTATACTTACTGTCCTGCTTTCGAAGGGGAATCTGCCGGTAAGAATGGGTTAAGCCCAAAGTGCACATGTACTTAACCTTTTCTACGCTTTTAACAATCTCTGTCATAGGGCCAGTCGTTTCAGTATCCGCTACCATATTTAAATTAAGGCGACGGGCATCTAAACACAACTGTACCGTATTATTACTTTTTAAAACCACGCAAAGTGGGCTGGAATAATACCCCATGACTCCATAAGATCAATTTGCTCCTGTACCGCCTTTCGGTATGCTACCGCGATGGGATAGGGTTTTTGAAAAAAAGGTGTCTCGTCTGTTAAATTTATTTTATGTATGTACATATTGACAAGACCCGGTATATCAGAGAATAAAGCGTCGTGTTTTTTTAATAAATTCATAAACACAGTTTTTTTTTCTTGCGGCAAATTTGACGATTTAGTCTCAAAAACCCACGCAACTGTTTTATGTTTTTTGGGACCGGAAAATCGTTTATGGCTTCTGTTCTAGAGGCATCGGGACGAATTCCCGAACTGGAGATGGTGTAACCGAGAAAACTGGTTTCGGTCTGGAAGAATTTGCATTTATCCAGACGTAGTTTAAAGAAAACTTCGGCTAAACGCTGGAAATTTTTTGTGAGTTGATCTATGTGATCTTGGAATGTTTCAGAAATCACTAGCATATCATCGACGTAAAATTTTAAAAACTTTTCGAATTCAGGGCCAAAGACTTTCCGCATGCATTTCATGAACGAACTAACTGCAGTTTTAATTCCGAATGCGAGTACCCTAAAGACATACGTTCGACCGTTGTATACAAACCCGGTATACTTACTGTCCTGCTTTCGAAGGGGAATCTGCCGGTAAGAATGGGTTAAGCCCAAAGTGCACATGTACTTAACCTTTTCTACGCTTTTAACAATCTCTGTCATAGGGCCAGTCGTTTCAGTATCCGCTACCATATTTAAATTAAGGCGACGGGCATCTAAACACAACTGTACCGTATTATTACTTTTTAAAACCACGCAAAGTGGGCTGGAATAATACCCCATGACTCCATAAGATCAATTTGCTCCTGTACCGCCTTTCGGTATGCTACCGCGATGGGATAGGGTTTTTGAAAAAAAGGTGTCTCGTCTGTTAAATTTATTTTATGTATGTACATATTGACAAGACCCGGTATATCAGAGAATAAAGCGTCGTGTTTTTTTAATAAATTCATAAACACAGTTTTTTTTTCTTGCGGCAAATTTGACGATTTAATGAGAATCTATTTGAATAAAATTCGATTTCTTATCTATATTAAAATTTATTTTGTTACAAAAAACATTTTTTTTTATTAATGACGCGGGCCTTTAAAGTGGGTAACTAGAGGCGTCATGAAAAGTTTCTATTTCGGGTACTTTATTTTTGAATCATTTTCCAAGAAAAAAAATCAATGGATGCATTAAACGTACGTAAAAAATCTGCTCCTAAGATAACTGGGTAGACCAGATCAGGAACATATAAAAATTCAAAATTAAAATATTGTTTGTTTAAGTAAAAAGTAAGTTGCACTTGATGAGTGACTTTGCGATTCCTTGCTTTAAATGCCCCCGAAACGGTAACTCCGGTGAGGGGAAAAATTGGAAAGGATCAGCAACACTAATCCACACATTTTGTGAGAAACAGGAGATAGTGCTACCCGAATCAATAAGACACGAAAAAGTAAAATCACATATTGATATTTCGATTACAGGGCACCGAATTTAGGTTTCACCGAGGCTGTGATCAAAATCACAATTTTGAAATAAGTCAAGTTGTGGATTATTTACTTGTAAACTTGTGTTGGTTCGTAGGGGTAACTTTAAAGCTTGCCTGGGAATGCTACGAAACCCTCAAACAACTGGCAGAAACCAACAAGGTTTCCTTGATGTGGGTGCCAGGACACGAGGGTGTTGAGGGCAATGAGGCTGCGGACTCTCTCGCGAGAGAGGGAGCATGCGCCAATTTATTGGCCCTGAACCTTTCTGTGGCTTTAACAAAAGCCATCAGGTAGAGGCAATTAAGAGATGGGAAACCAAAATCAAAACTCGATATTGGAAAGACCAAACCTTAAGACAGGCCAAAATATTCATAAAATATGAACCTAAACGAACAAGAAAATTACTCGATCTCAGCAAGGTGGACTTAAAGACCTATACAGGGCTGTTAACTGGACACTGCCCGTTAAGATATCATCTTAAAAAAATAGGAAAGTCTGAAATCGACATTTGCCGTCTATACTCAGAAGCACCAGAAACGGCCGAACACATTACGTGCTTCTGCGAAGCCATTGCTCGCAAAAGGCTACAATTACTAGAACAGGTATACCCAAGACCTGCAGATATATCCCAAGTAGCCCCCAAAAAACTCTTAGGCTTCTTTGAAAGCCTAAAGTTTGATGTGGACTAAATTGCAAAGGGGATTCACAATAGATCTCATTGGTCGCAGTGATTTGAAAAGCAGTACCATGCCTCACAAACCCACTTATATTGTATTGTATTGTATGGGGTAACTTTAGTTTTCCAAATTAGTTTCTGAAGTATGTTCTAAAACTTCATTTAACGTGTAAATTTTATAGTTTGTAGGTGTTTTTTTATCAGTAAAAAAATCTTTATTATTATTTACATTAAATTGGGCGCCGTTTCTATTAAAATTGCCTTGTATTTGAATCAAACTGGGAGGAAGCGTTATAATGGTCTGCCAACCTCAACCTTTCCAAAGCATCCGAAATAGTAGCCACCCCTATAAGGGCAGAAGATACATTGGGGTGGTAGTGCCTAGAAATGATTGCTACGAGTTCGGGTTCTGTAAAGGTTGGTTGCAAATAATTAGCTTTGGCTACCTGTATTAAAAAATGCTCAGAGTACGACCCTGAAGACGCGTGGTATCTCCCTGCCTCTACCTGTAATTTAGCTATCTGCCTAGTATTGTTCCAAAAATGTTTTAAAAAAGACTCTTTAAAATGATTAAAATGAAAATAATAATGCGTCCGCCGAATATTTTGCTTTACCCCTAAATAAATTATGCACCCAGGTAGGAAACTGGTTAAAATTAATGGCATATGTATTTACGGCGTTTTCTAACAACCTTATAAACTCAACGGGATGTAAAGTTTCATCATCGAGAAACTCTGGTAATATTTTATTGCTAATGACAGGGGGCGGTATGAAAACATTGGGTTGTGCATGAACAAAATTGTTGTCTATGGGCGAATTTACTAAATTTGGCGAAGGCGCACGTATATTTAAATTAGAGGCAGAGGATTTAAATTCCTAGCGGGGTAGTTAGGTAAGTCACAATATTTCGGTAAGTCCCAATTTCTACTATAACGATTACTGTACAAATTTTGACTAGTTTGACCTTGTTGTTCGGAATTTACATTATTTTTATTTAAATTATACTGCAAAGCATCCCTAATTTCCTCTTCTGAGGGTTTTTTCTGAGATTCATATCGGCTAGGCGCCGAATGGCCTTCCTGACGATATCATCGGTCTCGGTGTCAAAATTATAATTTCTTGTAGGATAAAAATGTGGACAGTTCCTACCTTGTGAACCTTGACATTCTAACTCAGTATCGGACGTATCGGGCCGTTCACGGCACTGCTCAGGTAGTTCTCGGTGATCAGGACGTTCTCGGCGCTCAGGATGCTCCCTTAAGGGCTGTTGGTGAGGCGGTTGTTGAGTGGAAAGCGTGTCAAAGGGCTGCAGTGTAGGCATTTGTAGTCTCGTTTCCACGTTGACGCGTTTCCTGGTAGCTCCTGTGGTCCTCGCGCTCCTTCTTCCTCAGTCTGCTGCAGCTCCGCAGTTTGCAGGGCTTCATTGGCTTTTTTTGAAGTTTGACGAGTTTTTGGTATTTCGTCAGTTGGTGAATGCTCCAATCCCATCTTATTCAAGGAACCACGTTGATAGCCACGATGTGACAGAGAGCTCAGGGGAGAGTGTGGGTTAGTTCCGAGAAAGGATTAGAAGTATTCGGTAGTAATCTTTTATTTCCAAACAACAGCTATAAAATAAATAATATCAAATTAGTTCGATAAACTAATCATATAAGCTACTAAAATTAATTATTTAACAACAAAATTTATTTTAGACAGAAAACCGACAACGAGGTCAAAATAGAAAATAGTTAAAAAAACAAAAATTTTACAGTATTTAAACATAGATAATCATTTAAAAGAAAATATTATTATTAAGAGTATTGTGACTTACCTACGCCAAGTCTGTATATTAAATTAACGAAAATTTTTCACTTGACCAAGAGGACGAAGTGTCGTGTGGAATAATACGGATTGAAATGAATTTAAACTACTAACCGCGTTTAAACGGTTCAAACAACAACAAAAAAATTCAAAAACTAATCAGTTATAAAAAGAGTAAACGAACTTGACACGAACGATGCACGTGTAGGTTACTACCGAAAATTTGAAAAATATATTTTAAATATATTTTTCTTTTTTTTTTTTTTTTGTTTCAAGCCAATACTGTAAATTTTTGATGACAAAAAAAGGTCCTTACTTCTCAAAAATTCTCAACTGTAATCCATTTTTTCCAACTCAAAAAAAAAAACTTTACCCCTGACCAGCAAATTTTGGTAACAAAAAAAAGGGCCTCACCTCTGAAAAATTCCAAACCCTACCATTCCAACTTTCCCAACTAAACAATTTATTGGCCAATTTCCCTACTTTATCCCTCAATTTTCCCTATCCTGAAAATTTGCGAAATCTGCCAGTGAATTTGACCAACTGGGCACTGGATTTTCCCAACTCGAGCGTGGTTGGGGCATGAGAGCACCTCTGAATAAATCTTAATTAATGTTGACTTGTACTTATTGTATGTATTTATATACTCTTTATATTTATGTAGTAGATTATTTATTGTTAAAATTATTATTATTATTATGTACAAGTTTGACAAGCATTAAACGTGCAGTTTAAAATTATTTTTGGCCATTTCAAATATTTCAAAAATATGTTATTTTTTACAGGGACTATAATTTACAATAAATGATAATACTTAACTTATTTCTCTTACTTCCCGGCCAATATCTCCGTTATTTTAAAAGATTGAAACTTAATAAAACATATGAAATGAATATGGATATGAAAAAAGTACTTTTAAAACTCCCACCAAAACATACCCTTCATTAACTCACCCCCTTGTAACCACCCCAACTTTTTTGTATTTATCTTAAGGGGAAGTAGCTAAAAATAAAAAAATATGGTTGGTCAGATTTTAACTTCGCTATTTACAATAATTAAAACATGACCAAAAAATCAGTTTAAATAAAACCAAAAGAACTTTTAATTCTTCATCAAAATTCTCCTGTTGAACTAACAAAATAAAGAGTAGGGATAAGATGGCGGGTGGTGACGATAGTTCAGCTGCTCCGTGTAAAAGATGTAAAAAATCATGTACTAGTGGTCTATTGTGTAAAAAGTGCAATTCAATTAGTCATCCTAGTTGTGTCAAGCTATTAAAAAACGTTGTGTACCTAGAAAACAACCGTATTATTTGCTGTGAATCGCAAGTGATAAGTGTCAATGACATTGACCCCCATACGTATTCGAATTCTATCATGGAATCTTCTATCAGTGCTTGTGGCGAAATCAAAGAGGATCCCAAATTGATTCGCATACATTTCTTAAAAAAGCTAGTGGAACAAAAAGATGTCATAATTAGTGATTTGTGTGATTACATAACTGTTCTCAAAGACCAGATCTCGCTCCTGCGCACGAGAGGTCCATCCAATAACGTGACGAGCGTTAAGCCACCTACCGATGAGAAGAAGAAACATCCAGCAAGTCATTCCACAGTGCAACAAACCACAAATGTTCAGAATGTCATCTCTGCAACAATGAAAACATCAAACTCCATCACAGCGAAAAATAAAACACTAAAAGTCACTAGAAATATAACAAGTAAACAAGTTGAATCTGCTATTTTAGAAGCAAAAACTGCCCAAAAAATGACAGAAATCCAGAAATTGTGTGTGGATAAACCAATAAATTCCTCCAAAACCGATAACGTACCTTTCACCGAGGTAAAATACAAAAAGTGGCGTAAAAATAATAATAATAATAAACCCATTGTGGGTAGTAAGGCATCCAGCCTGAAAGCTGTAGGTAAACAAATATTTTACCACGTTTATAAACTTGATCCTGCTACTGTCCAAAGAACGGAAGCTAGGCTAATATGAGAGGCGGTAGAATGTCCAAAAGGACAGAACATCAAATATGAATACAAATATAAATTAATTTAAATATGATACTACTGTCAACCCAACAAAATAAAAACAGAAAAAAAAAGTAAAAAAAAATGTCCAAAAGGACAGAACATCAAATATGAATACAAATATAAATTAATTTAAATATGATACTACTGTCAACCCAACAAAATAAAAACAGAAAAAAAAGTAAAAAAAAAACTAAATAATATACGATATGATCAGTAAGGAAAAACGAAAAATACGTTGACGAACGCGAATCGAAATTCAAAGATTACGGAAGAAGAGCAGGGATCCTTTTATCAATGGCGACCGATTCGGCAGAGATTGAGATCATCCAAGAAACTAACGAAGAAATCCAACAAGCCCTAGAGTATCTGAAAAAATGTCCCAAGGCGTATGAAAATGCACAGGTCTCTTCAATAAACATAAGCGAAGCGAATCATGAAGATATACAAAATGAAAAAGTGAAACACAGAATAAGATGGTTACATCTGGACATCCAAGGAATAAATGAAGAAATCACCACAATCCAAAATGAAATAAAAACCGATCAAAGCATATCTTTCCTCAAGCAAAAGAAAATTAATCTTGAAGACCAGTGGAGGATGATTCTTCGAACTCATCAGGAGCTAAAAGAATTCAGACAATACGAAGATGGAAATCAATTGGTAATAATGGGACTTAGAAGCAAGTATTATGAAATTCTAATGAAGATAGAAGACAAAATGAGTTCCTCTCAAAGTTCCGCCATAACTTTGGAAGCAGTCAAAATTCCAAAGTTTGATGGCAACTATGACAATTGGACAACATTCTACGACATGTTTAACAGGATGGTACATTTAAATCATAAACTTAACAACATAGAAAAAATGCAGTATTTGAAAATCTATCTAAATGAAGAGCCTGCCAAAGTCATCCAACATCTCCACATTTCAGAAGCAAACTATATTGATGCCTTGGAATTGTTGCAGGCTCGGTATAACAACAAGAGGCTTATTGTTAACAAGATAGTTTCAAAGATTCTGGATCTGCCAAAGTCAAATCATGAATCAGCAGAACATCTAAAAACGCTACACGACACCAGCTTAGAATGTCACCTTGCACTAAAAAACTTGGGAATAGAAACTGATACGTGGGGAGCCATAATTAACACAATTATAGCTCGAAAATGGGATCCTGACACAAATAAATTATATGAACAAACACTGCAGAATCCCACGGCAGTCCAATCATTTGACGAAGTCATTAAATTTCTGTTATCAAGGTTCCAATCTCTTAAAAACCTGGGTACAGAAAAAATAAAAATTAATGATCCTATAAGAAAAAGAGCAGACTGCAGGTACTGCAATTCACCTGAACACGGCATAACGCAGTGTTCAGTATTTAAAAGATTATCAATACCGGACAGAATAAAATTCGTTAAAGATATAAAGATTTGCTACAATTGTTTGAATCATTCGTCTCAAAAAAGATGCAGCCTCAATGGGAGATGTCAGTATTGCTCAAGATATCATCATAGACTGTTGCATATGGCCTATACGGATCAATCAAACCAACAATCAATCAATACAGCAACATCCGAACAAGAGATGGAAACCAGCGTTATGTTAGCTACAGCAGTAGTCCAAGTCTCATCTGATATAGGAATATTGCAAAGCCTTAGAGTTCTAATTGATTCAGGATCACAGTTGTCATTTATTACTGAGGAAGCTGCTCAATCATTAAAGTGACCACGTGGGAAGATTTATGCTGAAATTTCGGGAATTGGAAATGAAATAAAAATATCAAAGACTAAAATTACAGCAAACAGCAACTTTAAGACAAATTGTGAACTATTCGTACTTAAAAAAAATACGTCACCATTACCCAACCAGCCAACTGAAGAACTGGATAAAGAAGAATGGAAGAATGAATATTTGGCTGATCCAACATACTATCAGCCTGGACCAATAGACATTTTATTGGGAGCTGCCGAATATAGTAAAATAATGAAAGGTGAATCCCGAAAATTAAGAGAACAATTGTTAGCCCAAAACACTGAACTAGGATGGACCCTGTGTGGAAATATGAAAGTTCAGTCAAAGAAAACACAACTCAAAGGTCTGATGGTCCAAGGGGCAGAAGATCAACAACTTACCAAGTTCTGGGAAATCGAGGAAGTTGAACAACAAATAAAACAAAAGGACGATGATATTTTATGCGAAAATCATTACAATACCTTTACTCGGCGTAGACCCGATGGGAAATATATTGTAAGAATTCCATTTAAAGAAGATCCACAAATTCTGGGAGAATCAAAACCAAAAGCCATAGCAAGACTAAGACAATTAGAAAAAAAAAATTAAAAAACACTGGAGGAAGAGTATAAAAGATTTATGCAAGAATACCTAGATTTAGGTCAGATGAAACTAGCAACATATACAAATAAGGGAACATACTTTATACCACATCAAGCAGTTATTAAACCAGACAGCAGCACCACCAAACTAAGGGTAGTATTTGATGCATCATCAAAAACTTCAAATGGAAAAAGCCTCAACGAGATGATGTATTCAGGTCCAAGACTACAAGAAGAACTCACAGATATCCTGATACGATGGAGATCGTATAAAATTGCTTTCACTGGAGATGTGGAAAAAATGTATCGACAGATAATGGTCCACGAAGAAGATCAACCATATCAATCAATATTATGGAGATTTAATGAAAATTTGCCAATCCAAACATATATGCTAACAACGGTAACATATGAGACAACCGCCGCGCCTTACCTAGCAGTAAAAACTCTACAAGAACTAGCTAAGGCTGAGCAAAAGAAATACCCAAAAGCATCAGCAGTAGCCTTAAGGGATTTCTACGTCGATGATTTACTATCTGGGGCAGGATCATTACAAGAAGCTTTAAGAAGCCTTAACTTAAGAAAATGGTCCAGTAATGATGAAAGAATGCTAGAACAAATACCGGAATCTGCCCATGATCACTTTCCAATACCCTTGGACTTAGAACCGACGAAGAAGTCCCTAGGAATCCACTGGAAGCCAAAAGAGGACACCTTTTGTTTTAAGATACAAACGTCCGACAAGTCAAGTCAGACAAAACGAGAAATTTTATCAGAAATTGCAAAATTATTTGATCCATTGGGATGGATTTCACCAATAATGATTAAAGCAAAACTGTTAATCCAGGAAATGTGGTTAGTACAATTAGATTGGGATAAACCTATACCAGAAAAAATTAATAAGGAATGGACTCAGTTAAGAAATGAACTTAAAGAGATAGAAAAAATATCTATTCCAAGATGGGTTTGCTACTCAAAAAGAAAAATAGAGCTACACGGATTTGCAGATTCGTCAGAAAAAGCTTATGGTGCTGTTATTTAGACAAGAACAAAGTCAGAAGAAGGCATCATCCATACAAGAATATTAGTGTCAAAATACAAAGTAGCACCAATAAATGTGAAAAAGACGCTTCCTAGGTTGGAACTATGTGCAGCAGTGCTACTATCCAAGCTTATGGTGCGAACAATCAAGGCCCTGAGGATAGAAAACCATTCTATTTATGCCTGGACAGACTCCATGATTACTTTGGCTTGGATAAAAGGAGAACCTATACGATGGAAGACTTTTGTGGCAAACAGAGTATCAAAAATAATAGAAAGGGTTCCAGCCCCACATTGGCATCATGTTAAATCTGGAGATAACCCAGCAGATTTGGTATCTCGAGAAATATAACCCAGTAAACTTCTAGAGCAAAAGTTATGGTGGTTTGGACCCTCATGGCTGCCACATAAGTCAAAATGGCCCAACACTCAGATAGAAATAACCACCGATGAAGAAACCAAGAGGTGTTTGGTACAAGAAGTACACATTCAGGAGGAATGGGCTGCCCGTTATTCGAAATTTCACACGATGACAAGAGTAATGGCATATTGTCTTCGCTTTATAAAAAAATGTCGTAAGATAGGAGGACTAAAAGAAAAAAGCTTAACAATAGAAGAATTGGAAGAAGCAACTATCAAGATTGTTAATCAAACCCAAAGAATACACTTCAAATCAGAAATAAGGTGTTTAAATAAACAAAACCAACTGGAACCCAGAAGCAAAATACTAAAACTAAAACCAATCCTGGATGATTATGGGTGTATAAGAGTTGGAGGCCGATTGGAAAATTCATCCTTGAGCTACAATGAGAAGCACCCTTATATAATCCCAAAGGAAAGTCATTTAGCAACATTAACTCTAAGAGACGCACATAATCAGACGCTGCATGGAGGAAATCAATTAACATTAGCATATACAAGAAGAAAATATTGGGTAATAAACGCAGCTACTATCGCCCGAAACATAATCCACCACTGTCCAAGATGTATAAGATACAGGGCCCAAAGTCCGCACCAGATAATGGGTGACTTACCAGAAGCAAGAGTAAACCAGTCAGCGCCATTCACGCACACTGGAATTGATTATGCAGGCCCAATAAAATTAAGAGTAAGCAAAGGAAGAGGAAATAAATCGTACAAAGGATACATTGCAATCTTTATATGTCTAGCAACGAAAGCGGTACATATTTAAGTTGTAAGTGATATGTCGACAGACGCATTCCTAGCTTCGCTTAGAAGATTTATGTCCAGAAGAGGAAGTTGCCTTCATATCTATAGCGATAATGGTAGCAACTTCATAGGGGCAAACAATATCATTCAACAAGAAATTGAATACATAAATGGAGACCCAGAGTTTCCAACACAAGCTACAACGCTTGGATTAAACTGGCACTTTATTCCACCAAGGGCACCTCACTTCGGAGGCTTGTGGGAAGCAGCGGTAAAATCGATGAAGTTTCACCTAACAAGAGTAATAGGAGATACCACACTAACTTATGAGGAACTTACCACACTAACCTCTCAAATAGAAGCATGTTTAAACTCAAGACCCTTATGGCCTCTAACAACAGATCCAGAAGATATCATACCCTTAACTCCGGGGCATTTCTTAATAGGAAGAGTCTTGATCAACCCTTACAGCCTTGTGACAACAGATACTACGACGAGTCACGCAGTAAGATGGAAGCTGGAGCAGAAAATGCGACAAGACTTTTGGAAAATATGGCATAAAGAATACTTACAATCATTACAAGAAATATGTAAATGGAAAGTACAAAAAAAAACCTAGAGATTGGGGATGTAGTGATTGTTAAGGATGAAAGTGCCGGGCCGGCTGCTTGGCCGCTCGCCAAAATCACTAATGTCTACCCTGGTAATGACAAACAAGTTAGAGTAATAGATATAGAAGATTCAACAGGTAAAGTCAAGAAAAGGCCAATAACAAAAGTCATTCTTACATGTAAGCAGGCCTGTCACTAGCGAAGGAAAAACTGGGAGCATAAAAGCTATGCTAGTACTATTGGCATGTCTGGGAATATGTAAAGCGGAGTATACAATCAAACCAATTTTGGCTGGGCTATTCATTGAAAACCTTGGAGATTCAAAAATCAATAAAGGTATTTTTCGAATGGAAATGCACATTCCACGAAACCAAACATGGATCGACAAGAATAACATTAACAATACAATTAATACCATTGAAACTTTATGTGACAGATTCAAGCAAGCAACTGACATAATCAATTGCAACCATCATCTCCATCACATAAGACAACAACAAACTGAACTAGAATCCATACTTCAAAGTTTAGCAACGTCACGCAAAAAGAAGAGAGGGATTCTTGGAAATTTTCTAACCACTATTTTTGGAGTAAACGACGAGGTTTACCAAGATATTGACGACTTACGAACCAACCAAAGAGAACTGGCAAGGTTGTCTAACCATCAAACCAACATTATGATTTCCACAGTTACAACTCTAAACGAAACAGAAAAACGTATTGAAGATAAACTTAATAGGCTCTCAGACAAATTTAACCAAGGAATCAAAACCCTGAACGACATGCAAGTTTGGTATTCATATATTGACACAAACAAACTAAACATTCACTTATTGGACACATTTTCACTGGCACAAAACTACATTCAAGACATCATACAAAAATGGAAACAAATTCTTGACATTCAACTTCAACATGGCGATATCTACCAACTTATATCTCACTCAAAGGTAAAGAAAATTTTAGAAAGGACAAACAAAAACCTGCCTGTAAACGTTAAAGTATTACAAACACGTATAATTAAAACCAAAGTAAGGATGATAATAGAAGAAATTATTGTTGAAAGTTACTTCATTCTCCAAGAAACGCATCAATATCAACTATCTATGGTTACCCCAGTTCCAGCTAAAATAATAAATGGCCTAACAAAGATAATTAATATTCCTGACACACTACTGGCAATCAATTTCAATATACAACAATATTTCACCATAAGGAACAACAACATTAAGGAATGTCTCAAGATACATTTAATTATATATGTTCCCCAACAGTAGTAAACAACATAGAAACCAATCCCAATTGCATCATAGATGAACTGTTCAACAGACATCCAAAAATAAGTTGTCTGATTAACGAAGTAAATATACCGAACACTGTCTGGAAATCACTAACCATGGATAATACATGGCTGTGTATTCTAAGTCAACCGACAAAGGTAGAATTCATATGCAACGGAATAAGAGACGAAGTTATATTAAATCAAACCAGCATTGTCAAGATCACTTCCAATTGTTCAATAAATACCAGACAAAGCATACTTTCATCAAAAATAATTACATCAACAACAGTGAACATGACCGGGTTTAAGGCAATAAACGTCACAGGTATGACCAAGGAGATACAAACACAGGACAAAACACAACTATCACCAGAAGGAAAAATGAATCTATCAGATAGTCACTGGAAGACAATAAAAGATCAAGAAAAACGACTCCAAGAGGTTTTGCAGCAAACCGTGTGGGTATCGATGAGACATCACAGTGTTGTCAGCGGTACCATCATCATAGTTATTTGTCTAACAATAGAATGATATGGTTGGCTCTAAAAAAATTTAGGATTTATGTAACCAGATCATCGACCACAAGACCTGTTCCTGGAACCAACGAGATGATGCCCTTAACCAGTCGGAATGTTCGTCCCATACGGAGGCCCCGCCAGAATGTCCAAAGAACGGAAGTTAGGCTAATATGAGAGGCGGTAGAATGTCCAAAAGGACAGAACATCAAATATGAATACAAATATAAATTAATTTAAATTAATATAAAACCTGTAAAATTTATTAAATAGCGTACAAATAGTTGATGCATAAGTGCAAGTCTGCAGAATCATCAAATATTTGCGCCAGCGAGTCAGCAATTGAAAATATATAAATACCAAATGAAATTAATAAAAAACATAATTCATTTTGATCAATTGTTTTATTACACTGTGGCCAAGACACCCTGCCTAATCACAGCTAGTTGAGTCTGACTAGTTGACAGTAGTATCAGCTACTACTGTTGAAAATTTAACAAACATTCTAAAACCTACCTTTCATGAAGCCACCTGTGAGAAGATAACCTCAATGTTTCCTCAACACTACTCTTCATTTAAAGTTATGGATGGATTTGGACCGTGCAAATAAGCCCGAGTCCTGGCCTGAGGGTGCCTATGTAAACAGATTTTTTCACAGAAAGAAGAAAATTCCGGATCTAGGTTAAATATAAACTCAAATAAAATAAAAACTGACATAGGAGACTTGGTAAGTCTTTTTCACATAAATATTAGAAGTCTACAAAACAAAGTAGATGAACTTTCCTTATTTGTCAATCAATATAAATACAATGTGGTATGTATTTCAGAAGTTTGGTTAGATGAGGCCCCATTGCAGACAATTAACCTGCCAAATTACACCTTGGCAGGCCAATACTGTAGGCCAAATATAGTCCATGGCGGTGTATCCATTTTTTTAAGAAATGATACCTCATTTAAAGTTATTAATGTCTATAAATTTTCACATGAACTCCATGCAGAATTCTGTGCAGTTTATGTCGATTGTATAAATACCTTAGTAATCACCTTGTACAGATCACCAGATGGTAATTTTTGCACATTCCTTGAGGCCCTTGAGGGCCTGTTGGTTGAGTGTTCTAATAGGTATAAAAACATTGCTATACTTGGAGATTTCAATGTTGATTTTAGAGGGTCATCCCCCCAATTAAATGAACTGGCACATCTAATACGGTCTTTTAACTTAGATATATCTATTTCAGATTTTACCCGAATAACTAAGGACACAGCCAAATGTATCGATAACATCTTAACCAACCTAAATGGGTGTCGGGCGGGTGTGGTTGACTCCTGCTTGTCTGACCATAAAGGTCAATATTTGGAGATAGGAACCACCAAGAAAATCAAAGCAAATCCAGTACTAAGAAGAATCATTAGTAAGAAAAAGATAGATAATTTTAAAAAGGACCTTAAGGTAACAAACTGGGATATCTTTGAGGACCCGAACAATTCCATTGAGTTTTTATCAGGCTTTCTTACCGTTAAAATCAAATCTTTGATAGATAAACATTTTCCACTAACAAAGTGCTTTAACGGTCTCAATAAACCAGTCAAATGGTTTAACAACTCATTAAAAAACATGAGGGATACTCTTTCTTGTCTAAAAACAATAAGTGAAGTCACTCAAAATGAAGTTGACATAGCAACCTATAATACCTACAAGTTAAAGTATGCCTTTGCAGTTAAGAGTACAAAAAAGGCTTCCTATGATAACTATATTTATAATTCCCAAAACAGGCCCAGGGACTGTTGGAGACTTATAAACTTTGAGAGGAATAAGCATAAAAAATCTAATTTAGATGATACTATATCCCCAGATATGTTTAATAATTATTTCTCCAAAGCTGCTGAAAAGATTATAAAGTCACTACCTGATAAAAAGGTTGATGCTGTTGGTGTTATCAAAGATACCATGAAAAATAAAAGTCCTAAGTCAATTGAAGTAAAAAAAGTAATATCGAATCTAAAAAATTCCGGAAGTACAGACTTCTATAATATTAATACTAAAATATTAAAGGAGTCTGTGGATATTATTACTGACCCTTTTACAAAATTATACAATAAATGTATTCAAGAGAGTACTTTCCCGGATTTTTTTAGGATATCCAAAGTGGTTCCTATCTTCAAGAAGGGAGACAAAACATCGGTCGACAACTACCGCCCGATATCTATTATACCGTTTTTTGGTAAAATATTTGAAATTTTAATAAAAAATCAGTTAATAAAATTTTTAGAGATTAGAGCAAATTGCTCAACTACAGGGGCCATCCTAAAAGTTTTGAGTCACATCTTGGAGGGGTTGGAGAGGGGCGAGTTTGTTGGAATAACAATGCTCGACCTCTCCAGGGCCTTTGATTGTGTTTGTCACGGCCTGCTCCTGGAGAAGATACGCATCTACGGTGTGAGAGGTATTCCACTGTCCCTCTTCGATTCTTACTTGTCGAACCAATTTCAATATGTAGTTGGTAATGGTTCTTCTGATATGCAACCCGTCACTCATGGTGTGCCCCAAGGATCTGTCCTGGGGCCGATACTCTTCATTATATATATTAATGATCTTTTTTTGTATATGGAACCAAAAAAATGCTGCTCGTTTGCAGACGACTCTACCATTATTGATAACGATAAATCTATAGACCAGTTGCTCTTAAAGGGTTCTGCAAGTGAGACTCGGGCGGAGCAGTGGTTTACATCAAACAATTTGAAAATGAATCTCGACAAGACGCAGAGGTTCATCTTCTCCACGAGGGCTTCGGTGGCCGACCAAACAGGCGCAAAGCTTCTGGGAATTGTCTTAGACAGCAACCTTAGCTGGTCTATTCACGTGGATCAACTCTGCAAGAAGTTGTCCACAACAGTCTTTGTCCTAAGGCAGTTAAAAAAATCTTTCATTTGATACACTTAAATGTAGTTATTTTTCATTATTTCACTCCCATATAAGTTATGGTACTATTTTGTGGGGAAGTTCTAGTCACTCCATTAAAGCTTTTAGGCTACAGAAAAAAGCAATACTAATCATCTCCGGCGCAGGGTTCAGGGACGGATGTCAGCCCTTATTTATAAAACATTCGATAATGCCGCTTCCATGTATTTTCATTTATCATACACTTTTAGAAGTACATAAAAACAGGGATCTTTTCTTTTGTGGTAGCGA
Source organism: Brachypterus glaber (assembly GCA_958510825.1). Lineage (NCBI taxonomy): Eukaryota > Metazoa > Arthropoda > Insecta > Coleoptera > Kateretidae > Brachypterus > Brachypterus glaber. The sequence continues at coordinate 21,300,881 of OY294047.1, read as the reverse complement.
CATACATAAACATAACACAAGACATAAAAATACTATTAGAATACCAATGTGCAGGCTCTCCAGGGTCTCGATGAACACATTAAATCTTAGGCTGTACAATGTGTTAACAAATAATCTTAAGGAGCTAAGTTACGAAAAATTCAAAATTAGTATCAAACGCTACCTTCTTATTCATTGTTTTTACTCTATAGAAGAGTACATAACTAAAATGTCTTCATCTCTTACCGACTCTCCCAGTCAGTGATTGTAATATAATATTATTCATATTTTTTTTTAACTGTGTGTAAAAAACATATCTATAATCCATGTGTTTTAACTTTAAAAATAATTTTAAACTATTTCTCTGTGATGACTTGCCAAAAATATATTTTATATATATACCTTGGTCAATAAATGATTTGACTTTGATTTTGAACTACCCCTAAACTCCTTTTCAAATATTATCTTTTACAAAAGAAAAACAAAAAACTTTTTTTTTTATTTTTCTTTTTTTAAAAACAAGATTTTTTTTTAAAACAATTGTCGACCTACCTACATCCCCTAGGGGAAGACCCATAAGGTAAATACAAAGTATAATACACTGTTAAATTCAGAATTTACAGTGCTTCCAAAATCACTAAAAACTGTGCTGTGCTATTTGAAAAAAAAAGTTTGGGGAGGTTTCAAAGGACTGAGTTAATGAAGGGTGTTTTGGTGTGGGATTTAAAGTACGTTTGATTCTATTTAATATTTTTTTTTAATTAAGTTTCTATCTTTTAAAATAACAAAGATATTGGCCGGGAAGTAAAATTTGGGAAATCCAGTATGAAATGTTAAAAATTTAAGAATAAGTATATTTTAGTTTTAGTTTACTTTTAAAGCATATTTTTCATAAATGTGTTTTTAACGTAGGCTACATAAAATTTTGTTTACATAGGAAAAGCTTTAATTTTTAGAAAACAGAAACTATTTAATTATATTATTATTAGTTTAAGCAGGGCCTTAACTGGAAAAAAAACAGGGGGTGCTGAGCACCCTCACTTAACACGTTCAGTGCCGATGGCACACAGCGTGTGTCATCGGCCGTTCCGGTTTTTCGTGTTTCCGGTCGCCTTGGCTTTGGAGATGTAAGCCGAAGGAATTTTAAGGATTTGAGGAAAAATTTTGGGTCAAAACTGAAAATGAGGGCATTTAAGGACTTTAGGACAAATGGGAGGGTGTTTTTAAAAAAATATATATTTTTTAAATATGTAACAATGTTTCTAATTACTTTTTTTATTTGTTTTATCAAAAAAAAAAATAGTCCGAAATAATTTTAAATTACTGTTCTAAACTGTTGTTTAGATTAAAAATAAAAAATATTATTTTTTTATGTAGGGAAGCGTCTGTTTTGACTTGAGCACCACCTGCGGGGGTTTGGACTTTAGTTTGCCAGGGGGTGCTTAAAATTATGCCAGGGGTGCAAAGCACCCCCTAGTAAATTAATAATAAACATTTTGACATTTCTTGTCGTTTCTAAAACAAAAGACATTCGCACATCCTTTCGATATTTTGATTGTTGTATACCGAAATTTTAGTTTTCCTATTAAAATTTAACATAAACTGGGTGACCTGGGTTCTGGTATGTGGGTCTTTCAGAGATTTTAAGTTGTTTCTTCTGGGCTGGAACTGGGCTTTTTTGAGTCAGTTAACACCCTTTCCCTTCCATCTATTAGGCTAAAAAGAAATTATTATTATTTTCACAGAAAATCATTGAAAATGTGTCTAATTGGGTTAAAAAAACGAATAATGTATTACAACCACTGTAATTAGATCTGTATAATAATATAAACATAATTTTCTTGAACTAACCAACAAACTTAACAATTTTTTTTAATTTTTATCTATGATTTTACAAATGACAGTTTAAAAATTATTTACTCACCCCGGATTTCTTATGAAACAATATCTGACCATTTAGGGGTGAATTCAAAGCATAAATCACTCTTAAGAAATTAATTTTCACTAATTAGACACTTAAAAACCACATGACATATACAAAAACCAAAAATTTGTACAAATTTAATAAACGTCAAATCGTGTCTAACAGACAAAATAAGGGATAGACTGCTGGCATTGGCTAGTTTGTTAACGTTTAACATAGCTAGAATATTATCAAATATATCAAATTTCCATGAGAGGATGCAGTATAAAATATAAATACTATTATTTGGCGTGGAAAATGAGATATTTATTGTTTTTGTTGATTATTATATAATAAGGCATTGCAAAATGATGAAGGTACTTTTTCTATCCTTCATTTAGCTGAGGTTTTAAATAATGGATTGCTAGCGCCATCTGGCGCACATTCCGCTGGTGTTTTTGGAAAATTGACGATTGAAATATAATCAACGAACTAATAACTCCTTTCTCTAGAAGACCCATACAATATAAAAAAAGTATAGCCTCCATCTCAGCGTGTTTGTACACAAATAGTAAAATTTGTAAACATTGTAGTATTTTAGCCAAATTATTAGAAATATTATTATTATTATTATTATTATTATTATTATTATATACAGAAGTGAGCGGCATAGCCGATGAAACTCTGTTCTACAATTAATACATTAATAAGTAATAAAATATTTCTTGATTCTTCTACAGCTAACAAGTATTTTTGATGTCCTTAATACATTATAAAAGAAAATATTAGTGGCATATCGGACAGAAGAGAAAATTAGAAAAAAAGTCAGGTCTCAGTCTGGATTCGAATTCGAATTATATATTTCTAATAATTTGGCTAAAATACAATGTTAGAGACCGCATCTCGATCTCTGTTTAAGTTCCTATATGTGAAAGATACAAGGGTAAAAGGGCTCTTGAAACATTGTATATTGAGTTTATTCCCACTAACAAAATTAACCATCTTTCCTTTAATTAACAAGTAACAAATTTGAGAGGAATAGAAAAGAAGGCAGGTCCAATTAGTTAATTTTCGAACGGGCGTCTCGGTAGCTCAGTTGGTAGAGTACCAGGCCGGAAACCGTGGGGAATCTGGTTCGAATCCAGACTGAGACCTGACTTTTTTTTCTAATTTTCTCTTCTGACCGATATACCACTAATATTTTCTTTCATTGTAGTATTTTTCGCGCATGTCCGTTTCTGCGTCTGAGGAAACGTCAACCATTTTATTTCTGATTGTATTCTACTGTGTTTGTTGTTTTATAATTATTTTTCTGTTTACGAGTAAATATACTTTTTTGGAAATCAAAACGAACTGCGATGGGATTGTCTTGTATTTTGTAAAATACGGGAGCAAGATGGTCGTGGGGAGGGATTATCCTTTCACAAGTAAGTAGGACTTATTAAAATGTTCGCTGAAAAGCTCTTTGTTAATATATAACCTATTAGATAATAATAAAATTTAATTTCTAGTTTCCCCCATGATGTTTCATTATGAGCCAGATGGTATTCGATTTGTGGAATTCCTGAGGAAAAAATATGGTTGGAAAAGTTCTTTGTTCGAACTATTTTAATGAAAGATATTTTGAAATCAGGCCCAGTGGAAAATATTTAAAGGATGTGTTCTAGAGGTCAAATGAAGAAAAAAAAGTCCTATAAACACAGAAAAACTTGTCTTAAATCAATACGATTGTGATATGTATTTAACGAAGAGAATATATTCTCCTTTAAAGCACAGTTTTGCTTTAAATATGAAAGGATAAGAATATGGTATACATGAAAGGTGAATATATTGCCAAATATAAAAGGATAAGAATATGGTATACATTAAAGGAGAGTATATTCTCTTCATTATATACAAATCACAATAGTCTTGAGTTAAGACATTTTTCTGTATTTGGTCATATTTGATGTAGTGTAGCAACTAATTTATAAATCATTAGCAAATAGAAAGTTTTGTTATCAACTTTTTCTGGATCTTTTGTTTTTGATTTTTCTTTTTAATCTTAAACCCCTTTGTTACCATTTTACGACCAAAATTATACCTATTTTGTATTTAAATACAAGTTTAAAAAAGTGTAAAAAAACAGGAATAGCTTTAGGCCCTAGGGCCTGTAAATGAACATGGATGTTGATATGCAAATTTCTTTTTGTTCGCTTGTAATTTTTTTTGCTCCTAACACTTATGGAGGTAACTTTTTCTCAGGAAAAGTGGTACTTTTTGCTGGCCCTATTAGGAACGTTGTGGACTTGTTTGTTTGTTTGTTTCAGGGCCGTAACTAGTGGGGGGGGGGGGGCAGGGGGTTTAAGCCCCTAAGTCACCTACTTTTGGGCGCCAATTTTTTTTTTGCAGGGGCGCCATATATTATTTGTAGGTACTGTACTTTTTAATAAAGCGCGTCTTGCAAATAATTTGTTTTATTTGTGTATTAATGGGACTTTTCACAAACACTCTGATTTTGACTAAGTTTCTAGGTAAAGGACCCCCACCCCTTTCTCATTCTTTTAAAATTAAATAATGTTTAGGGAATATTCAACTATGAGGTAACATGATATATGCAAAATTCATACATGAAAGAATTTAAGGAATTCCTGCCTTCATAAGGGTTCTTTTGGTGACTTCTAATCCCTTAAACGATGATTTAAAAATTTGCTAGAATATTGGTAAACAATAAATAACAATCGGGCCTTTTCAGAAAATGTATATACTTTAAAAAAATTCAAATTGTGTTTATAAAATTAAATTTATATTGAGTATTATACCAATGCAGGTTTTAATAGATTAATATTGTAAATTCTGAGTGTAATATATATTTTATATTGAAAATAATACAACTCTAAAAAAGATAATCCCCTCCTGTCCAGAGTTACCGTGAAATACAAACGCCGAACTGTAAACGTTGCTATAGATTAAATTACTTATGTCAAATTTAAAAAATAATTCCAGTGTTGTTCGTTATAAGGTAAAAAATTCACTATATTTTGCATTTTTTAAAAAAGGTAGTGATTTTAGATTTAATTTCCTTTAAAATAAGTAGTTTTTGTTACAAAAAGGGATAGAGTTGTTAAGTTTTATAAACACCAAAATAAAAAACTCATTAGCATACGTCAGAAGGATTTAGTAACATCTAAACAGTTATAACTTTAATATGCCGAATAATCCAATTAAAATAACATTAAAAATAAAAAGCATTTTTTTGTTGCATTTATGCATTATATTATTATTATACACACATAAACTTTGTAGTAATTTTTTTATTGGACATTTCAATTTTTTTTCTGGACACCTTGTATATCCAATAAAAAAAATACTACAGATTTTATGTGTCTATATTTCGGATTTTATCTAAAGACGAAAACCCTTAAAAAAATAAAACTGAATTGCCTAAAAACCGAATTTATCTCTCAAAAAAGTTTAAAAATATATAATATATTATATTATTTTTTTCTGGATACCCCGTATATCGAATAAAAAAAATATAGTGGTTTTTATGTGGGAACATATTGGGCTACACGCACAATTATTTTAGACAGTGAAAATTTTTTTTTTGTGCCTAAATTGAAACAATGTATTGAACTTTCAGACTTAAAAAGGCACAGCTCCGCTATTTTAAAAGAAAAAACTCTGATTTTTTTGAGGTTATTCATTTACTATCTCTTTATACCGTCCTTGTTAAAAAAAATAGAAAAAAACTTGTGCCCTTAAAAAAATAAAAAAGCTAAGAAACATAACTTTTTAAAAAATGGCTGTGAGTGGCATTTAATATTTTTCAAAAATTCTGAAAAACTAATCAGGAATGATACTCTTACCCCAATAAACAATTTAGTTGGGTGACCCTAGTATATAAACCATATTTATATTATTATTATTGCATAATTATCCAATTATTTTAAAAATTTAGAGGAACATTGCCTTGGTTTATTAATAATAACTTTTAAAGTGGGACGAAGTGGGACGTAATATTTTAGGACATTGTTCTAGATACCCTAATGTATAAAAAAATGCAAAATAGTCATCTTCGGCAAGCTTCAATAACAACGAAACCTTTATGTATAAATCAAATTTATAAAATTAAAATACTTTCTTTTCAGTGTATGTTTTTAGGTTTAAAGAAAAAGAAAAATTAGGTTTTTTATACATCAAAATGTTCAAAATAGCTGCAAGATTATATTTTTTTATCATTTGTTTGAATTAATTTATTTGACAAAAAGTTATACCACTTAAAACATGAGGAGCCCAATTTTTTTGCGAAAACGGTAAAAGTTAAAATGTTCAAGTTTAGGGCTCTGTTACTAACAAAAAGAAATATTTATGCAAAAATGTTTACAAAACCTTATAGCCCAATCATTTAGCAACGCAATGGTGTATAGTTTATGCCAAAATTAAAAAAAAAAAGTTTTTTCCCAAATGGCCAACTTTGGTCTCGAATATTCTACTGTGGGACGTTTGTGTCAACCACATGGTTTTAGATGCTTGGTTTTTAATGTTATGTACCTACCTAAATTATGTTTGGTCGTGCAAAAAATAGTGTATATAGGACCTCAGGACTAAACGTGGCTGTTTTAATCCCCTAAAACAACCAGTTTAGTCCCTTGGTATATAAATAGTTTTGCTACAATTGGGTCAAAAACCACTGTGAGTTATATCTCAAAAAAAAAACGAGCTGATCGAGAAAAACGAACAAGATCGAGAAAAACAGCGCATCAAATACGTCTAGAATCATTTAAAATGGTCTCGGGAAATTTTTCAGTATAGAACAGTTGAATTTATAAATAAGTACATACATGTCATCTGCATTACCTGTAAAAACTTTCCGATATCAGAAACGACATTTCTAAAAACAAAATCGTCTTTATGCATGTCAAACCAGCCAAGCTTTGTTATCCTTGCAAACAATGTGACTAGGGCCTGAACAACAAAATTCGGCAGCTTCGGTCTCGTCGCCAAATAATTTAAGACATAATTCCTGATGTCTCCCCTTTGTTGCAAACTCAGACCCTGGGCACTCCTCGAAACCAGTTTAGTCAAAGTGGTGGCAGCCAACAGTTGGGCATAGCAGGAATCTCCTCTGTCCAAAAGGACTTGGCATTTGGTGAGGGCGTCAGGCCCATCTTGGAATACCACGAGCGTTTTCTCCGCATCTGCACGGATCGAAGTATCTTGAGATTCATATAACTGTTTACATAACAATTCTAATTGTCGTATCTCCTGAAAAAGAATCAAAGGTAATGGATTAACAAGGTGTAAAGATACCTTTTTTTATTTTCAATAAATTTATTAAAAAAATACTGCTGCCAACAAAACAATACTTTCCCCTATAGGCCTAGCTTCATTAAAATCAAAAACAAAAAAACAATAAAAAAATTAAAAAAGACAAAAATTAAAAAAAAAATCAACAATTTTTTCAAAAAAAGTTTCTCTTTCCATAAAACGAAAAATAACTTGAAAACCCCACGCCGATTTTTACCAAAAACAATCCCAGCCTGGAACTTTGGATAATGAACCTATGATCCAAATTTGAAGTGTTAAGCTCGAAGCGTTCTTGAGTTATCGCGGTCACAAATTTCCCGGACAGACAGGCGGGAAGACAGACAGATATTTTTTGGATATAAAGTTGAGAAACGTAAAAAAAAGGAATAATTTTTTTTTGAAATTTTTTTTACTATAGCAAGACTTTCCTCAGGGAAAGTAATTATATTTGTAGTTACAAAATTACATAAATTGAATTACATAAGACACATTTTATGCTTAAAAAATTATTATGCATCAAATTTTGCACTTAAAAACAAAGCATGGCCTTATCCAGCCTTATGTTACTTAAAAATACACTGCCCAGTAAAAAAGCGCGTAAAATGTTTTTTTATTATCAGATTCACTTTCAGCCACTTCAAAAACCCCCAATATACCAATTTTCACGAAAATTGCCCTGGATTTAGAAAAAAAATATTCTAGGATTCAGGTTTAGACACCTCAAAAACACCAATATACCAAGAAAACTACCCCCACCAGGGGGTGGAGTAGATTTTTTAATTCTAAGATTTAGTTTTAGCGACATTAAAAACCCCTAGGTATACATGTACACTAGGGTTCCCAGGACCTACGGAATTGTTTGGGTCCCACCACCCCTCAAAATTGTTCCTTTAGGTGATGTTTTTTTTAGATATTTTTAAAAATATTTTGAGGTCCCGCCCGGCTCTTTTCTAAATAGAAAATCATTTGAAGGGTTTTTATTTTGTCAAGGATATAAAAACTTTAATATTGGACGTTTATGGAACAAAAAAGTATTTCTGGATAATAAAGAAATATTCTCAATTTTTATGCCCCTCTATAAAACGGATTTTTTATGGGGTAAAAATGCTAAAAAGTGACACATGAGGTTAATAAAGGCTAGAAAAAAATGCATTTAGAATTTTTTCCAAAGAGTTCTTTTTTCTAGGGTATTCTTCAATATGTCCGAATTCAGGGTTTATATTAACTTTTTTGAGAAAAAGTACAGGGTGTCCAAAAAATAATTAAATATCTCAATAAAAGTTAAAAAAATGCATTTAATTGCAATAAAATATCAAGTTTGTAGCAAACAAATAAAAAATGTTTTCAAATGCCTTGTAGGATGTTATATTATGTAATAAAACACATTTAATAAAGTTTTTCTTCAAAAAAAGAGTCGGACGTTTATTTTTAAAAATCCGAAAAAAAATCCGCAACACTCAGTTATAAAAATACACATATAATTATGCTTTTTGGCCAAATACAGGGTGGCCATTATTTTTCAGAAACAAATTTCCCTGCCTTTTCCCGGTTTTCCAGGCAATTTTTCCCTGACCAATAAGGAGAGTCTTATGACCAGAAAACGACTTTTTTAATTTGATTTTCTATTCGAATAGGGCGTATTTTATTTATGGATAATAAAATTAGGGTTCTAATACTTTTTTATTAGTTTACTTACTAGACAATAATTGAGTAAGTATTTGCTTTCTATTTATTTAATGAAAGTAACAAAAAAAACATAATAAAATTATAACTAAAAAAAAACAAATACAGCCTTCATAAATCGAAAAAAATATAAACAAATGAGACCTTCATAAATCGAAAAAAAATATACGAATTTGTAAAACAAGCACAATATTAGCGCCACAGGCAAAAAATTTTAAAATAATACGCAAAAAAGTAATTTTTAAACAGTAAACTAAGTCTTCACAAATAAAAAATGAATTTATTTCAAAAAACACGAAATAAGCGCCGCAGGCGAAATTTTATGCAAAAAAAGTAGATAAGTTATTAATTAGGCCTTCACGAATTAAAAAAAAAACATCCATTTGTAAAAAAGCACAAAATTAGGGCTGCGGACGAAAATTTTAATTAATACATAAAAGAATTCGCAAAAATATAGTTTTTTTTTGCTTGTTTCCTACTGCTTTATAGCTAATAACAATTTCGTAGGTAAAAATATTACAAAATATTGCAAAAAAGAACTTGTTTGGCAAATTTGGTTATTGACAGGAAAATCTTTTATAAAGAAGTATAATGTAGGCGCCGCAGAAGAAAAATTTTAAAATAATATGCAAAAAAGTAATTTTAAAACAAACCAAGTCTTCTTAAATAAAAAAATAATACATTAATTTATTAAAAAAAAAAACACGAAATTAGCGCCGCAGGCGAAATTTTTTATTTTTTTTTTGCAAAAAAGTAGATAAAAGTAAGTTATTAAACAAATTAGGCCTTAGCAAGTTAAAAAAAAATTAATGCATTTGTAAAAAAAGCACAATAGGGAGCGTTCAAGTATTACGTAACGCAAAATTTGGCCATTTTTGATCCACACTCCCCATGTAACGCGGCGTAAACTTTTCGATACCCCCACCCACCCCCTTTTTGTTACGTAACATTTTACAAAAAGTTTAAAAAAATGAAAGGAAATTTTTCTTTATGGTTTAAAAAGTCCAAACCTAGCGCGGTACGTAATAATTGAACGCTCCCTTAGGCCTATTCCACGTGGATTCAGGCAACGGTGACTGCACTATGGTCACGGATTTGGGTGAATTATGTTTTATGGGTACCTTGTGACATCAGAAATAGATCCCCCCAATTGCATTTTTTCGAAAGACGCATATTTTTTAGTTTTTTCTTAAAATCAAAGATTATTATAAAAATTGACTTTGCCGTATAATAACTTTAAAACTATTAGAGATATTCAAAAATGGTTTTCAACATTAGGTACATCGTCAATTTCTTGACAAAATTCATTTTTTTTATATCGATAGGGTTTTGTTTTTTTTAGATAATAGCTAAAAACTTTAAGCTTAAATATCTAAAAATATCCACCCTTAATATTTTTTAAAATTTTAGGATATATTTTTGACTGTCTACTTTCTATAAACTAAATTACTGAAATGCACATTTTTGTTATTTTTTTATTTTCAATAGGTTTTCAAAAAGTCCAAAATTCTTGCCTTTTTTTCTAATTTCTTGAAGTTATAATCAAAATAGGCCGGATAAAAGTCAATTTTTTTTTTTTTTTTTTGATAATAAAAAAATTATATACAGTTTTTGTTAAAAAAATTACTTACCCCAACCCCCGGAGCGCGACGTTAAAATTATTTTGGTATAAAATAAATAATTAATTTTCCTTAAACGTTGAAGGCTTTTAAAACTAGTTTCAAGCTTGACATTTTAAAGGAAATCAGCTTTTATTTCTTTCTAATGTTTATGTTTATATAAAATAGGATTAATTTGACCCTGTTATGCAAAAAGCAACCAACCCACAAAATTTGTTATTTAATATAAAAAACGAGATAATGACGTATACTGATCTAGAAATGTTTATACTACATTCCTACATCTAACCCACAATATGTTAAATATTGTGGGTTGGTTGCTTTAAAATCGGCCATTTTTGAAAATTTTGACCCCTTGCAGAGCCCAAATTATTTTGTGGTCCCAATAGTTATTAAACGCTAAGAATAAATATATTACCATGATATTAGATCATAATTTCGCAGTATTTTAACGGCTAGTAATTAAAATAATAATAAATTGTGATAAAATCGGCTATTTTTGGAAATTTACAACTGCAGGGCCCAAAAAATAATTCAGTGGTCTCAAAACTTAGTAAAAGCTAAGAATAAATATAGCACCAGGATATTAAATCATAATTACGGAGTATTTCAACGGCTACTAATAAAAAACTCTGAAACAGCCGAAAAAAATAACAATTATTCATTATTTTTTTAAATAGTGCATTTTAGCGAGCTCTTCCGGTTATCTGGCAGACCCCGAATTTTGCACGTTTACAAGGTCGTATCGAGGGGCTATAACATTTCTAAAAAAATTCGCCTGCGGCGCGGCGCTAGAGTTTTCTTGCAAATAAACTTTAGGTAGTAACACTTTTAAAATTAAAATAACTATAAAAATTCTAAAATAAATCGCCTACCGCGCTATAGCTTTTTTACTCCCCCAGAACGATAAGGGCACAAAGCGAAGCACATATGCAGGCTCTTTTCCGTGGACCCTACAGCTTCAAATTCGTAAAAAAATTCGCCTGCGGCGCTAGAGTTTTCTTGCATTTAAACTTTAAATAGTAATACTTCTAAAATTCAAATAGGCTATAAAATTTATAAAAAAAAATCGCATGGGGCGCTATAGCTTTTATACTTCTTTTTTATTGGAGTTTATAAAACCTAAGCTTAAAAGAACCCCGCACAAAACCCCGTGTTTTTGGCCTTCGGCTAAATTTGCTGGAAATTATATATTTTTTTAATCTTCATGTCCTTAGTAATTAACCAAAATTTCAGCCTAATTGTATGTACAGTTTTTGAGATATCGAGCTTTAAAATTGGTGATTTAGAATTCAGGAAAATTTTACACCTGTTAAAATTTTGTGCTTTTTAATGTCAGTTTTGTATGTATAATTAAACTTAATGGTGAAAATTGAAGGTGTTTAGATGCTTTATTTAAATGTGTTATAACATTGTCCTCAGAGTGTTTCCCTTTTCCGTGGTAACAGCCCAAAACAGGCGATATAATAAATATTAAAAATGCTAATTATTAATTTTGGTTTAATATTAAAAAACAGAAAATCTAACGGCTAGAATTTCATAATTTTTATATATTTTATAATTTTTGAGTTACTGAATAAAAATAATTGAAAGCGAAGCTTATTAAAGTACTCAAAGTCCTTCTGTTTGGGCATGATGGAGGTAAACCACATCAAAATAAATTAACCCGATTCGACCAGATAAAAGTTTTAAATTCTCGGTAAATCTTACAAATAAATGGAATTTTAGAAAAGGTATTGCTAAAGTAAGTAAAGAGCTAAAGAGCCTACATTGGCATAGTCTAGCAAAGGGCATGAAACGTTGAACTGTTATAAAATTACTTATTTCTGTGTTTAAGATAATCGCAGTATGGCTTGCAATGGAGGGAGTTAAACCAAGTTAACCAGTTTCTCAAAAGAAATTTAAGCGTGGTAGGAACATGGGCGGAATTAGGAGAGGCCATGGGGACCAAGCCAAGGGTGGGACTTTATATTAGCATAGAAATACCTTCAAAATTATATTTTTGGTGAATGCGCATTTTTTTTCCTTACGGATTCCCCCACCCCCCTTAAAATGAAATAAATCCGCCCCTGGGTAGAAAAAGGGGTACCTATAGATAGGCTAATTACTTAAATGTTTAAAAAACAATAAAAATAGGAATCTAAAAGTTAATAAAAAACTAGTTAATTGCTTCGCCTTTGTGTGCTCTATCTTAATAAAATTAGTTTTAATATAATTTGGCAATAAGGAATATCGGATCTTTGGATTCAATGGTTCATTGGTTTGAGGAATATATTTTACAACTATAGGTATTCCATTTCTTCCCATAGGAAGTCTTGCACCCTGGGTTTTATCTTTTACCTAATTATCCAGTTTCTATCCAGGTAGTTCTTGATTCACATAGTTCAATATGAAACAAAAACGTGTAAAAAATATATTTACTTAGTATTTCAGGAAAAGTCTATGTTTATTTTGGATAAAAGTTATACTTATCAGCATGAGAGAAATTATTTTTAGCTTTGAGCAAGTGTATACACATATGTCGGAAGATATATGGATCTGAATTTTGGAGATGGTAGAAGTTTTATTTAATAATTAAGAAGTCAATTTAAAATTTGAAGAAAACTCGGAAGAAAATAATACTAGTAATGTCTGTTTTCATCAAAATTAATGGAGAGCCCCCAGCACAAGCAACAGCTTATTTGGGGCTCTCCATGACTCTGTACTGTATCAAACCCAATATAAATAAATATAAATATAATTATTTGACGATTTTCTTTTATTAATAATTAATTTTAACTGATTAATTTTTTTTACTATATAAAGTTATATTTTATTATATAAAGTAGGATTTTAATAATAAAACCTTAATCTTTATAAAAACAGATATAAATATTATACCTATAATAACAACTTATTTAGGTGTACATACATTATTCACTGTCAGAGTATATAAAATGGCATTTTGACAAAATATATCATGTATGCCAAATTCACCATAATCCTAGACAAATGGCAATAAATAATATAATAAAACCTTTACGATTTATACCTTTTTCCCGCTACGCCAATGTAGGACCTCTTTGGTTGGTTTACCTAGTTTACTTTAGCAACACCTTTTCTAAAATACCATTTATTTGTAAGATTTACCAGGAATTTAAAACTTTTAGCCGATTAAATCGAGTTAAACTATTTTTATGTGGTTTACACCAATCATGCCCAAACAAAAGGACTTTTAGTAATAAGCTTCGCTTTCAATTATTTTAGATTCTTATTTTTATTTCCTTTTAAACATTTAAGTAATTAGCCTTTTCCTACCACGCTTAAATTACTTTTGAGAATCTGGTTAACTTGGTTTAACTGCCTCCATTGCAAGCCATACTGTGATTATCTTAAATACAGAAATAAGTAATTTTATAACAGTTCAACGTTTCATGCCCCATGCTCTACTATGCCAATGTAGGCTCTTTAGTTAGTTTACCTACTTTACTTTAGCAATACCTTTCCTAAAATTCCATTTATTTGTAAGATTTACCCAGAATTTAAAACTTTTAGCTGATTGAATCGAGTTAATTTATTTTGATGTGCCCAAACAGAGGGACCTTGAGTACTCTAATAAGCTTCGCTTTCAATTATTTTTATTCAGTAACACAAAAACTATAAAATATGTAAAAATTATGAAATTCTAGCCGTTAGATTTTCTGTTTTTTAATATTAAACCAAAATTAATAATTCTTTGTCAATATTTTCGCCTACGGCGCTAGAACTTAAACCACTGTTTTCAAATTTAAATAGACCAGCACAGTTGTAAAATTTTTTACCTGCGGTGCTAGGGCTTTCTTATTTTTTTTATTTGAATTTTTAAAACTTGAGTTTTACTACATTGAATTAAAAAAAGGCCGGAAATTAACAGAAGTAAAAAACAAACATGAAAAAAATTTCTCCTGCCGCGCAATTTTCATTCTTTTCGAGATTTAGGGGAAAATATATTCATCGGCCTGAAAATTAAAAATATGTATATCTACATATTGGTTAAAGTTTAGGTTTAAAAATCATTCCACATTTCCAAAACTGAGTGATATATTGAGTCGAAATAAACCTACCTAGTAGCCTAAATTTGAAAGTTTAGGGCACCTAAATGTACTACGATCAACTCAATTTTTTTTTGTAGTATATTGCCCTGTAGGAGAATAATTTAACGTACAGGTAATTTTCCCAAATTAAGTTTGAATTTTTTTAACCACCCTAATGCTAGGTAGGCAGTAGGTATAGCATAAAAAGTTGCCGAGTGCGTGGTCTAAAGAAGCCCGACAAAGCATCATATCCATTGAAAATCGTATAATGTGTATACAATTTCCTTTCGGTAATTTACTTTACATATATCATCTAGATAAGCTTATATCGACTTTTTTGATACAAACGTCGGTGAGAAGCAGTTCAAAATTTTAATACGCATTTGCGAACTAAAACGGATTAAAAATATTTAGTTTTTAATCTGTTTGAATCCAAATCAATTCGCAAACGCTAATTGAAAATGACTTTTCAATTCGCAAAAACGGATTGATTGATTTTTAGCAAAAGTGGAAATTTCTGTCTGGCCGAGCCAGAAACGGCCACAGGATGATTCGTTCCGTGGCAGTCTTATTTAGCCTTCTAACTATCAATAAAAGGTTTTTGTCAAGTCACAAACAAGGGTGTAGTCAGAATTTTTTTCAATATTGGTAAGCAAGTTTAGCTCTGCAGTCAATTTTGTCAACAAACGCAGAGACACGTCAAAATTGTCTGGTTGGCAGCACTGTTTACCTTGCAATATATAGCACCAAACTTGCGTACAACTTGCTCCGTGAAAAGGCAAATCAATGTCCAACTGTCCTCATGCTATATCTGGCAGCAAACTTGCATAGCATCAAACTTGCGTACAAATTGCTCCGTGTAAAGTGGTCTTTATAAACCTTAAGATATTGCATTTCCTAGACAACTTAGAATTTGACATGTAAATAATTTTAAAAAACCTACATGTATTAATTAAAATTTTAATATTACAGGCAGGCAGTTTTTTTTTACAGTTTACAGTTTTTCAGGATAATCAAATCCTAATTTGAAAGGCAAATTATTTTATAAAACTTTAAATGGGTAGCGGAAACCTCTTAAAACATAACCTCTCATGTTAAGCGTCGCATGCGAAAATTTTTAGAAATCTTAATTTTTCACATTTCCCAGACACCTCAGAGTTTGAAGTGTAAATTTTTTCAGGGCTCCCACCGATATTTTTCAGATTTTTTTTATGACAATTTTAGGCATTTTATGACAAAATATTTGGACAAAAAATGTCATATATTAATTAAAATTGTAATATTACATCATTGTTAACAAAATTTAGCGCCGCAGGCAGTTTTTTTTACAGTTTACAGTTTTTCAGGATAATCAAATCCTAACAATTTGAAAGGCAAATTATTTTATAAAACTTTAAATGGGTAGAGGAAACCTCTTAAAACATAACCTCTCATGTTAAGCGTCGCATGCGAAAATTTTTATAAATCTTAATTTTTCACATTTCCCAGACACCTCAGAGTTTGAAGTGTAAATTTTTTCAGGGCTCCCACCGATATTTTTCAGATTTTTTTTTATGACAATTTTAGGCATTTTATGACAAATTTTATGACAAAATATTTGGACAAAAAATGTCATATATTAATTAAAATTGTAATATTACATCATTGTTAACAAAATTTAGCGCCGCAGGCAGTTTTTTTTACAGTTTACAGTTTTTCAGGATAATCAAATCCTAACAATTTGAAAGGCAAATTATTTTATAAAACTTTAAATGGGTAGAGGAAACCTCTTAAAACATAACCTCTCATGTTAAGCGTCGCACGCGAAAATTTTTAGAAATCTTAATTTTTCACATTTCCCAGAAACCTCAGAATTTGAAGTGTAAATTTTTTCAGGGCTCCCACCGATATTTTTCAGATTTTTTTATGACAATTTTAAGCATTTTATGACAAATTTTATGACAAAATATTTGGACAAAAAAGAGCAAAATCCAAACGAAATGCTTATTCTACAGCACTTATCTCTAGCCAGGGCCAGACCGAGCCAGTCGAAGCCCCGGAGAAACTTTTTTCCCGGGCTCCCTATTTTTCCAAAACATAATTAAGTTACGGCACCTGTACAGGGGGTGAAGTGACGCCCCTCCTAAAAAATGGTCGTCAGTTCTTCATTAGCTAAGTTAGCGCCGCAGATGAAGTTTTTTACGAACTGGCGTTATTTTTATTTAACATTGTAAGTTTTACAATCTTAAATAAAAAAAAAATGAAAGCCCAAGCGCTGCAAGCGAAAATTTTTACAATTTTGATGGTCTATTTTAATTTTTAAACAGTGATGCAATTCAAATTTTTATAAAAATGCAACAACGCTCTAGCACCTCAGGTGGTTTTTTAATTTAATTACAAACTCGAATTAAAAAAAAAGTGACGACTAAAAAATGGTCGTCAGTCCCTCACTAACTAAGTTAACGCCGCAGGCGAATTTTTTTACGAACTCTGTTCATTTCCGACGTTTTTTTATTTAATATTGTAAGTTTTATAATCTTAAACGAATCTTAACGATCTTAAATGAAAAAAACTCAAGAAAGTCCTAGCGCCACAAGCGAAAATTTTAGAATTTTATGGTATATTTTAATTTTAAAAGTGTTGCAATTCAAAATTTCATGAAAATACAAGAAAGTTCTAGCACCTTGGGCGATTTTTTTTTTAATTTAACGTTAAGTTTAACAAACTTGAATTAAAGAAAAGTGACGACAAAAAAAATGGTTGTCAGCCATTAACTAAGTTAGCGCGCGACATTTTTTACGAATTCTGTTAATTGACGTTAATTTAATACTGTAAAAAAATGTTTAAAGTCTCGTTAAAAGCACTAGTGAAAAGGCGAAAATTTTTACGAATTTGAAGGTTAGAAAGGACCCTCATATTTGCTCATTAAATATAGTATAAACTAAAATAAACTGTCGACGTCGGGCACTCCTCGCTCCCGGGTCCCGGGGAAGCTTCCCTCTAAATTCGGCCCTGCCTCTAACATCCTTTTCTTTAGATATAACCCTTTTAAAAATAGGTTATTTGCCCATTTGTCCCATCCCGATTTTTACCAAAAAAAAATTCCCACCGAGAAAGAAAGCTATGTACTAAAATTGAACTCTTTACCTCACCGCATTTTTAAGTTATCGTGCCCACAAGAATTACCGGACAGACCACCACCCCGAGGGGTGGTGTTGGTGTTGGACTATTGGACTAGAAACAATTTCAGCTAACTCGGAAACCCCTATATGCCCATTTTTACGAAAATACTGTAATCGTTTGAAAATTATTACTCTTGCCCACAAGGGTAAAGTTAAAACAGATTCAACTCAAACAAACCCTCTATACCAATTTTTACGAAAACATTTAAAAATGATTGCCTCTTACCCCCAGGGGATGAAGTAAGAAAATATTTACCCCAAAATTTAGTTCAGCAACCTAATAAAACCCTGTATAGCAATTTTCACTAAAACATAATGCAAATATTTAAAAATAATTACCCCTTGCCTGCCGGGGGTGGATAAAAAAATATATGAACAGATTTAGTTCAGCGACCTCAAAAACTCCCATACACAAATTTTAAAGAAAATATTAAAAATATTTAAATAATAATTGCCCACAACCCCCCCGGGTGGTGCACGATTACAAATTGTATTATACTTTACAGCTTATAGGCCGGACATTACACGTATTTTTTATTTTCTTGTTAGAGAAGAAAATGTGATAGTTAATAAATAACTTTTTTCATTTTCAAAAAAAATAATTTACGGAAATTTACGTTTTAACTCATTTTGTTTAAGGGGTCTTTCTACCTTCTACATCCAAACCAAACGTCAGAAAAAAAAAAAACAAAAAAAAACTTATCTCCCAGGTCGCTCTAAAGTAAAAAGTATGCGTATTTTTATGAAATTTTATGACTTTTATGACAGTAATTTTATTTTATGATGATTTTAGGACAAATTGGGTCATTTTATGATAATTTATGATTTTATGACAAGTGATTTTTTAACTAGACTCAAAAAATGAGCGAGAATACTCAAAAATCTCATATTTGAAATAATTTCTCGCCCATTTGTTAAAGAATGTGACTTGTTTCCGACTGTTTTCATGAATTTTGAGGCTGAATAAAAATCCAATGTCCATATAGCACCGTAATGAACTCATTTTTTTTTCTGGGATCGGAAAATGAGTTAAATTACTCAAAATTCACATTTTTTTTTATAATTTATATCAAATCAAATAAGTTCATGTGCAGAAGTAGATATCAATCTACTCTTATGTATTTTGAGCTGATGAGATCCAACCCGACATCAAACAACACCACAACCGGTTTACTTTTTTTCTAGACTCAAAAAAGTCTAAACACACACAAATATCACATATAAAGTGATTCAAATAGCTAAAGCGAATTGACCGTTTTTTTCAGGAGTGTGCCTTGTTGCCAGATTAAATATTTATTGAATTCATTTTATATAAAAGTTTTATTCATATGATATAAAAATCTAAAATTAATTATGTTGTTAAATTTTTATAATTGAACATAACTTGGAATAACAGTATTTTAATTTTAAACAATATATTTTTTGAAATATATTAACATTTAACCTAGGAAAGATACAAGAACTTTGCGATTCTAAATTATACTCGGCAACATACCCTGTGCAACGTTGCCGGGTAACTTTTGGTGACTTTTGGGCGTTTCACTGTCAACTTTGACAAGTGTTTGAGGTTAAAGTTTATATTTTTCGATTTATTTTAATAATTTTCCTAAGTTCTAAACGTATTTCTTTTTTGATTTTGTGTTATTTTTTTAATAACCTATTAAAAATCTGAGTTTTTCAAAACCAAAACTGATTTTTTCAAAGCAAAAACTTTGTTTTTATACATTGTTTCTCTATTTTTTGTTCTGTTTTAAACTTATATTCTGTTTTAAGCGTATTTCTTTTTTGCTTTTGTGTTTTTTTTTAATAACCAAATACAAATCTGTGTTTTTGAGACAAAAACTGCTGTTTTCAAAGCAAAAAACTTTGTTTTTTCTGTTGTGTTTTTTGTTCTGTTTTTATATTTGTTTAAAGTTTGTTTTAAGTTTTTGAATTTTGTTATGTTTTTACTCTTGTTGTTTGTTTTGCAATTTTTAAAATGCCAAAACATTTAAGTGTGGAGGTCAAAGAGTTAGTGGCTTCTTTAAAACGTTTTTTTTTTTAGGAGGAACGAGACAATAATGGTCCATTTATCCCTCTAAACAATGTGAGAGAGGTAAGCAATACATTTTTGTATATAAATATTTAAATTAACTTTAAAATTAATTTTTAGCAGGTTAGTATGGCTCTTGGTATAAGCATAGGAACTGTACACAGAATTTCTGCACTTAAAAACAGTGGTGTAGCGATGGAACCACCAGTCAAAAATAAAACCATTAAGAGGCCTGCTACTGGTATTGATGGGTTTACTGAAAATGCCATCAAGAATACGATATACACTGCATATGAAAGAAGTAAGTATGGGAGTGTTCAAGTATTACGTAACGCGCTAGAGGGGGGGTGGGGTTCTCAAAACGTTTCGCCGCGTTACAGATTCTTGTTCAAGAATTGTCAAAGAATTGCTACAGATACTTTGTCAAGATACTTGGACAAGTCTTTAGCAACAATGTAGCAAGAAAAATTGACAAGAAATCGAAAAACAATCTCTATCATGATCAAATTGTACTTGTTATAGTAGGTCAAGTTTCTTGAACAAGAATCTTGTCAAATTGCTTGCTACAAACTTGACAAACAGACTTGACAAAGTATTGCTAAACGCTCTGCTTCTAGAATCTTGCTAAAGTCTTGTCCAAGTCTGGATACAGAATCTTGATTAATTCTCTTGCTCAAGAATTGTCCAATTCTTTACAAAGAACTTTGTCAAGTGCTCTGGTCAAGACAATTGTCCAAGATCAATGTTACTAGGGCATTAGAAAATTGAGTCAAGATATGGGGTAATTGAAAATTGTTGGGCGCATTCGTCAAAATAAAAAACAATTTTTAAAAATCTTTTGACGCATTAAAAATAGCTGCAGGCGGGAATTCTTATTGATAATAACACTAAAATTCTAAAACACCAATGATTCTATTTTTTTATTTACAGAAGAGCATTTAACATTGTCCCTCCTATATTCGAAACTGCAAGAAGTTGAAATTTTTTAAGGAAGCCATGAGTCTCTCAGGCTTGTTTTATTAAATATTGGATTTAAATGGTCCAAGGATAATCCTAGGAGAGGACTTATGGAACTTCCCGACATAGCCCTTAAACATATACAATTTTTAAGGGAGTATACAAAAATTCAAAAAAAATTCTATTAATTTGTCTTTCTTGATGAAACATGGATTTTTCAAAATGGCACTCTAGGTCATTTGTGGCAAAATAGTGACAAAAGAAGCGTCAGAACTATGCAGGTAGATGGAAAAAGGTATGCAACTCATTTTTTATGATTTTTATTTTCCTGTAAAAATCTTAATGTCTTATAAAAACCTGGAATTTCATTGCAGTAAATAAAAAAACAGGAATTTGCATGGCATCGAATTTGGATTAAAAAGTAAAAAAAGGATATTTTGGGCGTTATGTAAATTTTTTCTTTTAGACCCCCTTGCCCCCGTAACATTTCGCCACGTTTAATTGGAACATTTTACATAGGGCGTTAATTTCAGCTAGACTCCCCCAGGTCGGTGAAACCATTGTTGAACAGCCCCCAAAGAGAATATTAGTAAATCAAATAGGGGCGGATCCAGGGGAAGGCAATTTCTGTTCGATTTTACCTATCTTTCACAAAACTTGTTCTAAACAAAAAAAATCGGTTTTGCTTGACTATTGGGGGAAGCAGTTGCCCCCATTCCCCCCCCCCCCTGGATCTGCCCCTGATATCAAATTGATATTTGATTTTGAAACCCTTTTGTTTTTTTAGGTATATAATTCTTAATGCTGGAAATGCAGGGGGATTTATACGTGGAGCAGAACTAATATTTTCATGAAAAGAAAAAACAGGATTACGACGGTGAAATGAACCAGGATAATTTTTTTAATTGGTTTGAGCACCAACTAATTGCCAACCTGGAGGAGCCTTTTGTAATAGTATTGGACAATGCTTCTTATCATAATGTTTTCGTGGAAAAAAATCCAACAGCTAACTGGAATAAAGCACAAATTCAGAAATGGTTGAAGAACAAAAATATTTATGTTGCTCCCCTTGTCACTGAACAGAGTATAGATAGTAAAGACGAAGAAGAATAATAAGTAATGCAGTTTTTAATAATATATCAACTTTAAATTTGGAACACCTTAATAACATAACCCAAATAGTTTTTTGGTATTAATTTGATATGTTTGGGGGCACAAAAAGCGGATTTTTTTTTTAATGGAAAGGGGGTTTGTGTGCTCGTACATCATAAAATTCTTCATTCGACCATATAACTTTTTTTACATTTTTTTAAGGGATTAAGAATGTGTTGAAAATGGTAATTTTATTTAAAATTTCTTTACAAATATAAAAAAAAAAAAAAAAAATAGTTTAATGATTAATTTTATGACACAAAAACGTAAATTATACTTTTAAATAAATTAAAAAAAAAAAAACAAGAAACCCGTATTTTTCAACAACAAAAAAAAATGAAAATCATCACCTTAAAAAAAAAATATAAAGTTGAAAATGCTAATCATTAAAATCACATGTAGGGACACTAGATCTAGGTCTTAAGTTAGCAAGGCGACAGACTTTCGCCTTGCTAACTTAAGACCTAGATCTAGTGTCCCTAATCACATGGCCCTTCTTTTTATTTAAAATTTTTTCTCCTTGTCCCCCTACCTTTATTGTGCCCCTAAACATAAAATATATACCAAAAAATTACTTGGGCTATGTTATTTAAGTATTCCAAATTTCAAGTTGATATCTTAAGTCGTTTAAAAGTTAAAGGAGGGGCAGACATGCACTGTAGATTTACAAGATATATTTTGTTTTAATGTTGAGAGATAAACTAAAATCAGTTTTTTTGTCTTATTATTATTATTATTATTATTATTATTATAAAAACAGTGAGCGGCTAAGGCCGATGAAACTGAGTATAAAAAATCTAAGCTCATTACATCTAAGTTACATCACAAAAAAAAAATATATCACAAAAATTAGCTTAATTATAAAAATAAAATTACTAGAGTTTAAATATAAATAAATAAATAAATAATCACGGTTATAGATCACAGACTAAATAGTTATTGGGGAAAGTGCACCCATTGGTTCCTTATTCTTTCAATATCCCTGTCCAAGTTATTTTTAAACTGGTTTACAGTTCTAGACGTCACAGTTACAACACTTAAACTGTTCCACATGTATACCACTCTGTTGCATAGAAAATTTTTGCGTGGTAGTTTGGCGCATCTCTCCTTGCTTAGTTTCTTGTGGTGACCTCGTAGTCCCTGGTAGTCATCAAGTTGCAAGATGTTTAGATTGATGGAGTAGTAATTACTAAGGATTTTGTATGTTTGGATGAGGTCACCGCGGGATCTTCTAGCTTCCAGAGTAGGGAGGTCCATACGAGCTAAGCGTTCGGGGTAAGGGAGTTCCTTCAGTTCAGGTGGGATTTTGGAAATTCTTCTTTGTACACCTTCCAGCAAGTCGATATCTTTAACAAAATACGGATTCCAAATACATTCTGCATATTCGAGGATTGGCCTTACATAAGCTTTATAAAGCTTGCGAATGGTAGGTGCTGAGTGGTCGTGGAACGCAATTCTTATTAAATAAGACATCGAGTTGGCTCGTTTTACCATTTTATTTATGTGGGTTTCCCACTTTAAGTCGTATGTAATTAGGACTCCAAGATCTTTCTGCACTTCCACTTCGTGGATGGGTTCTTCGTTAATGTAGTAAGTGATGTTGGGATTGTTAGGTCCTATATGTAAAAGTGAGCATTTATTATAATTAAGAGTCATAAGCCATAACTTAGCCCAATCCACCACCATTTTTATATCTTGAGAAAATTGTGCAGCACTAAGAAGAGGATTGCAGAACATCTTGGCGTCATCAGCAAAAAATATAATGTAGGCGAGGATCTTATATGCCATGTCGGATATGTAAACAAGGAACAAAAGGGGACCAATAACAGAACCTTGGATAACACCACTTATTATGTCTCTTATAATGGAAAATATTCCATTTAGCTTAACTTTAAACTTTCTATTTGTGAGAAATTCTTTTATCCAGCTCCACAGCAGGCCCCTTATCCCAAAATATTTTAGTTTGAACAACAACCTTTTATGGGGGACCTTATCAAAGGCTTTTTCAAAGTCGAGGTATAGTACATCCGTAGGGAAACCAAGGTCGTGGTTAGCTGTCCATTTATTTACACATTCAAGCAAATTGGTTTCAACGGATCGTTTTGGAAGAAAACCATGCTGCGTGGCAGGGATAATTTGGTTTTCAATCAGGAAATCGGTGAGCTGTTTGACAATAATCTTTTCCATACATTTGCAGAGGTTAGAAGTCAGGCTAATAGGACGGTAGTTTTCTGGACGGTGCTTGTTGCCTTGCTTATGTATGGGAACGATGTATGCCATTTTCCATTCTTGGGGTATGATACCAGTTGAAAAGCTGTGTTGCATTGCAATAGCGAGCGGGCCAATCAAGACATTTACACAATTCTGCAGAAAAAGGGCGGGAATACCATCGGTTCCGGGGTTTGAATCCTTTTTAAGCGAAGTAATTGCTTCTTTGACATTTTCTGGTGTAAAGCTTATGGTATCTATACTGTTTTCTGGACGAGGAATGTCCGTCATTTGGGGCATAGGTCCGTCGTCCTCTCTAGTAAAAACGCTTTGGAAATGAGCAGCGAAGGTCTCGGCAGATTCCTGGGATGTCAAATTCTCGCCGTTGTCGTTCTTCAGGTACACATTACTAGTTTTTGATTTAAGCGATTTTTTTAGGTAGCTGTAGAATTTTTTAGGAGAAGAGTAGGCTATTTCTTCCTCGTATCGTTTTCTGGCATTATAAAGTTGCTGTTTTAACCTGTTGTTATGAACTCTAAAAGCTAAATAATTTACATCAGTCTTAAATGTTTTGTAGATATCCCAGAGGTCTCTTTTTCTTTGTACTGCTTTGAATAGTTCATGATTAATCCAAGGCTTTTCTGGGTTATACTTGACGGCGCGCAGAGGTATATATTTTTCAATAGCGTCCATTATGACTTCGCTGCACTCAACCAGAGTAATGTTTTCATTGCTTAGGTGATCTAGGAGGTACCCATGGATGACTTCGTAATCCGCCTTCCAAAAGTTACGTTTGAGGATACTGTGTGTAGGCTTGGGATCGAGATTAAGTTGGGACTTAAATGTTATTACTACGTGGTCACTAAGGCCAAGAGGAGCACACTGTTTTAGGTCACAAATAAGCTTCTTGTCATTAATCAGTATGAGGTCAATTAGTGATTCTTCATTTCCACGTTTTCTCGTTATGAAATTTACAACCTGGGTAGTGTTAGTGGTTTTGTAGACATCAAGGAAATCACTGGCCACAGTTTGATTTCTTGTGAGGCATAAATTATTCCAGTCAATCTCAGGGTAGTTAAAGTCGCCGCACACGTAGGTAGGAATGTGACTGGATAATGCGTTACTTATTATTTCAATCATTTTTTTGTTTGCATCCACCGACGTTGATTGAGATCTATATGTGCAGACAATTTGAATTTTTATAGCTCCAACATTTACCAGAATCCATAGTAGGTTAATACCTTCAGGCATTACGAAATTGTTAATTTGAGTTATACAGACAGAGTGTCCTAAAACAGTAGAAGCTGAGTAAATGCAGACACCTCCGCCTTTAGTTCCGTCACGATCATGTCTGTGAAGTGTGTAGCCATTTAAATGCACGATGCTATCAGGTATATGGCTCTTAAACCATGTTTCAGTAACAATAATAAAGGCAGGTTTTTTTTTGGAAATATTAGCTTTTAGTTCATCCATTTTGTTGTTTAGAGAGTTTGCGTTAGTGAAAAGAAAGGATATATCTATTGAGGAGGGTCCTCTTTTGCTTCTATGGAAACTCGGTTTTTTGGAAGCGAGGATAAAATTAGTTTAGGCACACCATCAAAGTATTTCAAGACTAGGTTAGGTTCACCATTCTTTTTGCGCTCATCCAGAGTAGATAGCAGATTTTTCAGAATTTGCCTTTGTGTTGGAGTGTGATCATATTTCATGTAGTAAGCAGTATTTACAAGTTTAGCTTTGTATTTAAGCACCTGAGATGCTCCATGCTTGGAAGGAAATACCATTTTGATAGGTCTTGATTTTTCGGCAGAGAATCTACCAACACGATGGACTTTTACTTGATCGGTACTACAGTTGGGGTTGGCTTTTTTAATTAAGTCTATTGAAAACTCAAGATCTTTTTGTGCCCTAGTTTCACCAGACAGGTCGGAAGCCTGTTCTTTAGCACCAAAAATCAGGACATTAGAGGCCCTTCTTTCCCTCTCGGCTATTTCATTAATGCAAGGTTCGACTACATTGATAGCTGCTTGTGGGGATGTGGGGGCAGGTAACTCTTGGTTGTCCACTTTTTCATTAAGTTTAAGAAGTTTATCTTTTAAAGACTTGTGCTCGGAAGCTATTTCAGCATATGATGGTGTTAGTTGCTTTTGAGTACTTGCTTCAGTTTTGAGTTGTTCTATTTCTAGCTTCATTTCACTAACTTCACGTTCTAAGTTAGGCAGTTTCTTAATACAGCTGATGCAGTCTGGACAAAAGTAGAAAATTGACCGAGACAGGGTCATGAGAGCACGTATGTCAGTTGAAGATAATTTGGAGCAATCACGGCATAATATATTTTTACAAAAGTCGCAAGGCCCTCCGAACTTGTCCTTTATCTCTTTGCTTTTGGAAACATCCACGTAACTGCAGGGCTGTTTGCATTTTGAACACTTTGACATATTTTCAGGTTATGTCACCGGTAAGTTTGAAGAAAATTTTTATACTTATACGCAAAAACAAGGCAATATGCACAAAATTAGTTAAAATTGGCTACTTTCGTGGTAATTTTATCGATAAAACTAGGAAAAAGGCACAGTATTTTGCAAAACATGCGTCTTCGTCTTCTTCTTCTTCTACCAAAACTCTTCTTTTCTACAAATTGTTAAATATGTTAATTAACATTTTAAAATGTTCAATAATAAAATTAATAAACATTTTCAACATTTATATATTTTTATTTGTTCTGTGGCAACTGGTTGGCACTAAAATTAAAATGTATGCTGGCATAAAGGGCTGGACTGACCCAGCTGGGGCCCAGGGAAACTTTTCCCTGGCCCCACATCTGGAAAAAAACCTTACCCATGGCAGAAAATTTTGATAAAAAAAGGTCCTCACCTCTGATGCTGGGCCCTGGGGAAATTTCCCCCCTGCATCTGGCCCTTCCAACATACATGGCTAAAAGAGTCCATAGTTTTGTCATGAAAAGTCCGTAGGTATGGTATCAATTCACATTCTGTATATGATGTGATGTTATCAGGGGGCTCTTGAGGTATTTTTTTTTTGGGGGGGGGGGAGGGCAGGACAAACATTTCTCAACTAAAGATTAAAAAATTTCCCAAATCTAAAATAGCTTTGCCCCTGGCAGAATTTTTTACGACTAAAAAAAAAGATCATAAGATGCTTGTCTGTGATTTTTCCAACTGATACTACCAATTTCCCAACTGTATGTACCACACTCTATTTTTTACTACTACATTTGATGAAAAAAACAGCTCAACACCTAAACAAATTTCCCAACTTTTACCCTAGCTGATAATTTTCCTATTTGGAAAGTAGATTTACCCAATTAAGGTGTGGCTGGGGGGTGTTTTATCACTAAATTTATACTCAAAACGATTTTTTTCTAAATCATTAATTTAAAATGCAAAAACAATTTTTATTATCCATATTTAATTAACGTTTTTAGGTTATGTTTACACGAAATAAATCCGGCAACAGGGCACACTCCTGAAATAACGGTCAATTCGCTTTAGCTTTTTGACGGACTTTATTTTCAATTCCGCTTTATTTCGAAACAAAAGTTAATATCCTAGGGTTGAGACCCATCTACTTTTATGTTCTGAGGTGCTGAATTCAAATATAATGTTATTAAAACTCTACCGGCTGGTTTTTTAACTGGACTCAAAAAATGAGGGAAAATCTCAGATTTGAAGCATTTTCTCGCACATTTGCTAAAAAATATGACTTGTTTCCGACTGTTTTTATGAATTTTGAGTTGCTGAATAAGTCCAATATCCATATAGCACCGTAATAAACTCATTTTTTTCGGGGTTCGAAAATGAGTGAAATTACTCAAAATTCAAATATTTTTTTTAAGAAATTTATATTGTTTCAAATAAGTTCATGTGCAGAAGTAGATATCAAGTTTCTCTTATGTATATTGAGCTGCTGAGATCGAATCCGACGTCAAACAACACCATAACCAGTTCACTTTTCTTCTAGACTCAAAAAATGAGTGAAAACACACAACAATCTTACATTATATATATATATATATATATATATATATATATATATATATATATATATATATATACAAATCGGCTTTTGTTCATGTTAGAAATAACGAGGAGCAATAAATGAATTTGAGTAAAAAAGTATGAGTATTTTTATGAAATTTTATGACTTTTATGACAGTTTTTTTATTTTATAACGATTTTTGGGACGAATTGGGTCATTTTATGATTTTATTACAAGTGGGAGGCCTGTATTTTTATAAAATCTATTAATTAAAATTGTATTATCACATTATTGGCAATAAAGTTAGCGCCCTAGGCAAATTTTTTTACAGTTTTTAGTTTTCAGGACAAACAATTTCGAATTCGAAAAGCAAATTATTTTTATAAAACTTCACGTAAGGTGAAACATCTTAAAACACAACTTATTATGCTGCGCGAAATTTTTTAGAAATATTTTTGCATTTCTCAAACACCTTTATATTTGACATGTAAATAATTTTATAAAATCTATTATTTAACATTGCAGGCGAAAATTTATGTCTTTTCAGTTTTTCCGAATAAGTAAATTGTTTTACAAAACTTCAAATGGGTAGGGTAAATTTCTTAAAATAAAACTTATGTTTAATGCCGCAGCCAAAAATCATTAGAAATATTGATCCTTCTCTTTTTCCAGTTTAATCGATCATATTATTTTGTAAAATCTATTAACAAAAATCCAAACATTAGCAGGCGAAAATTTTTGAAAATCTAACAAGTAAAATAGTTAAAAAATCATAAAAAAAAATAATTTGAGGGCTTGGGGGGGCTAAACCCTACTTCAATTTTCTGTACGGTCATTAGTTCCCGTGTAATTATCAAATTTAAAAGTGTCATTTTTGCTTTCAACGCTGATAACTAACTAATAGCATAAAATCATCGTACAGAGTTCTTTTAGCGCTTAAATTAAAGAAGAAGAATGACGCTAAAAGAGCTTTCAGACAAAATCACAACGAAAAAAATATTGAAGACCATGGACCTTTTGAAAGGCAAGCAAAAATTTGGAAATTTATTTTACCGCTGAAGTTTTTATGATTACTCAAAAACGGTCAATGATAAAAATATTTTAATATTTTTCAGGATCTTCAAACTAAAGATTTGAAGCTTCAATTTGCTTTTTTATCATTACTCTATGACTATTTTCTGCCAAGTTACAGTTTCTTGAAAATCACCTAAAAATTTAGGATTTTTTTTATATCCTTTAATTTTTGTGCCTAGTGTTTTATTTTTTTTTTGAACAAATTATATTTCCGTATGTTAAATTCCAGGTGCTATTACATACAAAATTTCAGGTAAAAACCCGTTTTTTTTTAAGAAAAAAGTTTAATTCCAGCTATTCTAAATTCCATGCGTTTTTCAGGGTTTCAAGGTTTTCCAGGGTTGGTGGGAACCCTGTAGTATCTAATTGAAAATAATATTCCGCATATGCGAATAGAAACGAATTAAAACATGTTACGCACAGGGTTGTTTGATTTTGTCCGGGTGGACAAAACTGGACGGAAGTAATCAAATTTTGGCGGACTGGACAAAAAAAAACTGATTTTGTCCACAAATTCTGGACAAAATTGGACAAAATTCGACAAAATCAAAATAAAATTAAATATTAACTTTTATATAAATAATAAATACGTATTTATACAAAGAAACATTAAAAAAAATTGGACAAAATCAAAATAAAATAAAATATTAAATTCAGAGCTCCCACCGAAATTTTTCAGATTTTTATTATGATTTTATGACAATTTTATGCATTTTATTACAAATTATATGACAAAATATTTGGAAAAAAAATCTTCCATTTTAAATCCTTATTCCCAGCACTTATCCCTAGTCAGGGCCAGACCGAGCTAGTCGAAGCCCCGGAGAAACTTTTTTCCCGGGCTCCCTATTTTTCCAAAACATAATTTAGTCACGACACTTGTACAGGGGGCTGAAGTGACGCCCCTCTTAAAAAATGGTCGTCAGTTCTTCATTAACTATCAGGGGTACAAATAAGTTTCCGCCGTTTGACAAAATATGGCCCCACCAGAAGGTTATGTTGAAATTGTCAGATGTAAAACGTAATATCGTAATTTTGGACATCTGGTAACAACATAACCTTGAGATATTAGTGACCCCGTATCAGCATCACATAATTTTTTTGTGCGAAAATGTCAAGTTTTGAGCCGAATAAGCGTAATTTACGGGAACTTTTGATTTACTTCTTTAATTTGAAGAAATCTGCAGCTGGGGCGCATCGATTGCTTGTAGAAGCATATGGTGAGGCTGCTTTAAGTGAGTGGTTTCAAAAGTTTAAAAATGATGAATTTGACGTGGAAGACGAAGAACGTAGTGGAAGGCCGAAAGTGTACGAAGACACGGAATTGGAAGTATTATTGGAGGAAGATTCGCGCCAAACGCCAGAAGAATTTGCACTTACATTAGGAGTGACTCAACAAGCAATTTCACATCATTTAAAATCGTTGGGAATGATTCAAAAACAAGGAAATTGAACACCGATTTTGCACGTGTGAAATGCTGCTTGCCAGGCACAAAAGAAAGGCTTTTTTGCATTGTATAGTCACTGGTGATGAAAAATGGATCCACTACGATAACCCAAAGAAGAGAAAATCAGGGGGACCACCTGGCTATGCTTCAACATCGACAGCCATGGAAAAAACTCATGCTGTGTATTTGGTGGGATCAGCTTGCTGTCGTGTATTATGTGTTGCTCAAACCGAGCGATTACTGGAGCTCTCTACCGAACACAATTAATGAGGTTGAGCCAAACACTCAAGGAAAAATGCGCTCATTACTACTCCAGACACGACAAAATTATTCTCCTACATGATAATGCTCCTCCGCATGTTGCGACGCCGGTCAAAACTTATTTGGAAACACTTAATTGGGAAGTCCTACCCCACCCGCCTTATTCACCAGACATTGCCCCTTCCGACTATCACTTGTTCCGGTCGATAGCACATGGTCTGTCTGAGCAGCGCTTTACATCATATGAAGATACCAAAAATTGGGTCGATTCGTGGATAGCCTCAAAAGATGAAGAGTACTTCCGACGTGGTATCCGAATGCTGCCAGAAAGATGGGATAATCTTTCACAATAAATTCCTAATTTTTGATAGAAAACGGCGGAAACTTATTTGTACACCTGATAAGTTAGCGCCGCAGAGGAAATTTTTTACGAACTGACGTTTTTTTTATTTAATATTGTAAGTTTTACAATCTTAGATAAAAAAAACTGAAGAAAGCCCAAGCTGCAAGCAAAAAATCTTAGAATTTTGATGGTCTATTTTAATTTTAAAACAGTGTTGCAATTTAAAAATGTTTAATTTAATTACAAACTCGAATTAAAAAAAAAGTGACGACTAAAAAAATGGTCGTTTTTTTTTTCATTTGGTATTAAAAAAAAATCTTAAATAAAAAAACTCAAGAAAGTCCTAGCACCGCAGGCGAAAATTTTAGAATTTTATGGTGTATTTTAATTTTAAAAGTGTTGCAATTCAAAATTTCATGAAAATGCAAGAAAGCTCTAGTACATTGGGCGATTTTTTTTTAATTTACCGTTAAGTTCAACAAACTTGAATTAAAGAAAAGTGACGACAAAAAAATGGTTGTCAGCCATCAACTAGGTTAGCGCCGCAGGCGACATTTTTTACGAATTCTGTTAATTGACGTTAATACTGTAAAAAAAAATGTTAATAGCCTCGTTAAAAGCACTAGTGCAGAGGCGAAAATTTTTACGAATTTGAAGGTTAGAAAGGACCCTCATATTTGCTCATTAAATATAGTATAAACTAAAATAAACTGTCGACGTCGGGCACCCCTCGAACCCGGGTCCCGGGGAAGCTTCCCTCTAAATTCGGCCCTGTCTCTAACATCCCTTCTTCAGATATAACCCTTTTAAAAATAGGTTATTTGCCCATTTGCCCCATCCCGATTTTTACCAAAAAGAATTCCAACCGAGAAAGAAAGCTATGTACTAAAGTTCAACCATTTACCTCACAGCATTTTTGAGTTATCGTGCCCACAAGAATTACCGGACAGACCACCGAGGGGTGGTGTTGGTATTGGACTATAAACAATTTCAGCGACCTCGGAAACCCCTATATGTCCATTTTTACGAAAATACTGTAATCGTTTTGAAAATTATTACTCCTGCCCCGCAAGGGTGAAGTTAAAACAGATTCAACTTAAACAAACCCTCTATACCAATTTTTACGAAAACATTTAAAAATTATTGCCTCTTACCCCCAGGGGATAGAGTAAGAAAATATTTATTCCAAAATTTTTGAGTGTTACGTCCATGTTAATGGTATAGGAAAAAAAGTCCAAAATGATCAAAATTTGTGTTACGTAATACTTGAACGCTCCCTTTTTACCTTCTACATCCAAACCAACGAGAAAAAAAAACAAAAAAAACTTCTCTCACAGGTCGCTCTAAAGTAAAAAGTATGAGTATTTTTATGACATTTTATGACTTTTATGACAGTAATTTTATTTTATGACGATTTTAGGAGAAATTGGGTCATTTTATGACATTTTATGATTTTATTACAAGTGGGAGGGCTGTAAATGTTAAAACACCTAACTATTTTTATTAAATGCGTATTTATACATAGAAACATAAAAAAATTAACAAAATCTCGGACAAAATCAAAATTAAATTAAATGTTAAACTTTAAAACACGTAATTACTTTCATTAAATACGTATTTATACATAAAAACATTAAAAAAAACTCTTTAATTAAAACAAAACATAACGAAAAATACCAAAAATATGTGACAAAATTTAGGTTAGTTAACCTAATAATCTAAAAGTTCTGTTTGAAATACTTATATATTGAAAATAATCCTTATTTATAAATTTTAAAAATTGTTTTTTTTTTTCTTAAATTTGTTGCCTTTCCATAACTTATAATTTATAAGTTATACAGCACGAATAAAAACAACAAAAAAGTAGCAAACTTTTTGTTTCCTAGATCCAACACAAGCTTAAATTTAAGCTGCTGAATTCATCGGCACTATATTTAATTTATTTGGTCTGGTTTCCAAAGTAAATCAAATTAAAAGGCCAAGAATAATAATTTTTAATATTTTGAGACCCATTTTTCTTAAAATCCTGAGTATAAGGCAAATTCTAAGCCAGATTCGGATTCAGCGCTTCAAAGTGTATAAGAATAGTATAGGATGGGATGAGGGCCTGTGCATTTCGGCGCCCTGAAGCAAGCCTTGAACTTGGCGTCCCTAGGAAAAAACACGTTAAAAAACAGCTTTGTCCCTGACAGTTTCAACCAAAACTTGGCGCCCTACTAAAAACAAATGGCGTCCAAAAAAATACCCTCAAGAAAAAAAGCTTTGTCCCTGACGGTTTCTACCAAACTTGGCACCCATACAAAAAAAATAAATTGGCGCCCAAAAAAAATACCCTAACGAGAAAAAGCTGACGGTTTCTACCAAAACTTGGCGCCATAGCAAAAAAAACACCCTCGAAAGAAAAAAGCTCAGGCTAAAAAAACGCCCTTATAGGCTCGCGCCCTGAAGCAGGGGGTTCACTTGATTCATACAAAGGCCGGCTCTGGATGGGATATATCAGACCTAGTCTAGGTCTAAGAGGTGTACTCCGCGAAAATTTCGCGGCGGCGCACAGTAGGCATTAGCGGTCAAAATTCAATATCTTCTACAACTGTTGATGGTTTTAAATGAAATTTGGGTAATTTCTTTAGTTTTATAAAAGGCGTATTTTGGTATAGTATAACCCTTTTAGGACTTCCGGTTGTCCCGGAAGTGGTAAGAATTTTAGTCAATTTTAAGGTTATATTCTTTTATAGGGTAAAATTTCTTAAAACTAATCAAAAATAATATTTTGCACCTAAAAAAAATTTAATATAGGCATTAATAAAAAATTTGACATTTTTTTTTCTTTTTGACAAATTTGGTCCTTTTAATTTTTTCTGACTTTAAATTTCCTTAAAAAAATATTGAACTCTAATTAGTGATGATAAATTTATATGAGTATTAAAGAATAATGTTTAGAGAATCATTTAAAATAGGAATTGTTAAAAAATATGTTTGGACTTTTTAGCTATTCGGATCAAAAGAATTCACGAAAAATAACCAAAAATTTCACTTGGGTGCAAATTTTCATATCGTCCGGCGAAAACGGGCATCGTGAAATTAATACATAACTTAGCCTATAGTTTTCCAAAGCTTCCCTAAAAATCCCAGTCTGCGATCTTTTATGGTTTAAAAGTTATGAGCATAAATGTGACAGCTTGCACAACCAGTAAGGTTAAAATTTTATACAGATGCTTGTAGGTGTTGACGGATTTCGCAATAATTTTATTATGACATATGATATAAGCATTTTACATATTTCTTGTTCTAAAACATGTTTTGTACTTAATTTAATTTATATTATTATGTAAAAATAATAATTAGTTAAGTAATGATGAACTACAATTTAATGAAACTAAATTACGGCCAAAACTATTAAAACTGCAGTTGAAATAGTTTTGGTCGAGGCTTTGCTTATCATAGTAAAAAGTCCAAAGGAAGAATTTAACCAATGAATTAAAATGTTACAAATTTTAATTCGAGCTTCATACCCCGTGTTTTGAGCTTAGGACTGTAATTTTGCTTTAATTTTCGATAGGTCGCATACTTGGTGTGAATCACAAAACGAGAACATGTTTTATAATTTATTTAATAGTATAAACATTGAAAAAGACACGTTAATACAAAACTAAAATGACGATGGACGCACGACTGTACGCATCGCTTTCTCTTACTTAACTACTACTGCGCAAAAGGCGGGACAAACCGGCTTTGGCTGACGCAACAATTATCAGTACCGTAACCAGTACAGGGCGGCACTCCACAAATATTAAAAATAATAATTATTATAAAAACTGGCCAATACATACTCCCCCCTTTGGAAGGGTTTCCTTTCAAATAAAATAAAGGTTTATACATATAACAAATATAAAACTACAAAGTATAATGCATATAAGTTAAACTAAACATTTATAGGTAATTTGCATATTTTAGCAAAAGAGCGTTTAATAATTCCACTTAAAGTTCTTATCGTTGCTACACGCACAATTCTATCTTTACCACAATGTGTTTCTATTATGCGACCAAGTCGCCACTTACATGGGGGCAAATTGTCTTCCTTTATTACAACTAGATCGCCAACCTTTAAAGAAACTGTGTCTTTCTGCCACTTGGTTCGAACTTGGAGTTCACTTATGTACTCCTTTGACCAGCGTGACCAAAAATGCTGGTGGAGCTTTTGAATATGTTGAAAGTGAGAAAGTCTTGCATCTGGAATTTCTTGTAAGTTTGGATCTGCCGCAGAAATGTAGGATCTTCCAATTAAGAAATGCGCAGGTGTGAGAGGTGATAGATCTTCAGGATTGGGTGAAAGAGAGGATAAAGGTCGGGAGTTTAAGGTTGCTTCAATTTGTGTTATTAATGTGTAAAATTGTTCAAAGGTAAGCAAAGTGTCCTGCAAAACCCGCTTAAGGTGATATTTTACGCTCTTAACACCTGCCTCCCATAAACCACCTTGATGGGGAGAGACGGGTGGTATGAAGCTCCAAGAAATTCCCTCGTTCTCGGAAAATTCCTCGATTTTTGACCCATTGTCATTTAAAAATTTACCCAATTCCTGGAGTTCGGAATTTGCTCCAGAAAAATTTGAGGCATTGTCCGAATGAATTGTTAAAGGCTTTCCTCGTCTCGATACGAAGCGGCGCAAAGCAGCAACAAAAGCCTCCGTTGTCAGGTCTGACACAACTTCTAAATGTACAGCCTTGGTACAAAAGCATATAAATAGGCTAATATAACATTTTATAACCTTGCATCCGCGTCCTTTTTTATCTTTAATATTAAAATATCCCGCATAATCGACACCTGTATTGTGAAAGGGAGGGGCTGGAAGAAGGCGCTCTGCTGGTAAATTACCCATTTTTGGGTTGGTAATTTTTGGTTTTGCTCTAAAACATGTAATGCAATTATGCACTGTCTTTCTTGCCAAATTGCGCCCAGATAAAATCCAGAATTTTTCGCGGACAGTATATAATAGCATTTGTGGTCCTGCATGGAGCGTTTTAAAATGTTCATTTTCAAAGATTAATTGTGATAGTTTATGATTACCGCTTAAAAGTATAGGATGCTTTTTGCTGTAAGTTAAATTTGCGTTTTCGAGTCTGCCGCCAACACGTATTATATTTTCGTTATCATAAAAAGGGTTTAATCGGGACAAACTACCTTTTGCTATGATTTCATTGTTTTTTACTTCAATGAATTCTTTGGTAAAGCATTCTTTTTGCGCAAGTCTTACTAATACATTTAAAGCACGTTTAAGTTCTGACGTTTTTAAAACACCGGTTATACGATTATTTTTAGACTTCAAAGAATTATTTGAATATCTTAAGCAATAAGCTATTATTCTAACTAATTTATTTAAACTGGAATAATTTTTAAAGTCAAATGGTTTATATGTTATGTTTACAACAAGATTACTCACAGTTCTCTTTTGTTCCGGCAGATTCGAAACTGAAAACGGAAAGTTTGGCCAACTGGAGCTATCTTCGGAAAGCCACGATGGACCATGCCACCAGTTATCTAAGTTTATAAGTTCTTGAGGGGCCACACCCCTGCTTAAGTGATCCGCTGGGTTGAACTGACCAGGTACAAAACGCCAATTTAATGCATTTGTCAAATTTTGAATCTGAGAAATTCTATTTGCAACAAATGTTTGCAGCAAATTTGGACTGGTCGCGATCCAACCAAGTACTATCGTAGAATCGGTAAAATAATATGTTTTTTGAATCGGCATGCTAAGGCAACTTTGAATTTTGTTTACTAATTTTGCAGCAATTAAAGCCCCGCAAAGTTCAAGCCTAGGGATAGTTAAAGTTTTAAGAGGCGAGACTTTAGATTTTGAACATATTAACTGAACAAAAGAGTCACCATTTTTATTTGTAGATTTCAAATAAACGCATGCGCCAAATGCACTTTGTGATGCATCTGAGAACGCAAGTAATTCTAGTAAAATAAAATCTTTACGAACAATTTGTCTGGGAATACGAAGATTGTTTAAAAATAATAAATTTTGACAATAATCTTGCCATTTTTTCTTTAAATTTTCAGGTAAAACTTCGTCCCATGACAGGTGTTCCTGCCACAATTGCTGTAAAATGATTTTGGCTATAACGGTACAAGGACTTAAAAGACCTAACGGGTCAAATATTTGGGCCAAATTTGATAATACTAAGCGTTTATTTACTTTAGAAGTTTTATTTATATCAGGATTTATTGTAAACATTAGGATATCTGAATGGCTATTCCAGATAAGGCCTAAGGTTTTTGTATTTTC
Source organism: Brachypterus glaber (assembly GCA_958510825.1). Lineage (NCBI taxonomy): Eukaryota > Metazoa > Arthropoda > Insecta > Coleoptera > Kateretidae > Brachypterus > Brachypterus glaber. Next base: position 21,263,435 of record OY294047.1, on the reverse strand, counting down.
ATTTAATCCTAAATTCAAAGTGGGCTCGTTTTTAGATTTTTCTATTTGTTTTTTTATGATACATGGTTCGTTTGAAATCCATTGTCTTAATGGAAAATTAGCTTGATCTAATATTTTTGTTAACTGCTCGACTATTTGAATACCCGATTCTATTGTTTCTGATCCACAGAGTAAATTATCACAATAGAAGTCGTTTTTTATTATACTTGCAATATTTGGGTAATTGTGTGTGCAATCTAATGCAAGCTGATACAAGCATCGTATTGCTAGATAACTTCCAGAAGCTGTCCCGTATGTGACCGTATTTAAAGCGTAAGTATCCAATGGTTTGGACGGGTCATCGCGCCATAGGATTTGTTGCAAACATCGTTGGTCTTGCGTAATTAATACCTGACGATAAAATTTCTCGATATCAGCACCTATAACGAAATTATGTTTACGAAAACGAACAAGAATGGAGAATAAATCTTGTTGGATGGTTGGACCTACCATCTGCAAGTCATTGATTGAAATACCGGAGGTAGATGGCGCATTACCCGCAAATACTACGCGTAATTTTGTGGTAGCGCTACTTTCCTTAATCACCCCGTGGTGGGGCAAAAAATAACTTACCGAATGAGGGTCTGGATTTTCTATTTTGGACATGTGTCTCATATTTATGTACTCATTCATGAAATCATTATATTTATTTTTAAAGGACTCATTTGTTTTAAATTTACGTTCTAACGCCAAAAATCTACGACGGGCTGTCTCACTGGAGTCACCAAGTTGAGAGATGTCACCCTTTAACGGAATATTAACAACAAACCTACCCGTTGGATCGCGCTGAACTGTTCTGACAAAATGTGCCTCACAATCTTTCTCTTCTTGGGATAAAATTTTATCATTTGGACACTCTTCCAGCTCCCAAAACCTTGCAAGCTGTTTTTGAATGTCTATAGTTTGGGTAAAATTGCATTGAACAAAATTTGATTGACTTCCTGTGTTAATTATTTGCCCAACCAGTACCCAACCTAATTTGGTATTTTTTAGCATAGGCATGTTATTTCCTAAACTATAATGGCCGTCTATTAAAAGATGCCAAAACTTGTCACCACCAATTAATATTTCAACGGGCCCCGGTATGTTATACAGGGGGTCAGCAAGTCGTTTTGAATTTGGAATTGTAATAGAATTTGTATTTAGTTTTAAATTGGGGATATTACTAGTAATTTTATTTATTACAAAACAATCAAGTGTGGTAGAAAAATTTGAAACTTTTGAATTTAAAATTATGTTACATTTTTTATTTGATTGACAAACTGAATTGTTGATCCCTGAAACAGTTAAAGCTACATCAACCGAATTTAAATTCAACCGATCAAATAAATCTTTAGTTATAAAACTTGACATACTACCACTGTCGAGAAGTGCTCGCACTGTATGCACGTTTCCGCACTTGTCTGTGACGTCAACCGACGCTGTGGATAGTAATGTTTGACAATTTGTAACTGTTAAACTCAAAACTACTTTATTTGTTTCTTTGTCAGTAATAGGCTCACTGGCCAAACTAGGCTCCGCTACCTTATCTTGCTTTTTAATATGAAGCAACGTGTTATGGTATTTGGAATGACAAACCCTACAACCCGCTGACTTACAAAATTTAGTTGAATGCCCTTTTCTTAAACAATTCATACAAATATTTAATTTTTTAGCTTGCTCAATTCTTGTAATTGGCTCAAACTTTAAAAAATCTGTACAAGAATAAATAACGTGAGATCCCTGACAAAAAATACATATGGGAGTCGTATTTGTTTGAACAAATGACTTAACGACAGATTTTTGCGTTTGCGCCCTGTTAGAACTCTTGATGTCAAGACTTTCTAACAAGTCCGCGCGTGATTTTAAAAATTTATAAAAATCTTCCAAACTGGGAGATTCATTATCGGTTTTTGACTCCTCCCACTGGCGCGCCGTGGCAGAATCTAGTTTGGTAGTACCTAGGTGTATAATCATAATGTCCCAACTTTTAGTGTCCTGGCCTAAAGATTCCAAGGACCTTATGTGTTTTGTTATTGTATCCATTAAGTTTCTTAAGTCTGATGAACATTCTTTTGTAATCGGATTTATATTAAATAAAGAACGAACATGATTTTGGATCAAAATCCGCTTATTGTCAAATCTTTGAACTAAGAGATCAAAAGCGATTAAATAATTACTTTCGGAAAATTCGAGAGAAGTTATTACTTGCAAGGCGCTCCCTTCCAGCGAGGCACGAAGGTAATGGAACTTTTGTATTGAACTAATTGAATCATTTAAGTGTATTAATGATGTGAATGAATCTTTCCATTCTAACCAGCGATTGTGATCCCCATTGAATTTTGGTAATGAAATAACAGGTAATCGAATATTTTGAAGTTGGTTAGAATTAGAAAATGTGCCCGACACTGCTTCGCTTTTAACCGATTGCGCAACCTCGTATCTTGAGGTGTTATCATTAATAAACTTTTTAGCTAGCCGAAACATTTCATAATAAGATTTTTCAAAATTGTCACGCTCTATAAATTGTTCATCAGCTTGCCCTTCTTCGGACAATACCTCAATATTAGTTTGTAACTCGTCAAACTGAGCAAAAACTTCCTGAAACCTTTCAAAACGCTGTTCAAGTTCAATAAAATTTGCGTCAAACTCTGAGTTAAGCGTGTTGATTAACTCTTCGTTTTTTGCCTGATCAGCTGTTTTTAAATCGGAATTTATTCTATTAAAAGTAACTTGAAAAACTGTAATATAATTTTTAAATGATGTGACCTTTCCTTTGTAGGTACCTCGTTTTTTGATTAAATTCCTTAATTCGGCCATTGTGAATTTGAATAAAATAAAAATAAATTTTTATAATAGGCACGAATAAATAAATATCAAATAACCACTAGTTACCTCTGAACAAAATTTTTAAATCATAAAATGTTTATTGATTTATTTCGTAAAAAAATAAAAACAAACAAAATGAAGCTACTGGTGATTATTTTGGGAAAGTAATAAAAGGATTTCTCTCACCCTGTTTTTGTAGACTCGCAAATATTTGAAAATATTTCGTTGTTGTACACTGGATTCCTGTTATCGGGAACAATGTAACGCCTAATTTGAGTGAATTCTTCTGGAACTGGCACTCGATAGGTTATTTGAAAATATTTTGATGTTGTACACTGGATTCCTGTAGGATCGGGAACAATGTAACGCTTAAATTGAGTGAATTCTTCTGGAACTGGCACTCGATATCGCGAAAATGTTTGTTTGTAGCAATTTTGACTGTTCAATTCTTCGTGAAGTGCACTCGAAATTTAACAGAAAATGCTTGTTTATAGCCGTAATTATTGTTTATTTGAGAAAAACATCAAATACTTTTTAACAGTAGTTAATATTTGTTTGAGAAAAAATAAGAGGTTTTTTCTTAGCCGTGCACTTGTATTCTGGTAAAATAGTTTTTGTAAAAACTGCACATAACTTGTGTTGACCGTCAATGACCTTTTAAAATGTTCCACTTGAAAAATGCACCCGAAATGCATTCACATCCGCGAAGAAGAACCAATGTTTTGAGCTTAGGACTGTAATTTTGCTTTAATTTTCGATAGGTCGCATACTTGGTGTGAATCACAAAACGAGAACATGTTTTATAATTTATTTAATAGTATAAACATTGAAAAAGACACGTTAATACAAAACTAAAATGACGATGGACGCACGACTGTACGCATCGCTTTCTCTTACTTAACTACTACTGCGCAAAAGGCGGGACAAACCGGCTTTGGCTGACGCAACAATTATCAGTACCGTAACCAGTACAGGGCGGCACTCCACAAATATTAAAAATAATAATTATTATAAAAACTGGCCAATACACCCCGGTTCCCGCGTTATTAAAATCTGTAAACATTTTATATTTTAGCTACCCCCCTAACACCCCCCATCTACAGCCTTTAATAACGCTAGAAACGGAGTGTGAAGTGTATGAAATTTTGTACAATTTGAGTTACATAATACTTGAACGTTGACATATTTCTTAACAAGGGCTACAAAATGGCGTACACAATAATTTTTTTTGCGCTTCCGGTTTCGCCGGAAACTAAGTTAATTTTATTTTTTTTTAATGGCAACACCTGTATATTTTTGCATTTTTAAATTCAGAAAACAATTTTACATATAAAAAAAATCAATTAATTATTTTTTTATTTATTAAAATAGCCTAATCCGACAAAAAGTGAAGTGAAAGAAAAAAAAGTACGCCATTTTGTAGCCCTTACAATAGCGTACCAAAAAGTTAAGGCCGCCCCAGGGGGGTTGGCATTTTAAAAAATGAAGTTATGAAGGAAACCCCGTTTTAAAAAATTTAAAGTAAAAAATAATTACCAAATTTTGGTTTTTACATAAAATTTTTATTTTTCCCACATTTTGCAAATAAATAAGATTTTATTTATAAAAAAATAAATCTTGTTTGTTAATAACAAAAAACGTACCAAAAAAAATAAAAAGTTTTTAAATGATTTTTTTTTAATGTAAATTTGTTTTTTGGATACAAAAATGCAAAAATATACAGGGGGTGCCATTTAAAAAAAATAATTTAAATTAGGTTCCGGCGAAACCGAAAGTACAAAAAATAATTTTTTACGCCATTTTGTAGCCCTTGTTAAGAAATATAAGCCACAAAAAATTAGCTTTCATCGGACTGAAAACAATCCCATTTTAGGGGATGTCCATGGATTGTAACTCACCCGGTATAATTATTTAATTAATTTTTAAATAAATCTAAAGGAAAACATAATATGTAAGATACTTATGTGTCATAATAAAATTATTGCGAAATCCGTCAACACCTACGCGCACCTGAATAAAATTTTAACATTACTGATTGTGCAAACTTTCACATTTATGCTCATAACTTTTAAACCGTAAAAGATCCCAGACTGAGATTTTTAGGGGAGCTTTGGAAAACTATAGGCTAAGTTATGTATTAATTTCACAATGCCCGCTTTCGCCGGACGATATGAAAATTTGCACCCAAGTAAAATTTTTGGTTATTTTTCGTGAATTCCTTTGATCCGAATAGCTAAAAAGTCCAAACATATTTTTTAACAATTCCTATTTTAAATGATTCTCTAAACATTATTCTTTAATACTCATATAAATTTATCATCACTAATTAGAGTTCAATATTTTTTTAATGAAATTTAAAGTCAAAAAAAATTAAAAGGGCCAAATTTGTCAAAAAGAAAAAAAAATGTAAATTTTTTATTAATGCCTATTAGGGTGATGCAAAAAAATTCAAAATGATATTTTTAGGGGGGCCCAAAGCTCAAATTATTCTATTTGGTGTAGAAAGAAACTAGATAAAATTTTATTAAAAATTTTTAAAATTTAGAGGTGGCTCAAAAAGCTCAAAGTTTAGAACGTTCCACGTCCTTACAGTTAGTGCATTATACCTATAAACCTGTAACCGATCTGCTTCAAATTCATATCATAGTTAGTACTACTCTATAGTACCACATTACAATATTGTAATTTAATGCACCAAATTGCACGCCGCGAGCTTATTTTTCAACATGTCGTAATTTACTTATTTTTTAAGCTATTTTATTGATTAAAAGAGTTTTATAAAATTTAAAATTATTTCTTTTTAGGGCAATTAAAAGTTTTTTAAAATTCTTATTATTTGACCTATTTTTATGAATATTTAAAATAGCCTACACTAGCAACAAACGACAAATTATTAATTTTTTTTTTTTTTTGAAGGGAATAATAATTTAAGATTTTTATTTTTTTAGTTAGTTACAACACATTTCTATATTTTAAAAATTAGTGGTATTATTTAATTATAATATATATTTCCTATAAATAAAAGAGTCTGAAATCCTTCAAAAACAACGAAAAACGACTAAAAATAGCATATTTAAGACTCAATTTTGCTCCAATAGCTTAAGTGTGTGAGAAATAAGGACCATAACTAATTAGTTCTAAGTGTGCTTTTTAAAAGTAAAAAACATAATTTGGCCAATGCAAAACATACACCGTTTTTAAAACCTTTTAAAAAATCAACTATTGAAATTTATGCCTTAAAATAGGATTTTTCGAAATTACTTCCAATATCAATTACAGTAAACAGGGCATTAAAAATGACAAATATCAACCTTATTAAGTTGTAAATAAGTAAGTGTAATTATATTTGTCATCTCTGGATAAATTTAGGTTTTTGGGAAATCATTTTACGCGACCTTTAAGGCTAAAAAACCCTTGGTAATTTGTAGTTCGATCTGATTACATATTTTGTCATTTGATCTTACAAGTCAGGCATAAAAACCGGCAGACTAACATCTCTACTCTAAATTTCTCTACTCTCTAACATCCCTACTCCATAACATCCCTACTCCGTAACATCTCTACTCCATAACATCTCTACTCCGTAACAACTCTACTCCACACTATATGCACTTTATTAGCCACTTAATAATAAATGAGCAGTTCAAAGAACAAAGAATCTTCTTCTTCTAGATTATTTTATTTTTTTCCTAGAAAACGTTTATCTTTAAATGCAAATCTAGAACAATCATAAATGAATTATTCTAAAAGCAACAATGACCGCGTACTCTTAACATGCACTAATATGTAAGTAATTAATAAACTGAATTCATTTTTGACAATGACTTAGCATGACAAATATTCTTTTGAGTTAAGACAAGTGGCTAATCGAGTGTCTATAGTGTGGAGTAGAGTTGTTACGGAGTAGAGATGTTATGGAGTAGAGATGTTACGGAGTAGAGTTGTTGTGGAGTAGGGATGTTAGGGAGTAGAGAAATTTAGAGTAGAGATGTTAGTCTGCCTAAAAATCGACAGATAATTTTTTAAGCAGAAATTTATTTTTTTGCATTTAAAATTCACAATAAAAAAATCCAATAAAAAATATTCAGAAAAAAACTATTATTTTTTTGATAAACCAAGACTCTCTTAGCAATTATCTGTCATAGTACGGGGAAAGCATTATTATTATTATTATTATTGTTAATATATTATGTATATGACATATGAGCCATAATACCCAGGTAGGAGTTTTGAAAATATAAATATAAATAAAATAAAAATAATAATAAAATATTAACCTTTTAAATATATGACATATATTTATAAAAAACATTAATATACTAAAATTGTTTTATTTTTTTTTTGCAGTTATTCGGTTTCCTATGCAAGAAATATATATTTTTTAACATATTCTCCCACTTTTAACCGTTTTGAGCCACCTCTAAATGTTAATATTTTTGGATAAAATTTTACGTAGTTTCTTTCTAAACCAAATAAAGTAATTTGAGCTTTGGGCCCCCAAAAAATTCCAAAAAATAAAAAAATGTGCAATTTTTTGCATCACCCTAATGCCTATATTAAATTTTTTTTAAGTGCAAAATTATTTTTGATTAGTTTTAAGAAATTTTACCCAATAAAAGAATATCAATAACAAAAAAGTAACAGCAAAAAGTGAAATAGTAGAAGTATTAAATGAACATTTTTCATCCATTGGTAAAAAAATTGCTGAAAATATACCCAACACCGATAAGGAATTTAAAGAAGAGGAAAACGAAAATACCATCGACTTAAAACCATGCAATGTAGAAGAACTTCATGAAATCATAAAAAACATTAAATCTGATGCATCAGGGCATGATAACATCACAAAAAAGGATTTAATCAGTGTATTCGACATAATTCAGGAAAAGCTAGTTTTCCTAACAAATAAAACTTTAACCAGTGGAGAATTTCCGGCTGAATTAAAAATATCCCGAATAATTCCCATATACAAGAGCGGGCCAAAGGACGACATGGCAAATTATAGACCCATATCTATAATAAGTATATTTTCGAAAATAATTGAAATAGTTCTAAAAAGAAGAATAACTGACTTTATAAAAACAACATTTAATTTTCATTTATCCCAGTTTGGATTCCAAGAAAATTCAAGTACCTTAGGAGCAACAACCGAGTTATTGGAACATGTGCACACTGAACTAAATGAAAATAAATATGTGATCCTAGTTTTTATAGACTTACAAAAGGCGTTCGACACAGTGGACATACCTACACTATTAAGAAAACTGCGTTCAATGGGATTCAAAGGTAAAATTTATAAACTCTTGAAACGTACCTTGAAATGGTTTAGCGAGTGACAAGACTGAGGTAAACACGGGTGTGCCGCAGGGGAGTGTACTTGGCCCACTTTTATACTTACTTTATGTTCACAGCTTGCAATATTTAGGACTGAAAGCTAAGTATATTACCTTTGCGGATGATACTGTGCTTATTTTTAGTGACAAGGATATAAATATATTGATAAATAGAATAAATTCAAATTTAAAGTTATATTCTCAGTGGCTGTGTAAAAATAGACTTAGTATTAATGTAGACAAAACTGTGTTTATGCTCATAAAACAAAAATCTAAACCTAGTCCTCAAAATGTAAACATAATTTTTAATAACACTAGTCTGAAACAAGTTAGCGATTACAAATACCTGGGACTTTGTATAGATGATAAACTTAACTGGGAAAAGCACATAGCACATACCATAAAAAAAATGGTACCACTAATAGGAACCCTATTCAGATGTTCACACTATTTAAATACAAAATGTAAAAAAATTATTTATCATAGCTTAATAGAAACAAACTTAAGGTATCTGATACCATGTTGGGGAAGTGGACCAGTTTTGCATGTGACTCGACTTCAAATAATCCAAAATAAAGCTATTAAAACAATATTTGGATATAACCGCTTAACCAATACCAGCTTGATATATATTGAGACAAAGTTTTTAAATATTAACAAACTTTTACAATTTGAATCCATTAAACTGATCCATGGTATAATAAATGGAAATATAAAAAACAATCAAAAACTGGAATATTCAAGTGGTATACATGATCACTGTACTAGGGGCAAAGACTCTATAAGGAACCCCCTTCGAAGAACATGCAAAACACAAACTTTACCAATATTTGTAGCCACAAACTTCTTTAATAAAATACCAAAAAGCCTGAAAATTGTAAATAATAAGACAACATTTATTAAATTACTAAAAAAACATTTAATGTTTTCATAAAATAGTACTAATAGTAGTAACTACAATGCAATAAAATTGTGATATTATGTATTTAAGTTAAAATTGTGATATTCAAAATAAGCAGTATTATGTAGTTTTTATATTTAGGTTTAACAGTTAGCTTAACAACTCATATATATTAAATTGTATTATAGGCCTTGATACCAGTTTAATAACTGTTTAAAGGTCATTTATAAATTCGTTTAAATAAAATAAATAACCTTAAAATTGACTAAAATTCTTACCACTTCCGGGACAACTGGAAGTCCTGAAAGGGTTATACCATACCAAAATACGCCTTTTATAAAACTAAATAAATTACCCAAATTTCATTTAAAACCATCAACAGTTGTAGAAGATATTGAATTTTGACCGCTAATGCCTACTGTGCGGCGGTGTTTTTGTAAATTTTAGCCAGGAGCGGCGGCACGCCACCCCACGAAAAATTTACGACGGCGCGCAGTCGTCGATGCCGCGGCGCTGCTAAAATTATTTTTTTAAGAAAATTTTTAGGAAAAATGTTAAAATAATTTTAAAGCTTCACCAAATGAATCATTTTAGTTATTTTCAGACGGAGTTCTGCGCCACACCGTAAATTTGGCGGCGGAGCACTATACATATTTTATTTATTTATTTTGTACAAAGAGTTTACAATTTAAAGAAATATTACTTAAAATTACTTACAGGTACTACTCCATAGGATTGTACATTTTATAGTGAACAATAAACCCCTTTCGGGGTTTGTGCGTACACTCCAATTTCTTATAATACAATTAAAATTTATTATATTATGTGATTTGTTTTATGTCATGTCCGAAACCAATATATTTTTGAACAAATTTCTTCATAATTTTCAATTACCCATTCTTCAAACTTTTTCTTAATTTTATGGTATTGTCTATTTTTTAAGTTTTCGGGCATTATATTTATTATTTTAGGTACTATATATGTATAGTGCCTTTGTGATGCTGCAAAAACAGTTTTAGGAAGTACTAAATGTTGGTTAGTAATAGATCTTGTTACTGTATCATGTGATACAGGTTGAAATGTATTACTGTTCTTATAGTGAAGTTTGATTATATTTTGTATATATAACTGTCTAACATTCATTAATTTAGCTTCTTTATATACTTCATTTGTACTAAATAATTTTTCTTTAAACAACATTATTCTCAATAAATAATTTTGGGTAAAAAAAAGTGGACCTAGTGTAGTATTGCATGCCGCCCCCCATACCGTTATTCCATACGAAATAACTGACTGTGCTAGTGCAAAATATACTTGTTTTAGGATAGAGGGTGAAACAATTTGCCTGAGTGCATAAAATTTATAGAGGGTTTTTCGCAGGAGCTTGTTAACGTACTCTATATGGATGTGCCATTTCATGCATTCGTCTAGGTATACTCCCAAATATTTAATACTATCTGTTTGCTTGATATGAGCACAATCACATTGTATTGTAATACACTTTTCGTTATGTATTTTTATTATGTTTTTAGGAATACCCCTAGAAGTCCATGAAAAAGCAATAAAATTTGATTTATCTGTGTTTAAAGTTAGTAAATTGGTGTCAAGCCAGATTTTTACTAACTTCATTATTTTTTCAGACTTGTCGAAGGCCTCCTTCCAGTTCTTTTCTTTATTAATATAACTGTATCGTCAGCGTAGCATACGATTTTGACTTCGTCACTAATACTCAATAAACTATTCACATATATTAAAAATAGGACAGGTCCCAGAACGGTACCCTGTGGAACACCGCAGTCAACTGTCTCCTCACAACTAAAAGTATTTATTATTTTAACTTTTTGTCTCCTTTCTGTTAGATAAGATTTAAACAAATTGTATACGATTCCTGTTATACCTATGTTACATAGTTTAGACAGCAGACTGTGGTGGTCCACAGTATCGAAGGCCTTTGACAAGTCTAAGAAAATTGCTAATGGTTTGAAACCTTCATTTAAACTTTTTATTAAAAACTCTGTCACGTCGCCAACAGCGTCTCCAGTACTACAGCCCCTCTTAAATCCAAATTGAGCATTAGAAATAATTTTGTTTTTATCCAGATGCTTCCACAGTCGATTTTTTATACATTTCTCAACAAATTTACTTAAAGCACTTGTTAGAGCTATTGGTCTATAATTACAAGCTTCGTTCTTATCACCAGCTTTATGCAGAGGTATGACTATTGCGCATTTAAAAATTGACGGGAATACTCCTGTACTGAAAACACTGTTGGCAAGGTGTTTTAGAGGCTTAAAAAGTTGTTTTATGTTACTTTTTATTATATTTACTGATATTCCATCCCCCCCACTAGATGCATTATTTTTTAGCGATTTTATTTCGTTTAAGATTTCAGTGTCAGTCATTTGTTCAAGAGTCATAATGTCTCTGCACATCATATTATCATCAAGTTTTTGTTCTGGTGTATGTATTTTCTGAGCAAGGTTCCTACCCACTTTACTAAAATATTCATTGAAAACATTAGCTATACCCAGAGAATCGCTTACCCCTTTACCATGTACATTTTTTATTTTATTTATTTTTTGCGTATCTTGTCCCCCTCCAGTAATTTCATTTATAGTCCCCCAAATTTTTTTTGGGTCATTACCGTGCCTTTCAATAATACTTTTATAGTATTGTGTTTTTTTTCAGTGATAATTTTATTTACTTTATTACGAAAGATTTTATAAACATTTAGAGCTTCTACATTTTCGGGGTCAGCAGATGATATTTTTTTTAGTAAGTCCCTTTCCCTTATGTAATCTAGAAGTTCTTGGTTCATCCAGGGTTTAATTAGTTTTTTTTTGCAACGAATTTTAACTAAGTTTGTACTTTTTTTTATACAGTCATTAATTTTACCTATCAGGTCCTCAGCAATTTTGTTGGGGTCATTACACCCCAAAGTCCCCTCCCAAACCACCGCGCTCAGTAATTTAGAAAATTTTGTTTTATCAAATCTGTCTACAAATTTATTTTGTTTTGTTTTTTGTAATTCAGTTTTTGATATGTCTATATTTAGTAGTATTGCAAAATGATCTGTAAGGCTGCTTTTTAAGACTATCGAATTAATTTTATGACTATTATTTTTATTTTTTAGGTCATTTTTGACAAAAAAATGATCTAGACAAGATTTTTTTTGCTTTCTATTATCTATTCTCGTAGCTTTGTTAATTTTTGGTATGTACCCCTTACTACCCAATACATGTACATATTCGCTGACAATTTCGTTTCCAGAGTCCAACAGGTTGATGTTTATGTCGCCAGTAAAGATTTCTACTGGGCAAACATCAACATCACTCTGAAGAAGCTCCCAAAGATCAGTAATATACTGTTCGGGTGGTAGGGATGGGGACCTGTAGTGCGCAATGACGCCTATGTTAAGTCCACTCTTTGTTACTTGTACTCTAAGAAACCTAGAATTATTTATTTTAATAACTTTTACATCATTAATAACGTTATTTTTTGCATAAATGACAGTACCATCACATTTATTTATATTACTATCATTGTAATACATGCTGTAATTATCTATTTTATATACCGTGTATACATGTATATACCAGCGGCGGCATACACGCACACCTCTAGTTGACTAGAGACTAGACTAGTCAGACCCCAGTTGAAAGTTGAAATATTTTTTCTGTGACCATGTGATATTATGAGGGATAATTTTTGATTTTTCCAGTTTTGTCCAATTTTGTCCAATTTTGTCCAGTTTTGTCCAATTTTATCCAATTTTGTCCGGTTTTGTCCACCGGCCTGGACAATTTAAAAAAAAATGTACTTTTTCACAACCCTGGTTACGCATTTGCAAATAGTATCTAATTAAAAATAATATTCCGCATATGCGAATAGAAACGAATTAATATGTTACGCATATGCATTGCATATGCAATACAAAACGAGTTAAATTTAAATAGCAAATGCAAATTAAAACAGGTTAACTAATTGAAACGAATTGAAATGGATTAATATTGACAATTTGGTGCAAATATAATAATTCAAACTAATTCAAATGGGTTAAAAATGTTTTATTGTTTATCCATTTGAATCTGAAATTTTTTATAGGGTGGAGTTTGTACAGCTTATCCTATGTAACAAATTATCAACTTTGTTACATTTCTCACTATTTTGTAAGGGGATTTCTTCCTCACAATTTATATTTTTGTGTTTCAAACCAAAAAAAGAACATTTGTAATTTAGTCGAGATTTTACTTTTAAACTAACCCTATTGAAAATAACGGATCTGCGCGGGTATAACTGGTCCATAACTGGCCTTGAGCGCAAGCTTGAGCGGGTGAATTTTATCTGCTCGTGACCCCCTTGCCTTTTAAGATGTACAGATGTATATTATTTTGTTTTGTTTTCAACATTTCTAAAACAATTGCCTGCAGCAGTGAAAATGCTTACGGTTAATACAATTATATTTAAAATATTTTATAAATAATTTTAATTCATTTTAAAAATTCTGACGCGTTTGGAAAATGATTTATAAAAGTTTTTGCCTGCAGAATAATAACATGATGAGCCGAGTCCGAGCACCGGCCATAAATTTTAATTAAACTGTTTTATAAAACAGTTTTTTAATTTTAAGGTGTTTAGAAAATTAGTGTCATTAAAAATTCTATAAATTTTCGCCTGCAGTGCTATACACTAATAATTGACAATAAGGTGATACAACAATTTTAGTTGATATATTCTATTCAATAATTTGCATATCTGTATCTTAGAAATGCAAAAGCTGAATATTTCTCCAGTGCTCCAGTGCTTAAGATGATGAGTAACTTTTAGAGGTTTCCTCTGGCCACTTAACGTTTTATGAATAATTTTCTTTTTAAATTTTTGGTGTTAACTTGATTGCCAATAGTCTGATATCATAATATTAATAGATTTTATAAAATAATTGCATATGAAATTCTGAAAAATACAATACCTTAGTACATCTAAAAACCTATGTATTTTTCAACCAAAATACAATGATAAACTATTTTAAATAAACTTGCAATCAACATAACCAATATATTTTTGATTACCTATCTATTATTTTACCTATGCCTATCTATAAGTGAATCTATAAAAATCATTTTATCAGCTCAGCACAAGGAATTATTACATTTTAGATGGTTCAATATAGTTTAGTTAGTTATCATCATACTTTACAAAGGGCTATATTTTTTTTACGTTACATTTAGGTGGTAATTAATTTGAAACGCACCTGTTCATCAGCCATTTTCGGTTTTTAACATTGGGTTTTAGATTATTTTAGTAGTTGCGTTTATTATTTTTCCAATAAAATGAGAAAATCCAACTTCTTTTAATTAATTTACGTTCACTCACACACACAACTAGCACTCAAAAACATAACGCAAAATTACACCGGTGCTGTCCTCTAGGAGGCCACAGATGCAAGGTTAAGGGCGCGAATTTTAACTGCAAATTGCAAAGTGCTATCTGCATCTCAGATTATGGATTTAATTTTTGTAATACTCACTGTTATCTTATTTCGAGATAAGAAAATCATAATCCAAATTTCATATTATTACTATTAAATTTCCATTAAAATTTGCGGCGAACATTTAATTTTTCTTTCTAGTGGAAAAAATCAAAATAAAGAAAAAAACATAAAAATTTCTTACCATCATATAAATATTATGTAATTTAAATAAGGCCTTTAAATCAGGCCTATTCACATGTTGTATATATTTTTTGCATGTACCATACAATATACAATATTTGTGTATTTTTTAAACCATAAAAATGTATATCTCGTAGTCTGTAATGGATGAATTCGGATAAAGCAATTTGACCGTCCTGCCGTCTGCCGGGCGCGTGAATGAAGCTTAAAAAAGGTTGAGTAAAAAAAAACTACACTATGAAAAATCACGTAAATCTCAGCTAGCTTCGCACAGTTATCTGACAGATAAAAAGGTTAGGTATCTGTCAAATTTGTTTACTTTTATAAAATTTATAATAATAATGAATGTTAATCTTCAGTTGCTTTTCATCCGTGAAACGAGTAAGATGTACTTTCGGCAGGAATTAGTAATACGTTAAGCGCGTTTAATTTTCTAGCACCAAGTATTAGTTATTTATTTTTTTATTTGCTATCTTAGGGCCATTTGCACCAATGATGATTTAACTTTAAACTTGAATTAAGTTGACGGCCGACCAATCAGAACGCAACATTTCTAACTTAAACTCGGTTTAGCTGAGATAATCCCAGACCAAAAGTTGGTGCAAGTGGCCCTTAGATATGCCCCAGAATCGATTTTATATATTTTATAGTGATTGTATGGAAGATGTGCAGTAAAATGACGAACATGTGATTATATTGGAGTAAGAAGGGAATTTTATGTTTTTCAATCATTTATAATGCTGATAAATTTTGATTTGGAAGCAACCCACGTATTCGCGTGAACCAAAAAGTGAACCTAATTCATAGTCTACTATGATTAAAGCAAATTAAATGCAATCCGCAATGCATATGTGAAGTTAGCTGGATTGGTAAAAACTAAGTTAAAAAATCCCTAAATCCAGATTTTTTTTGACGGTATGCTATGAAGTGTCAAATAGAATGTGATTATTTTGAATTTTCCGTTGTAAATTGTATTTGTGCTGGTTAAACTTATACGGATTTATATTAATTATTCAGATAATGGTATTTAAGTGTTTTGTTTGTATTTGTAAAGGAAAAACAGCTTTAAAAATACTAAGTTTCTGACATAAAACGGAAAACTTGGACTGCATCTTGACAATAAAATAAATAAAAAGGTAAGTTTTTCTGGCTTTTATAATGGAAAGATTGTTGCATAATTTTAATCTTTTAAGTTAACTGCAGATTTAAAAAAGATACTTTTAAGTGTCATTCGTATCTCTTCAGCCTTTTTGTGCTGGTTAAATTTACCATAGAAGTTAATAATTTAAAATATACCGATATTTTAATGGAAATAATGAACAAAACCACCTTGGCTGCGCTACTCATGTAGTGTCATTATGTATAAGTCCAGTAATGGTTCAGGCAAGGTGTCCTTTAAGGATGAAGACTATCAATAAGAAAATACTATTATTACAGTGAAAAATTAGTGCAAAACTGTTTCTGAAATGAATATTTATGAGCTAGAGAGTCTACATGAAAAGCCGACTAGCGTGAGTTCGATTCTCACTGGCGCTGATTTGCCTTTTTCAGTTAATTAATAATTGAAATAGGTGAAGTGGACATTCCCTATAAACTGGTTCAAAAATCAGTTAAAGCTGGTGGTTCCATTTACCACTAGCCCACACCAGTCCTGGACTCAGGGGCTGCTTAATTAAGTAGAATAGTATGAGGTTAAACAAACATGTATGTACTTAGGTATAATGTTGGAGATAATATCATCTCTATTTTTTTTTAAAATATACCTATTATGCCATTCATTATACATTAATAATGTACTTTAAATTAACATTATACACACTATTTTCTTTTAAATATTCTTCGATTTATACATATATTTTTTTGTTTTGTAAGTACAAAGACTATAACAGTGTTGTAATAATAAATCATATATTCAAGTTTAAGCAAATAAAAACAATGTATATTTATTTATTTGTACACAATACTACATAATGTATATTAGCTATAGCAAACAGAAACAATCTAAAATCCTTTTTTTGCACAGAAATTCCCTAAAATATTGAATTGGTAGTAGAATTGGGTTATACGAGCCCAAAAAAGTAAACTTTAATTATATGCTTTTCGTTATTGCTTATAATTTGGGTATTTTTTAAGAGAGACTTATTAACTTTTTTATTTTCCCAAGCTTTGGAGTTCTATAGTTATAATGCCATGCTCAAAATCCAGTGTCGGACTAAGGGGGCCCCGGGGCGATAACAACTCAAAAAGCAGACCATTTTCTCACTTTTTTACGTGTTTTCTTAGTATTTTATCATGGTTAAAAATGTATTTTTGTGTTAAATTTCTACAAAGCTGTACAAGTTATATGTTAGACCTATTCTAGAATATGCCGAAAGTGTCTGGAACCCTTACTATGCAAAAGATATAGATCTTCTCGAGGGAGTACAAAGAAGGGCGACTAAAATTCCACCAGAATTAAAACATTTGCCGTACTTAGAACGCCTTTCTCATATGAAACTACCCACTCTGGAAGCAAGACGATCTCGTGGAGACCTTATCCAAACCCATAAGATACTCAGCAGCTACTACTCAGTCGAACTTAGCATATTCCAGCTTAATAACAATACCAACTTGCGAGGTCATAGCAAAAAACTTTATAAAGAAAGATGCTCCAAATTACCCAGAAAAAATTTTATTGTTAGCAGGGTCGTTTACCAGTGGAATGCTTTGAGTGAAGACACAGTGGGGGCAATGTCTCTTAATCAGTTTAAGAACAGAATGGATAGGGATTTGGACAGGGTCAGAAGACAATGGGTACACATTCCTTCCTAGTTTTATCTGTGATAGTTATATTTTTATCTCGTTTTTGTGATTTTATTTTTAATTTTTTAATATTTTATTTTTTAATATTTAATGTTTCATATTTATTTTTATTTTTTTCTTTTTTTACATTTGTTTTTATATTTTTAGAATTTCATATTCACTTTATTTATTTATTTATATACTTGATATAGATACAGTTTCATCGGCTATGCCGCTCACTGTTTGTAATAATAATAATAATAATAATTAAATTTAGTATCAGCTTTTGACTGAACTTGACAAAAATTTTTTTTTTTTTTTTTTATTTATTTTTATTTATTTTTTATTTTATTTATTTATCCATACGGGAAACCCCCATTACAGTAATAATTTACAAAATATGTATAAAATTAACCTAACAAATATTTTAATAATTAAATAATAATAATTTAATTTAATCTTTGAAAAGAAAAATAACAAAAAAAGAATATATTAAAAGAAAATTAACAAATAATATAATACTATAATATAATAATAGTATATCACAATAAAACAATAATAAATTTTAATTTATTAGTATTACCTTATTAAGATCACAGGTTTCAGTCAAGCAAGTCTTTTTAAATGATTCCTAACTATATTCCTAAATCTATTAGATGAATCTGCAAACACATCTAAAAAAGTATGGTCATTAATAAAACGTAAAGCACAATTCCATGGGGAATTAAATAGATAATTCCTATGAAATATATTTATATAAAATATATTTACTGTGTTACGCGTATTAACAAAAGGAACATTGAATTGTAAACCACCCAACAATTCAGAACAGTTCACTTTGCCAACCGCAATGTTTTGTATAAGACAGACATTTAAAAAGGTTCTGCGAGATTCTAAAGTCATCAGACCAGTCACTTCACGTATTTCTTCATATTGATGATCAGCCCTAAATATATTTAATCTAAAAGCAATATACCTTAAAAATTTGTTTTGGGTTCTTTCTACACTATCAATATATATGTTATAGTGAGGAGACCATATTATTGTAGCGTATTCTAAATTTGACCGGACAATTGATTTATATAGAATAATCAGCGAATTTGTAGAAAGTTCCTTACAACTCCTAAAAATAAATCCTAATAGCTTATTAGCTTTACCTTGAATTAATTGAATATGCTTAGCGAACGTAAAATTTTCAACTAACGTAATACCAAGATCTTTAACAGACTGACAATAACTTAAAGGCTGACCATCCAAAACATATAAAGAAGGAATTCTGACCCTAGTTCTATAAAAGCTAATAAAATTACATTTTTTTACATTTAATAAAAGGCCATTTCTCACAGACCAATTGTGTATAGAAGTAAGGTCTAATTGTAGCAATCTTACATCCTCCATAGATCTAATAAATCTAAAAAACTTCATGTCATCTGCAAATATCAAGGCTCCCGACCAAATCAGGTACGAAATAATGTCGTTAATAAACAGGCAAAAAAGAAGCGGTGCCAAATGGGAACCCTGGGGTACACCAGAAAGCACCAATATTTCAAAAGAGAAAAAAGTCCCAATCCTTACCGATTGTTTACGACCTGTCAAAAAGCTTAAAAGCCAATTTAATAAACTTTCATTAAATCCTAACTTCCTAAGTTTATATATTAACATTATATGTATGACCTGATCAAAAGCCTTAAAAAAATCAATGTAGATAACATCAAGTTGCCATCTATTTTCAAGGGCTTTCTGTATCTGTGAGAAAAGTAATAAAAGATTAGTTGACGTAGACCTCCCCGAGAAAAACCCATGCTGTTCGTCAGAAATAATATTTCTACAAGACCATCGCAACTGATCATACACCAGGCTGTCAAACAGCTTGGGTATACTGGATTGGTTACATACACCCCTGTAGTTTTTAATGTCACTCCTATCACCCGACTTAAAAATTGGTATTATGTAACTTCTTTTCCAAATATCAGGGAAGATGCACTGTTCTATTGATTTATTAAACAACAATAATATCGGGTGTGAAATCGAACAAATGCAATTTTTAAGCAAAGTGTTAGGAATGCCATCAGGGCCACAGGAGAATTTATTGGGTATTTTCTGAATTTTATTGAACACATCCATAATGTCTAATCTTAAAAAACCTATGTTGCTGGCAAATATAGAATCATTTTCAACAGGTATATCAACAGTTCTATCAGTATAAACTGAAGAAAAGTATTTTGCAAACAGTTTAGAAATATGTTCAGGAGAATCCGCAGATTCATTTTCAAAGTACATAGAATTTGGTAAATTAAAAGTAGACTTTTTTTTATTAACATATTTCCAAAATGTTCTTGGCTCCTGAGCAATTTCATAATTAATATTATTTATATACCTGTCAAAACATTCTTTAGTTAATTGCTTACATCTAGCTCTCAAAACTGAAAACGATAGATAATGCTCCCGAAGCTTGGTTGACTGATATTTTTTATGAGCCACTTTTTTCTCTTTAATTATATTTCTTAGCTCAGAACTGAACCAAGAGGGAAAGTTAGACGTTCTAAATCTTTTTAAAGGTACATATAAGGCTATTCCCAAATAAATAATATCATAGAATTTTTCACAAGCTTCATTCACAGAAAGATTACTGAGCATATGTTCCCAGTCATGAGAGGAAATGTAAGCATTAAAACCTATAAAGTCAGCCTGTTTATATTCATAATAAAAGTCAACGTACTCCAATTTTTTCTCAATTTTTGTAAAATAATTTGAATCTAAAGAAAAACTATATGAAATATGGTGCAAGCTATTATTAAAAAGCGGATCCATCGCACTTGTTACAATTAAATCACTTAAATTAGTAAAAACAAGGTCTAAAAAAATATTTCTGTTATTTGGGATCTTATTCACCTGGAACAAGTTAAGAGAGTTAAAATCGTCTGCAATAATATGAGCTGAAGAATTACGATTGCAATTTACATTAATTATGTTATTCTGAATGTCCCAAATAGCGTCAGGCAGATTATAATCACCACAAACAATGAAGTTGTGATTGCTATATCTGTTTAAAATATCTTGCACACATATTGTATGACTCTCGTACATTGCCATACCAGAGTTGGGTGGTATGTAGATTACTCCTAAAACAAAACTGACATTACAATAGGTGAACGTAACAAAAACTTGCTCAACTGTCACACAGCTGATCTTAACTATTTTAGCACCCAAAATCATTTTTATTGCAATTAGAACCCCACCCCCCTTTAACTTACTACTAGTGTTACAATTTCTATCACAGCGAAATATATTATAATTATTGAGATCCAATTCACCATCCTGAAAATTGAAGGCATAACAATGTTATGATAACATGCTTTATTATAAAACACAAATATAATTTTTTTTCTTTTAAAAATAAAAAAAGTAAATTTTGAAAAATCGAACAAGTGATTTTTTTTATTCATATAAATTGTGCGCTAAGGATACTGAAATACCTAAACGCTATTGTTTTTTTAAATAAATGCGATTTCAGGGGGCGCCTGGCAAAAGGTTGGGGGCGCTTTGACTTTAGTGACATACTTTCTGTTATTGCTTATAACAAGGAAATATTTTAAGAGAGCATTATGAACTTGTGTTCTACTAAGCTTTAGAGTTCTACAGTTTTAATGCTAAGCTTAAAGTTCAGGGCCGAACTAAGGGAGGGCGGCCAGGGGCGATAACAGCTCGAAAAGCAGACCATTTTTTCCTTTATAAACACAAATATATTTTTCCAGGTAAAAAGATGGTCTGCTTTTTGAGTTG
The DNA here is from genome assembly GCA_958510825.1 of Brachypterus glaber. Taxonomy (NCBI): domain Eukaryota; kingdom Metazoa; phylum Arthropoda; class Insecta; order Coleoptera; family Kateretidae; genus Brachypterus; species Brachypterus glaber. The sequence continues at coordinate 21,242,119 of OY294047.1, read as the reverse complement.
TTATTGTAGATGATTGTGAAGGATTCTGGAGGATTGCAGATGATTGTGAAAGAATGAATTGTCAAGGATTGTTGGATAGGTGTACAAGGATTGTCCAATAAATAAACCCCTCGCTGCAACTAAAGCTTAATAGAACACAAGTTCATGATGCTCTCTTAAAATATTTCCTCGTTATATTATATATAAGCGATAACGGAAAGTATTTGACTAAACGATAACGGAAAGTATGTCACTAAAATAAAAGCGCCCTCGCCCTTTTGCATGGCGCCCCGAAAAATCGCATTTATTAAAAAAAAAGCGTTTACGTATTTCAGGACACTTAGCGCACAATTTAAGTGAATGCCAAGATGAATAAAAAAAAAGTTCACTTTTTTTAATTTTTCAATATTTACTTTTTTTATTTTTAAAAGGAAAAATAATTATTTGTGTTTAATAATAAAACATGTTATGCCTTCAATTTTTTATTAAGTTCAGTCAAAAGCTGATAATAAAGTAATTGTAGAAATTTAACACCAAAATAATTTTTTACCATGGTAAAATAGTAAGAAAACAAGAAAAAAAAGCGAAAAAATGGTCAGCTTTTCGAGTTGTTGTCGCCCCTGGCCGCCCCCCTTAGTCCGACACTGGATTTTGAGCATTGCATTAAAACTGCAGAACTCTAAAGCTTGGGAAAATACAAAAAGTTAATGAATCTCTCTTAAAAAATACCCAAATTATAAGCGACAACGAAAAGAATAATATGCATAATATATTATATGCTTTAATTATATATAATTAAAACCAAGGCGCCCCCACTATTTTGCTCGGCGCCCCCTGAAATCGTAACCGATTTTCAAAATATCATTTATATACGTAATCCCCACACCCTAGTCCACGATTTAAATTTTTCGGGAGATGAATCCGAAAAAGTTTACTTTTTTGGGCTATATTTGTAGTAAAATACACTGTCCAGTAAAAGAGCTTTCCCATTTTTCAGCTCCGCGCGTAAAATGGATTTTTTATTGTCAGATTCAGTTTTAGCAACCTTAAAAATATACCAATTTTCACCCCACATTCTAACTCCACCCCCCGGCCCCTTAGGGGGTGGAGTTAGAATTTTTTTATTAACTGATTCTCTTTCAGCAACCTTAAAAACCCCAATATGCCAATTTTCACGAAAACTACCCCCCGCCCCTTTGGAGTGATTAAAATTTTTTTATAATCAGATTTAATTTAAGCAACCTCAAAAACCCCTATATAGCAATTTTCAAATTTTTCTAAAAAAAAATAATTTTCCCCATTTGCCCCCCTTGCTGCACCCCAATCATCAAAAACAATCCCGAACGAGAACTTTTGGTAACATACCTGTATGCCAAATTTCAAGTCTCTAGATTAAAGCGTTCTTAAGTTATCGTGCACATATTTCTCGGACAGACCGATCGACTGAACATTTTTTTTGGTCGAAATTGATTTATATCGACATAAAACGCCATAAGACGCAAAAAAAATTGAAAATTTTTGTACAAAATTTTGAAAATTTTCAAAATGGGAAAGCAAAATGGCCAGATGCTAAATTTCATAACAAAAAAACAATTCTTTATCGAGTTAACCTGGGCTAGATGATGAAATCCACAAGGAAAACATTCCATAACTGGTGGTAATCAGGGGTGCTCCAAAGCGATTTTATGAGGGGGGGGGGGAGAGCAAACATTTCCCAACTAATTATTCAGAAATTTCACAACTCCAAAAAAAAGTTTTTACCCCCTAAAAATTTAAATGACTAAAAAAAAGTCCTCACCTCTGAAAAAATACAGCAATTTTCTACTCTAAAAAAAAATATTTACGCCTCCCGAAAATTTTTGATGACTTAACATTCCCAACTGTGCTATGCTCCAAACTTTGTCAACTTTGAAAAAATACCCTACTATACTATCCAACTTTCTACCAATTTACCAAAATTTACCACTCAGTTTCCTAATTTTTTCACTGATTTTCCCAACTGAACACTGGATTTTTCCAACTCGAGCATGATGGGTGGCGCCCCCCATTGGGGCACCCCTGGGGTAATTCAAAAAGGATCTGAAGGAATAAATAAATAGTTTTGGACATTTATCGAGACATTTCTAGGCCTAAAGGTACATACAAATAAAAAGGTCCCTTTTTATGTGTACTCACATTTGTTTTTTGCACAGCTGAACATCACAGTTTCTAAATTCTTACATTTCTGCACCAGTTATGCATGCAAAACAATAATAGCATGATATGCTATTATTGTTTTTTTTTCTATTTAATTTTTCTGAAAAACGATTTTTTTTTAATTTTAACCTCATTGACAAGACAATCCTAGCTAAGAACTTTTGATAAGAAATAGGTGGTCCAAATTAGAAGTCTTAGCTCAGGCGCGTAGATAGGATTTTTTCTTGGAGGGGTAAAAATTTTATTTTTTTGTGGCCCTACCAAAAGAAAAAAAAACCCTTCAAAATTTTAAAAAAAATTGTCCCTGAGCGTTTCTACAAAATTTGGCGCCCACTTTGGCGCTCCCAATATTATATTTTGGCGCGCCAACCAAAAGAAAAAAAACACCCTCTAAACAAATAAGCTTTGTCTCTACAAAATTTGGCGCTCATCTTTTTAACATCCCTACCAAAACAAAAAAAAACACCCTCCGAAAAAAAAGCTTTGTCCCTGGCGTTTCTACCAAATTTGGCGCCCTTATCCAAAAAAAAAACCTGCTATTATTTTAATTTTTTATTTAAAATAAAAAATATTCTTGGGGGGTAAATACCCCCTCTACCCCCCCCCCTTATATCTACTTAGATTTTTCTCAGTCTATAACTTTTCAAAAAAATTATAATCCAAAGGCATTTTGTGTTTACAAAGTTCTCCAAAAATTAAAGCCGTAAACCTGTACATTCTAAAATTATATCACTCTTGGCTTGAAGTTTGTTGCCTTGTTCAGTGATTTAATTCACCTCTTCAAAGTTTGCAGGTATATTTCCTCCATTTTTACGGGTTCCTCGTTTCTCAAATACCATTCCCATAATCTCATTTCCAAATTTTTAGCAGTATTTACAGAGAATTTTGGATTTAGAAATTTATTTAAAAAATATGAACGTGGTTTAACTCTGTTAGTGAAACCCATTTTATGCGATTCTATGTGGTTAAAATATTATTTTGAGGGATATCTTGCAGTTTATATTCTTCAGAAAGGATGCCATTGCTTCTAGTGCAGCACTTTCAAAAAATTTACTGCATTTTGGTTTAACATAGGTGCTAGTAATTGGCTTTTTCTTCCTTTCTACATCTGTACGGATATAGAATGCCATGTTTATAATATTTTCAGGTTCTTATTTAGGCTCCTTCTAACTTTACATTCCATTGGTTTTGAAGTACATGAAAAATCTTCAGGAATTACAGTTATTCCCCTGTATATAATATACAGTAGTAAACTTATTGCATGATGGCATGACATTGATAATCTGAAAATAAAATAAAGTGTCACCAGGCTGAAAATCATATGCATACTAGACACATACACCGCAGGGACTAAGGGGACGTATAAAGTATGTCAGGCTTTTTTTTAACATTTTTGATTCCACCTCCCCTTGTTGCAAAGTATATATATATATCTTATTTATATAAAATTTTTAATGCAATATAGGGTGTAATAAAAACGGTGGGCTGGCTATACATAGCCATATTGTACTCACCAAAACAATGAAAAAAGTTTATATACGCATATTGTCTAAAATTCTTCGTCTCTGAGTTATGGCCACTTTAAGTTTTTAGTTAAGATACTACTTTAATACAATCTTAGTATAGTACCTCTTTATCAACCAACCGCGAGTACAATATGGCTATGTATTATAGCCCGCCCGCCTTTTTTGTTACACCCTGTATATCGGAAAAACACGGTAAATGACTGATTTTTAGATAGATGTATAGATAGCCATTGACTATTGGAAAAAATACATATATACAAAAGAAAAGTACAGTAAGTACAATACATTAATTCTAATTTAGGTAATCTATTTAATAGGAAAGGTTGCCTTTCTCACAGCAGACTCACTGGCAGGATTTGCATTATGATACAAATTTGATTTTAGTCTTCTTTTAAAACCCTTAATATTTAGACTCTTTATTTCAGCATTTATTTTATTATAAATGACTACCCCTTGTGAAATAAAGACACTTGGGATTTTTTCTTATGTTTTTGAGTTAAAGTGAAATTCATGGCATTACGTGTCTGAATTTCAACAATAAAAGTCTTCCTTAAATAATTGGGTACATTAATTTAGTAGATTATTATGATACATATTTGCTTGTAAAGAAACGTTTCATTGGCTCTGCTGCTTACTGTATTTAATAATAATAATTAACCGTTGATATTTTGTGAATGAATACCAGAGCATTATATTCCAAAAACTGTTAAATAGACCACCAGAGAATTTTGGATTTAGAAATTTATTTTAAAAATATGGACGTGGTTTGGACTTTTAGTTAGTGAAACCGAACCGAACTGAACTCAACATTGTTTGTATGCTGGTTCGTATCCCACAACCCTGTATTACTCTCATAGCCTTTTTTTGAATTTGTTGTAGTCCAAATCAGTTAGTTTAATCATATACAAAATAGTACTACAATATGTAAAATGTGGTAAAGCAATGCTATTATAAATTAACTTTCTTGAATGCATACAAAAAAAAAACGTGCACTATATCTCAAGATTTTGAGGGTCCACAAAAAATTGTTACATACCTTCACTTACAAGATATATGGCTGCTATAGGCTGACATAATATCCTCCAAATGTTGAACAGAAACTTTCTACCCTTTGTATCATGTGCTTTTTCTGGCTTTGACACAATCCATGTCATTGTGCAGTTCTACCAAATACCATAGCCTAAAAGTTAGATACATTTATGTCATTTAAATACCTAATGAATATAATATAATGAATATTCTACTAATTTCTGTTACAGGTTTAAAACTTGTAATGTATTTACCTTGTCTGGTTCCTTAAAGAATTGTTTTTAACAACAGCCCTAAATAAACAGTAAATTTGAAAAACTCATCTTAAAACACTAAAGGATTCTAACATTTATTTTAAAAAGCACTCGGATCTCATAAAATATCGCTTATATAGAAGATTAACATTCATTATTATTATAAATTTTATAAACGTAAACAAATTTGACAGATACCTAACCTTTTTATCAAAGAAAATATATATAAGAACTTTAGCTTCCGTGTTAAACGTAGGCAACACAGATTACAAAAAGGTTGCTGGCGCCATCTAGCACGTAAATTGCGGACTATTGTCGGTATAGTCGCTTTCTGTAAAAACCCCTAGTGACATCTAGCGAAAATTTCAAGTAATAGAGGTGGCGCCAATTTCAAATCCTTAATAAAATTGTTAATTAAAACACGTTGAAGGACAATGACGCTGTCGAGCGGTTTGCCTGCGTTTTTGCAGACATACCGCTGGACAGCGTCATTGTCCTTCAACGTGTTTTAATTATTACTTTGAATTCGATAAAAATCTCCATTCAAAGTAATAAAAGAATAAAATAAAAATGCAAAACAAAAATAAAACAATTTATTTCATTTAAAAAAAGTACATACAAGAATAATTCTTAATTACCTATACATAAAGAATAATTTTTTATCAAATCAATGAAAATATTTTACTGGACGAAATCCGAAAATTGTTTTTTTATCACCCTCAGCTTTTACAATATAAAAAAAAATATATTATTATTATACACCGTTTTATGAGAGAATATATTCTCGTATACGAATCGCACGTCACAGTGCGTAAACTAAATAGCACTCTGTATGGATATTGGCAGGGGCGGATTTATTTCATTTTAAGGGGAAAAGGGGCATCCATAAGGAAAAAAAATTCGCATTCACCAAAAATATAACTTTTTTATTTTTTTTCTATGTTAATATATCTCGCTGGGGGGGGGGGCGAGGGACCCATGCCCCCTAAATCCGCCGGTGCGTCACAGTGCGTAAACTAAATAGCACTCTGTAGGGTAACTGGCATCTATTTCTTTTAACTTAATACATTATTTTTAAATAGAAAATGTATACCCAGACAGCACATAATAACTATTAGATATCCAGGGGATATACTTTCTGGATATAGAGTATATCCAGTGGATAGCCTGAATTGCCATTAGATGTCCCATGGACATCCAAATGTCCGCCTATATCCAGATCCTATACTAGTATATCTATTTTTTAAAACTCCCTAAAGTATATCCACTGGATATCCATTAGAGATCCATCATGGATATCCAGGATACCCATGATGGATCTATAATGGATATCTAGTGGATATACTTTGGGTTAAAAAAATAGATGTCCACTGGATATCTCGTGGATATCCAGTAGATATCCTACCAGGATCTGGATATAGGCGGACATTTGGATGTCTATGGGATATCTAATGGCAATCCAGGCTATCCACTGGATATACCCTATATCCAGAAAGTATATTCCCTGGATATCTAATAGTTATCATGTGCTGTCTGGGTAGTATTACGTAACGCAAATTGTACCAAAATTAATACACCTCATACACCGTTTCCAGCGTTATTAAAGGCTGCAGAGATTTTATACTTTCGTTACCCTCCCTAGCCAAAATATAAAGTCTCTACAGCCTTTAATAACGCGAGAACCGGGGTATCAATTGATACACCTAAGTGTATGAATTTTGGTACAACTAACGTTACGTAAAATTTAAACGTTTCCCAACCCCCCGCACCCCTAAAATAAAAAAAAAACTTTTTACCCATATGAGTTAAAACTAAAACTGGGGTAACGTACTCGTAATACTAATTGGATAATCGCCACTGACTGTTTCCAAAAACACTAAAAACACATGAGAGCATAATTAATATTTTGTTTTAATTGTTTTTTGTGTATAAATTACTTACTTTTAAAAGCTTCACGGAAAGAAACTTTCCACCCTCTTCAAAAGTGTGACCAATTGGTTAATCGCCACTGATTGGTTTCAAAAACACTAAAAACACATGAAGGCATCATTATTATTTAGTTTTATTTGTTATGTATATATATTTAATCAAATAATTACCTTTTCCAAAGTTATTAAAAATTTTCGTCACACACCAATCCAAGATTTAGATTTTTTGAGGTTAGAAACACGGAAACCCCCGCTTTATAAATATTTTTTTTACAACAAAGTAAGTCTAATACTTTCAATGGGATTTTGTTTTAGATATGGTCAATATGCAATATAGAATCATTCTTAATAATATTATCTTAAAATATTTACTATTTTTCAATTTATTATTGTTTTTAATACGATGCCATCTATCAGGATAAATGTAAAGCTTTACATGAAAAGATAAAAGAAAACTATCTTTTAAAAATTACAAAAAATAACGCTAGCGACATCTAGCACGTAAATTGCGATGCTATGGCGGCCATTTTTAGCTGTGTTGCAAGGTCACCTACTTAAGGCTGGCCCCCCCTGCTTTTTATCTGTCAGATAACTGTGCGAAGCTAGCTGAGATTTACGTGATTTTTCATAGTGTAGTTTTTTTTTACTCAACCTTTTTTAAGCTTCATTCACGCGCCCGGCAGACGGCAGCACGGTCAAATTGCTTTATCCGAATTCATCCACTAACACGTGAAGAAGTTTTTATACGTACAAAATTTTTTATATACTAGCGCATGCGCAAATATATTTACAAATTAGAAAAAACTGCCTTGGCAACAGCTAACACAACCAACAGTAAACACGAAAAGGAAAGAAGGAAAAGAAAAAGAAAAGGTCTTACAGAAGACTGGAAATTTTATATATTTAAAACAGGAGTGGGCATGGCGAAAAGCCAGACAAGAACCACTCTTGGTGAATTGAGTAACTAAGAGGGATCTGGCTAATTATCTCACTGAGAAAAGGAAGGAAGAAGAAGAATGTTAATCTTCTATATAAGCGATATTTTATGAGATCCGAGTGCTTTTTAAAATAAATGTTAGAATCTTTTAGTGTTTTAAGATGAGTTTTTAAAATTTACTATTTATTTAGGGCTGTTGTTAAAAAAATTTCTTTAAGGTACCAGACAAGGTAAATACATTACAAGTTTTAAACCTGTAACAGAAATTAGTAGAATATTCATTATATTATATTCATTAGGTATTTAAATGACATAAATGTATCTAACTTTTAGGCTATGGTATTTAGTAGAACTGCACAATGACATGGATTGTGTCAAAGCCAGAAAAAGCACATGATACAAAGGGTAGAAAGTTTCTGTTCAACATTTGGAGGATATTATGTCAGCCTATAGCAGCCATATATCTTGTAAGTGAAGGTATGTAACAATTTTTTGTGGACCCTCAAAATCTTGAGATATAGTGCACGTTTTTTTTTTGTATGCATTCAAGAAAATTAATTTATAATAGCATTGCTTTACCACATTTTACATATTGTAGTACTATTTTGTATATGATTAAACTAACTGATTTGGAATACAAAAAATTCAAAACAAGGCTATGAGAGTAATACTGGGTTGTGGAATACGAACCAGCATACAAACAATGTTGAGTTCAGTTCGGTTTCACTAACTAAAAGTCCAAACCACGTCCATATTTTTAAAATAAATTTCTAAATCCAAAATTCTCTGGTGGTCTATTTAACAGTTTTTGGAATATAATGCTCTGGTATTCATTCACAAAATATCAACGGGTAATTATTATTATTAAATACAGTAAGCAGCAGAGCCAATGAAACGTTTCTTTACAAGCAAATATGTATCATAATAATCAACTAAATTAATGTACCCAATTATTTAAGGAAGACTTTTGTTGTTGAAATTCAGACACGTAATGCCATGAATTTCACTTTAACTCACAAACATAAGAAAAAATCCCAAGTGTCAAGGGGTAGTCATTTATAATAAAATAAATGCTGAAATAAAGAGTCTAAATATTAAGGGTTTTAAAAGAAGACTAAAATCAAATTTGTATCATAATGCAAATCCTGCCAGTGAGTCTGCTGTGAGAAAGGCAACCTTTCCTATTAAATAGATTACCTAAATTAGAATTAATGTATTGTACTTACTGTACTTTTCTTTTGTATATATGTATTTTTTCCAATAGTCAATGGCTATCTATACATCTATCTAAAAATCAGTCATTTACCGTGTTTTTCCGATATACAGGGTGTAACAAAAAAGGCGGGCGGGCTATAATACATAGCCATATTGTACTCGCGGTTGGTTGATAAAGAGGTACTATACTAAGATTGTATTAAAGTGGTATCTTAACTAAAAACTTAAAGTGGCCATAACTCAGAGACAAAGAATTTTAGACAATATGTGTATATCAACTTTTTTCATTGTTTTGGTGAGTACAATATGGCTATGTATAGCCAGCCCACCGTTTTTATTACACCCTATATTTCATTAAAAAATTTATATAAATAAGATATATATACTTTGCAACTAGGGGAGGAGGAATCAAAAATGTTAAAAAAAAGCCTGACATACTTTATACATCCCCTTAGTCCCTGCGGTGTATGTGTCTAGTATGCATATGATTTTCAGCCTGGTGACACTTTATTTTATTTTCAGATTATCAATGTCATGCCATCATGCAATAAGTTTACTACTGTATATTAGCGACCTTTTATACAGGGGAATAACTGTAATTCCTGAAGATTTTTCATGTACTTCAAAACCAATGGAATGGAAAGTTAGAAGGAGCCTAAATAAGAACCTGAAAATATTATAAACATGGCATTCTATATCCGTACAGATGTAGAAAGGAAGAAAAAGCCAATTACTAGTTACTATGTTAAACCAAAATGCAGTAAATTTTTTGAAAGTGCTGCAATAGAAGCAATGGCATCCTTTCTGAAGAATATAAACTGCAAGATATCCCTCAAAATAATATTTTAACCACATAGAATCGCATAAAATGGGTTTGACTAACAGAGTTAAACCACGTTCATATTTTTTAAATAAATTTCTAAATCCAAAATTCTCTGTAAATACTGCTAAAAATTTGGAAATGAGATTATGGAAATGGTATTTGAGGAACGAGGAACCCGTAAAAATGGAGGAAATATACCTGCAAACTTTGAAGAGGTGAATTTAATCACTGAACAAGGCAACAAACTTCAAGCCAAGAGTGATATAATTTTAGAATGTACAGGTTTACGGCGTCAATTTTTGGAGAACTTTGTAAACACAAAATGCCTTTGGATTATAATTTTTTTGAAAAGTTATAGACTGAGAAAAATCTAAGTAGATATAAGGGGGGGGGGTAGAGGGGGTATTTACCCCCCAAGAATATTTATTTTTTATTTTAAATAAAAAATTAAAATAATAGCAGGTTTTTTTTTTGGATAGGGGCGCCAAATTTGGTAGAAACGCTCAGGGACAAAGCTTTTTTTTCGGAGGGTGTTTTTTTTGTTTTGGTAGGGATGTTAAAAAGATGGGCGCCAAATTTTGTAGAGACACTCAGAGACAAAGCTTATTTGTTTAGAGGGTGTTTTTTTTCTTTTGGTTGGGGCGCCAAAATATAATATTGGGAGCGCCAAAGTGGGCGCCAAATTTTGTAGAAACGCTCAGGGACAATTTTTTTTTTAATTTTGAAGGGTTTTCTTTTTCTTTTGGTAGGGCCACAAAAAAAATAAAATTTTTACCCCTCCAAGAAAAAATCCTATCTACGCGCCTGAGCTAAGACTTCTAATTTGGACCACCTATTTCTTATCAAAAGTTCTTAGCTAGGATTGTCTTGTCAATGAGGTTAAAATTAAAAAAAAATCGTGTTTCAGAAAAATTAAATAGAAAAAAAAACAATAATAGGATATCATTCTATTATTGTTTTGCATGCATAACTGGTGCAGAAATGTAAGAATTTAGAAACTGTGATGTTCAGCTGTGCAAAAAACAAATGTGAGTAGTCACATAAAAAGGGACCTTTTTATTTGTATGTACCTTTAGGCCTAGAAATGTCTCGATAAATGTCCAAAACTATTTATTTATTCCTTCAGATCCTTTTTGAATTACCCCAGGGGTGCCCCAATGGGGGGCGCCACCCAGTCATGCTCGAGTTGGAAAAATCCAGTGTTCAGTTGGGAAAATGAGTGAAAAAATTAGGAAACTGAGTGGTAAATTTTGGTAAATTGGTAGAAAGTTGGATAGTATAGTAGGGTATTTTTTCAAAGTTGACAAAGTTTGGAGCATAGCACAGTTGGGAATGTTAAGTCATCAAAAATTTTCGGGAGGCGTAAATATTTTTTTTTAGAGTTAGAAAATTGCTGTATTTTTTCAGAGGTGAGGACTTTTTTTTAGTCATTTAAATTTTTAGGGGGTAAAAACTTTTTTTTGGAGTTGTGAAATTTCTGAATAATTAGTTGGGAAATGTTTGCTCTCCCCCCCCCTCATAAAATCGCTTTGGAGCACCCCTGATTACCACCAGTTATGGAATGTTTTCCTTGTGGATTTCATCATCTAGCCCAGGTTAACTCGATAAAGAATTGTTTTTTTGTTATGAAATTTAGCATCTGGCCATTTTGCTTTCCCATTTTGAAAATTTTCAAAATTTTGTACAAAAATTTTCAATTTTTTTTGCGTCTTAATGGCGTTTTATGTCGATATAAATCAATTTCGACCAAAAAAAATGTTCAGTCGATCGGTCTGTCCGAGAAATATGTGCACGATAACTTAAGAACGCTTTAATCTAGAGACTTGAAATTTACAGGTATGTTACCAAAAGTTCTCGTTCGGGATTGTTTTTGATGATTGGGGTGCAGCAAGGGGGGCAAATGGGGAAAATTATTTTTTTTTAGAAAAATTTGAAAATTGCTATATAGGGGTTTTTGAGGTTGCTTAAAGTAAATCTGATTATAAAAAAATTTTAATCACTCCAAAGGGGCGGGGGGTAGTTTTCGTGAAAATTGGCATATTGGGGTTTTTAAGGTTGCTGAAAGAGAATCAGTTAATAAAAAAATTCTAACTCCACCCCCTAAGGGGCCGGGGGGTGGAGTTAGAATGTGGGGTGAAAATTGGTATATTTTTAAGGTTGCTAAAACTGAATCTGACAATAAAAAATCCATTTTACGCGCGGAGCTGAAAAATGGGAAAGCTCTTTTACTGGACAGTGTATTTTACTACAAATATAGCCCAAAAAAGTAAACTTTTTCGGATTCATCTCCCGAAAAATTTAAATCGTGGACTAGGGTGTGGGGATTACGTATATAAATGATATTTTGAAAATCGGTTACGATTTCAGGGGGCGCCGAGCAAAATAGTGGGGGCGCCTTGGTTTTAATTATATATAATTAAAGCATATAATATATTATGCATATTATTCTTTTCGTTATCGCTTATAATTTGGGTATTTTTTAAGAGAGATTCATTAACTTTTTGTATTTTCCCAAGCTTTAGAGTTCTGCAGTTTTAATGCAATGCTCAAAATCCAGTGTCGGACTAAGGGGGGCGGCCAGGGGCGACAACAACTCGAAAAGCTGACCATTTTTTCGCTTTTTTTTCTTGTTTTCTTACTATTTTACCATGGTAAAAAATTATTTTGGTGTTAAATTTCTACAATTACTTTATTATCAGCTTTTGACTGAACTTGATAAAAAATTGAAGGCATAACATGTTTTATTATTAAACACAAATAATTATTTTTCCTTTTAAAAATAAAAAAAGTAAATATTGAAAAATCGAAAAAAGTGAACTTTTTTTTTATTCATCTTGGCATTCACTTAAATTGTGCGCTAAGTGTCCTGAAATACGTAAACGCTTTTTTTTTTTAATAAATGCGATTTTTCGGGGCGCCATGCAAAAGGGCGAGGGCGCTTTTATTTTAGTGACATACTTTCCGTTATCGTTTAGTCAAATACTTTCCGTTATCGCTTATATATAAGTTATAACGAGGAAATATTTTAAGAGAGCATCATGAACTTGTGTTCTATTAAGCTTTAGTTGCAGCGAGGGGTTTATTTATTGGACAATCCTTGTACACCTATCCAACAATCCTTGACAATTCATTCTTTCACAATCATCTGCAATCCTCCAGAATCCTTCACAATCATCTACAATAATAACTCAAAAAGCAGACCATCTTTTTACCTGGAAAAATATATTTGTGTTTATAAAGGAAAAAATGGTCTGCTTTTCGAGCTGTTATCGCCCCTGGCCGCCCTCCCTTAGTTCGGCCCTGAACTTTAAGCTTAGCATTAAAACTGTAGAACTCTAAAGCTTAGTAGAACACAAGTTCATAATGCTCTCTTAAAATATTTCCTTGTTATAAGTGATAACAGAAAGTATGTCACTAAAGTCAAAGCGCCCCCAACCTTTTGCCAGGCGCCCCCTGAAATCGCATTTATTTAAAAAAACAATAGCGTTTAGGTATTTCAGTATCCTTAGCGCACAATTTATATGAATAAAAAAAATCACTTGTTCGATTTTTCAAAATTTACTTTTTTTATTTTTAAAAGAAAAAAATTTATATTTGTGTTTTATAATATATATAGAACTCCAAAGCTTGGGAAAATAAAAAAGTTAATAAGTCTCTCTTAAAAAATACCCAAATTATAAGCAATAACGAAAAGCATATAATTAAAGTTTACTTTTTTGGGCTCGTATAACCCAATTCTACTACCAATTCAATATTTTAGGGAATTTCTGTGCAAAAAAAGGATTTTAGATTGTTTCTGTTTGCTATAGCTAATATACATTATGTAGTATTGTGTACAAATAAATAAATATACATTGTTTTTATTTGCTTAAACTTGAATATATGATTTATTATTACAACACTGTTATAGTCTTTGTACTTACAAAACAAAAAAATATATGTATAAATCGAAGAATATTTAAAAGAAAATAGTGTGTATAATGTTAATTTAAAGTACATTATTAATGTATAATGAATGGCATAATAGGTATATTTAAAAAAAAATAGAGATGATATTATCTCCAACATTATACCTAAGTACATACATGTTTGTTTAACCTCATACTATTCTACTTAATTAAGCAGCCCCTGAGTCCAGGACTGGTGTGGGCTAGTGGTAAATGGAACCACCAGCTTTAACTGATTTTTGAACCAGTTTATAGGGAATGTCCACTTCACCTATTTCAATTATTAATTAACTGAAAAAGGCAAATCAGCACCAGTGAGAATCGAACTCACGCTAGTCGGCTTTTCATGTAGACTCTCTAGCTCATAAATATTCATTTCAGGAACAGTTTTGCACTAATTTTTCACTGTAATAATAGTATTTTCTTCTTGATAGTCTTCATCCTTAAAGGACACCTTGCCTGAACCATTACTGGACTTATACATAATGACACTACATGAGTAGCGCAGCTGTGGTGTTTTGAATTACGCGCCAACAACCGAAGGTGGCGCCACCGGACGGCAAGAGAGACAAGCTCTCTTACACGTTAGATTCGAACACGAATAGACGCATTAAACAATTGGGTGAGTTTTAAACATTTATAACAAACTATAAACAATAACATTACTCGGCTAACATTCAAACATTACATTTGGCGACGTTTTGAAAATAAAAACCCACAGGAGAAGTGACCTTTAGTGATTAAAATATAGTGCATAAAACACGTGACATTTTTTCTTTTAAATTACATTTTTTCATGCTTTTATTTACCGTAGTTGTGGTTATTTGGGCTTATTGTGTCTATATTACTGTGTTATTAAGTGTTATTCGTAAAAATGACATCAATAGGGGTAGGAATACCTCCGTTTGAAATAACCAGTGAAAGTCAGGGAACATCCTGGAAAAAATGGATCAACAGGTTCGATAATTACCTGCTAGCCACGGGGGTAAATAAGAACGAACAGAAAAAGGCACTGATGCTACATGTAGGAGGGGAAGAACTGTATGATTTATATACAGCTCTTGAAGAACGAGACAATGACGGTCCTGAAGGGGAAGACGTATACGTAAGAGCGAAGAGGATCCTAGATGCACACTTCAAACCCAAGATAAACACAAATTTTGAAATTTTTCAGTTTAGGCAGGCCCAACAGTTGGAAGGTGAGGCTATCGACCAGTTCTATGCAAGACTATTACACCTGGCCAGAAACTGTGAATTCAAAAACCTGGACGAAGAAATAAAAAGCCAGATCATTTTGAGAACAACGAACACAAAATTGAGAAGCTATGGGCTGTCAGAATCACCTACACTAGAAAAACTCATCGAAAAAGGGAAAATCATTGAATCCACAAAGAAACAACTAGAGCAAATTGAACAACATAATGGGCACAACGGAAACAGCTCAGGAAACAACATAAACAGAATTAACTACAAGAACAAACAACAAAAACAAACATTTAAAAAGACGGAACAAAGTCACAACAAAAATTGTAAAAATTGTGGCTATGAATGGCATCAAGGAGGCATTCAGAGTTGCCCGGCAAGAAACCAGAAGTGTAGAGCTTGCGGGAAAATGGGGCACTACGCAAGAATGTGCATAACCTCGAAGAAGAGAACAAACATGATACAAAGTGAAGAAAACATACCAGAACAAGAGGAACAACAAAACTCAGATGAAAGTGAATATGCTTTCAACATAACAAGTGTAAACACAAAAGCACCAAGAACAGACATAACAATAAGTAACAAAAAGGTGAACTTTATCCTAGACACTGGTAGCTCATGCAACCTTATAGGGAAGGAAACGTGGACAAGGCTAGGAAAAATGAAGTTGGAACAAACAAACACACTACTAAGTGGATACGGAAACAAACAGAACATAAAACTACTAGGAAAGTTCAGAACAACAATGAAGTACAAACATAAAGAGGTAGAAACAGAAATACAAGTGGTAAATGCAAGAGTAGACAACATTTTAAGCTGTGATATGTGTGAAAAGTTAGGGTTAGTGAAAATAACATATAACATAAACATGGAGAATAAACAGAACAGTGTAGTGAAGTATATCGAAGAAAACTTCCCATCACTACTCCAGGGAGTAGGAAGGCTAAAAGACTACGAGGTAAAACTTCACATAGACAAGAGTGTACAACCAGTGGCACAGAAACATAGGAGAGTTCCTTTTCACCTGCGGAACAAGGTACAAGAGGAAATTGAAAGGCTGCTAAAAGAGGATATCATAGAAAAAGTAACAGGACCAACACCATGGGTATCACAGATAACAGTGGTTCCTAGAAAAGATAACAGAATCAGGCTGTGCATAGATATGAGGTGCGCTAACAAAGCAATAAAACGGGTGAGACACCTGACACCAACAGTCGACGACCTTTTTACGACCCTCAACGGGGCAACAGTGTTCTCAGTAATCGACTTAGTAGATGGTTTCCACCAGGTGGCTTTAGACAAACAATCTAGGTATATCACAGTATTTTCGACCCATGTAGGCTTGTTCCAATATAAAACATTATATTATGGAGTCACAAGCGCAGCGGAAGTATTTCAGGATATAATTAGGCAAGTCCTAGTGAACATTGAAAACGTCATAAACTTTAGTGATGACATCTTAGTGTTCGGCAAAAACAAAACAGAACATGACTGTGCACTAAGAAAAGTACTGAAGAAACTAAGTGACATGAATCTAACAATAAACATAAAGAAGTGTATCATAGGACAACCGTCTATAAAATATTTCGGACATGTTTTTTCGGCGAATGGTATTTTTCCAGACCCGGAAAAAGTTGAAGCATTTAAGGATATAAATACACCCAAAAACCCAACAGAAGTGAGAAGTCTGTTAGGAATGCTAAACTTTATAGGAAGGTTTATTCCAAACCTATCAGAAAAAACAAAAGTACTACGGGATTTAACAATAAAAGATACAACATTTGAATGGGAACAAAAACATCAACAAAATTTTGAAGAACTCAAAAAGGACCTATTGGACGTAAAGAAACTGTCATATTTCGACCCTAAGAAAAAGACAGAATTATACGTGGACGCAGGACCCTTTGGTTTAGGGGCAATCCTGGCCCAGAGGAACAAGTATAACAAAACGGAAATCGTAGCGTATGCCAGCAAAAGTCTAACACCCACCCAACAAAATTACTCACAGTTAGAACGAGAAACATTAGCGGCAACAAAATAAATAATTTATGTGTCTACGGAATTAAAGAAGAAGAAAATGAGAATCTCCCAAATAAATTATCAAATATTTTCAATCAAAAAAATATCCCTATTGGCCCACATGACATAGAACATTTGTATAGGATAGGGAGATTTTCTAACAACAAAATAAGGCCAGTAATTATAAAAGTAAAAAATTACGAAAATAAAAAAACCATAATGTCAAACGCAAAAAAATTTAAAGGCGAAAAAGTATTTTTTACCGAAGATCTTACACAAAGGAAACGAGTTCTACTTCAAGAAGCACAAACAAAGTTGAAAGGGCGTAGAATATGGCCATACAACGGGAATATTTATGTGGAAATTAATAAGAAGAATGTTATGTTAAAAGGTTTAGATGATATAATAAAATATACCTTAGAATTACTAGAATAGTAGGAAACTAGTTGAGCGATTGTACTATGTAGTATCCTTATAAATTTAAATTTATGAGCTTTATTTTTTTCAAGACTTTTTAGTTATCTAGTTAGTTTGTAAGTTTTAAGTGTAACAGAGAGAATGGATATAATGGAGGAGATAGATGACCTTGAACAAATTAATACATTAGAATATGAAAATATTGAGGAAGGGTTAAATGAAATTGGTGGTAAGAGAGTTTTAAATATAATACATTTTAATATAAGAGGTCTTAGGAAAAATTTTAATGAGCTTTTAGTATATCTTCAATTGTTTAATATAGATAATTTAGACATTATTGCTCTTTCAGAGACGCGATGTGTGGATAATATTGATTCTTTTACGATACCTAATTTTACATTATATTACAACAATTCGCGCTTTAACCGGAATGATGGTTTTGTAATTTATACGAGGGATAGTCTAAATGCTGATATTCATATTGTTCCGCAAACAGAAACAAATTTTTTAAGGGTTTTAATTAATTCTAATAGTTTAAATTTAAAAATAGGACTGACAGCAACTTATCGTTCTTACGGTTCAGATAAAAAATTATTTGTTACTGATCTTAATAATTACTTACAAAATTCAATTCTTGAAAACATGGAAATTTTCTTAGGCGATATTAATTTTAATCTCTTAGATCAACTTGATAGCCATGTAAGTGACTATATATATACATTTTCGCAAGCAGGCTTCTTATCCTATATAAATAAACCAACTAGGGTAAAGGAAAGCGTCTCAATTATTGACCATTTTTTTGTAAAAATAAATAATTTGTCAATTAAAAATAAATTAAAAATTGAAGGTTATGTCTTTCATACGGATTTAACTGATCACTACACTCCATTTCTATCAATAAAATTAAATCAATGTAAAAATGACACAAATCAAAATAAGAATTACACAAAAAGTAAATTAGACCACACATTATTAGAAGATCGTCTTAAAAAAGAAAGCTGGGCCGATGTTTTGTCGTCAGACAGTGTCGAAGCGTCCTACACCCTTTTTATAAATAAAGTTAAGAGTTATATAGAACATTCTACAAAAACAATAAAAATAAGCAGCAAGCTTCGTAAACTCAAACCATGGATAACAAATGGAATTCTTGTATCAATACAAAAAAGAGATAATTTAAAAAAAAAAGTTATTCGTAATCCCTCCAACGAAAATAAGTTTTCTTATACCCAATTTAGAAATCTATTAAGATCATTAATAAGAACAACAAAAGATAATTATTTTAAAAATAAAATAGATCAAGCAAAAAATAATACGAAAAAAATTTGGAACACAATTAACGAGGCATGCAATAAAAAAACAAAAAAAAGTTGCAATTTTAGTAATTTAATTGATGAAAAAGGTAAAAACATAAATGACAAAAAAGAAAAAGCAAATTTTATAAATAAATTTTTTGTCAATATTGGTAGAAAAATGGCTGAAAAAATACACAGGGATGGAACTTCGACACCGGCTGACGACAAAGTAAACGCTACTTTCCTATTAGACCCTGTAAATCAAAACGAAATTATTTTATTCATTTCTAAATTAAAAAATCAATCCGCTCCAGGTCCGGATGGGATCCCTGCTTCCCTAATTAAAACCTTTCATTTGTATTTTGTGCAACCTTTGGAACATATAATTAATTTATCATTTTTGACGGGCAAAATACCTTCTCAGTGGAAGGAATCAGTGATAACGCCCATATACAAATCAGGTGAGAAAACAAACCCCACAAATTATAGGCCCATTTCAGTGATAAATAATTTTGGAAAAATATTTGAATATTCTTTAAAAAAGAGACTAAATGGATATTTAAAAGAAAATAATATCCTAAACGCTAATCAATTCGGTTTTAGAGAAAACATTAGCACTGAAGACGCTGTTATTAAATTTACTAATTCTGTAGTGACAAGTATACAAAACAATAAAAAATGCCTCGCAATCTTCTTAGATTTAGCAAAGGCGTTCGATACGGTTGATCACAAAATTTTACTAAAAAAACTTAACCTTATTGGTATAAAAGGAACGGCATACGTACTGCTCCGGGACTACCTTACCAATAGAGTACAGCGTGTCAAAGTAAATGATGTTTTAAGCAACCCAGAACAAGTTAGTACAGGCATTCCACAAGGAACCGTTTTAGGACCATTGTTGTTTCTAATTTACATAAATAATTTGCTTAGTACTATTAAAAACTGCAAAATTCTATCATATGCTGATGACACAGCCGTTATTCTTGCGGGTGAGTCTTGGAGCAGTGTATATGAACAAGCTTCTAAAGTTTTAAAGGAAATTATCGATTGGCTAAGCACCAACTCTCTGAGCCTGAATACTTCAAAAACTAAATTTATAACATTTTCCATTACAGGTGTTGATCAACCAGTAACAGATAAAATATACTTGCCTGATCGCAGTACTTACATTGAAAGAAGCTCTTTTATAAAATACCTGGGTGTTATAATTGATCAACACTTGAAATGGAAAGAACACACAGAGGCTTTAGTTAAAAGGCTCAGAAAGTTGATATATGTCTTCCTGGAATTAAGATGCTTCTTAAGCGAAAAAAATTGTATCACCGTATATTACGCCTTTGCTCAGTCAATTCTACAATATTGTATTACTGTATGGGGTGGTTTGTACCACAATACTCTGGAAGCTCTTCAGGTTGCACAGAATACAATACTCAAAATACTTTTACAAAAAGATCGCAGGCACTCCACTGAACGTTTATATCAAGAAACAGGACTATTTGATATAAGGGAACTTTATGCCTATAAAGCTATAACTTGGACTTGTAATAATATAAGTAACAGGCAAACAGGAAACATTACAACACGTTCAGCAAGTAATGAACACATAAACGTACCGCTGTATAAAAAGTCATTTTTACAGAGATTTATTTTTTATTTGGGACCAAAACTCTACAATCCACTTCCTGTTCGTATTAAGAATAATACTAATCAAATTAGGTTAAAGCGGGAATTAAGAATATATGTAAAAGAAAACAGTAATAATATTAAAAGATTGTTTTAATAATGTTCGGTTTATTAACTTTGTACATATTTTTAATCTTATCTTATCTTATCTCTCTCTCTCTCTCTCTCTCTCTCTCTCTCTCTCTCTCTCTCTCTCTCTTTCTTTATATCTCTCTCTATCTCTCTCTCTCTCTCTCTCTCTCTCTCTGTTACTATTTCTCTCTCTTTATTATAATATACTTTATCTGATTTTTTTTTATATATATGTTCATGATTTTGATTATTATAAAAATAAAGTTAATATGTTTATTTCACAATACAGGCTAAGCCTAGTGTGAAAATTAATTTATAATATATTTAAGATATGTAATATTTTAATAAAGAAATAAATAAATAAATAAATAAAAAAAAAAACATGGGGCATTTTACATTTCCATATTTTCCTCTACGGATCAATTTTCTATCTATATTCGGACCATTTACCATTGGTAAATATTATGAAAAACCCGAAGTCATCACCTAGCATCAGGATAGAACGTATGATACTGAAAATTCAGGCCTATACGTACGAAGCTATACACAAAAAAGGTGAGGACAACCCATCAGATTACCTATCGAGATATGTAGATTGGAAAAACGAGAAAAACTCAACGGATTTAGAAGAGTACGTCAACTTTGTTACCAACGGCAGTACACCAAAAGCGATCAACGTAGAAACAATAAAAGAAAACACGGAAAAAGAGGACACATTGAAACTATTAAAAGAAGCGGTGAAAGACCCAAGAATTTATGATAGACAAGAGCTGAAGGAATATAGGGGAATAAAAGAAGAAATAACTGAGGCAGATGGCTTGTTATTGCGTCAAAAACGCATCATAATACCGAAAAACTTACAAAACATGGTAATCGACCTGGCACACAGAGGGCACCAGGGACTGACCAAGACAAAGCAGTACCTAAGAAGCAAGGTATGGTTTCCAAATATGGACAGAATAGCAGACACGCGTATCCGCGCATGCGTACCCTGCCAAGCTGTGGAAAGGAAGGTCTACAGAGACCCGGTGATGACAAAACCCTCACCGGATGCTCAATTTACACACCTAGACTGCGATTATCTGGGACCACTCCCAAACGGAAAATACGTCTTTCTGTTAATAGACGAATACTCACGGTACCCGTTTGCAGAAATAGTACCGTCCACGAGCTTCAAATCCATAGAGCAATTTTTGGAAAACACCTTCACAACCTTCGGATACCCGGCTCAAATAAAAACGGACGGAGGTCCACCCTTTAATGGACACCAATTTGTGCAGTTTTTGACAGAAAGAGGTATCAAGCATCACAAGATCACGACCTATTGGCCAGAGGCGAACGGTATGGTAGAGCGGCTGGTAAAATCGGTGAAAAAGACAATTCGATGCACACATCTCGAAGAAAAGAACCTACAACAGTCTCTAAACGAATTTCTAATAGCATACAGAAACACAGCACACACCTCTACAGGTAAAACACCAGCAGAAATCGTTTTTAAGTACGCAGTCGCGTCCAGCATTCCATCCACCAAAACGGTACAAAACGACCATATAAGAGACAGAAGGTCACAGGTGAACGAAAAGGCCAATGAAAAACGAAAGGTCATGCCACATAACCTAAAAGTGGGAGACCTAGTGCTATGTAAGCAAATGAAGCGTAACACGCTCACACCTTTGTTTGACCCAAAACCATACACCGTAACCAACATATATGGTACAAAAATCATAGCTAAGAAAGACGATATAACAATAACCCGAAATTCCTCGTTTTTCAAAAAGTTTATCACCAAGCCTCAGCAGACGACACCAGCACCAAAATCAGAAAAAAAGAAGATACAAAATCCAAAAAGGATAACACCCAACTTGGACATCTTCTTACCAAAATTAGACATAGGAGGAGGAACCTCGAGTGCTGGAACCTCTGGAGGAACCTCGCCAACACCACAAGGTGCTGGAACCGCCTTGGAGGTAACCGGATCAGACACAACCACAGAAACCGACAACACAACCAAAGAACAAGATACCCACCAAGATAGTATCCCCCAACAGACAACAAACAGCCCTACATCCTCGATGACGTCATCGGATATAGAGAGCCCAGCTTTTGAACCATACACCGGATTAGACCCAGACACGGATTCGTTCCGTACAGGAGAAAGTAGCCCAAACAGCAGCTTCGATTTTAGTGTACCAGCACCGGAACCAGAAGCCCCCGCTGAGCTAGTAGAGAGTAATTCCAGACC
Organism: Brachypterus glaber; assembly: GCA_958510825.1. NCBI lineage: Eukaryota > Metazoa > Arthropoda > Insecta > Coleoptera > Kateretidae > Brachypterus > Brachypterus glaber. The sequence continues at coordinate 21,219,357 of OY294047.1, read as the reverse complement.
TCAAAGGAACCGCAGACCCCCCTGTAGGTTCAACAGTAGCCCATATTAAACAAAAGCTCAAAACCAAACAAACTTTAACGGTTCGTAGTGCGCGAGTAAGGACGCATATAAACGCAACAAAACAAACTTAAAATAAAGTTCGTGCAACATAAAAAAAAATAAATAAATAAAACGGGCTATAAAAACAAGAGTGTGGAACGAGCATCACCCGAGGCTGACTTCAACAATGAAGGCAAGGAGGGATGTGGTGTTTTGAATTACGCGCCAACAACCGAAGGTGGCGCCACCGGACGGCAAGAGAGACAAGCTCTCTTACACGTTAGATTCGAACACGAATAGACGCATTAAACAATTGGGTGAGTTTTAAACATTTATAACAAACTATAAACAATAACATTACTCGGCTAACATTCAAACATTACAGCAGCCAAGGTGGTTTTGTTCATTATTTCCATTAAAATATCGGTATATTTTAAATTATTAACTTCTATGGTAAATTTAACCAGCACAAAAAGGCTGAAGAGATACGAATGACACTTAAAAGTATCTTTTTTAAATCTGCAGTTAACCTAAAAGATTAAAATTATGCAACAATCTTTCCATTATAAAAGCCAGAAAAACTTACCTTTTTATTTACAAGTCTTTCCACATAATCAAAAAAAAAAAGAAATTGTCAAGATGCAGTCCAAGTTTTCCGTTTTATGTCAGAAACTTAGTATTTTTAAAGCTGTTTTTCCTTTACAAATACAAACAAAACACTTAAATACCATTATCTGAATAATTAATATAAATCCGTATAAGTTTAACCAGCACAAATACAATTTACAACGGAAAATTCAAAATAATCACTTTCTATTTGACACTTCATAGCATACCGTCAAAAAAAATCTGGATCATATAAGAAATACACTATAACTCTTCATTCTCTACATTTTTTATTCCCGAACAAGGTGTCCCGCAAGGTTCACCCCTCTCCCCTCTTCTCTATAATATTTTCTGCTATGACCTATACCACCATAAATTCAATAACCCCGACCACTTCAATCCCAATGCATACATTCTACAATTTGCTGATGATGCCGCCCTGATAGCCCACAATAAAACAGTTAAAAAAGCTATGGAATCACTGCAAAATTTAGCAAACTCAACATCCACCTGGTTCCGCAAATGGAGACAAACTATAAATGCCGCAAAATCTCAGCTTGCCATCTTCAATCACAATCCTAGCAACAACTCTCCTACAATAAGTCTAAACAACGAAAACATCCATCCCTTACCATCAGTCAAATACCTCGGCATCAGTCTAGACCAAAAACTCAATTTTAACCAATACACCCGATCTATTAAGAAAGCAACTATAACAAGAGCCAGCCACTTTCGAAGTTTAACGTACAAAAACCAGGGAATCAACACTCTCACGGCCAGCAGAATCTATAAAGCCATATGCAGACCACTGTTGGAGTATGGACATCCTTTATTTCTAAATTGTAACAACCCAGCGAAAGCAAACATTCAAATCGGCGAAACCTCAGCACTAAGGAAGATCACGAAGATTCGAAATCCTGCTAACCCACTCCACAACCCTTCCAACGCTTCACTCCTGCAACTAACCTCTACTCATCCAGTTCTTGAACGACTCCACGCACTCTCTACAAATTTTGCTAGATCCGATTTTAATTCCGATATCCTAAACCTTTTCTGTATCCCTAGAAACAATAATCCTCCACGTGCAAAATTACCCGAAAAAACACTACTGCAAATACTACTGGAAATAAGGAACTGATACAAACATTACTTTATATTTTATTTGTTTATTTATATACATATTTTACTTTTTTTTTTTTTTACAATCCATTGAATATGTTAAGTTTTAATATTCTATATTTTTGTTAACTTCTACAATATTTTGTTAACACGGCTGAAGGACCTCGGTCAATGGCCTTTTGGGTAACCAATAAAGAACATTATTAATTAATTAATTTACACTATAAGAGAAAGTCAAATGATAGAGATAGAAAACTATTGTACCGCCATTAGCCGTTGTTTTTTAAAATTCACTAAATTCACGGTCAACGACAGCCGATAATACAGATAACCTACGGAAGTCGGTAATAAAGATTACTATTGCTTTCCCAAATCAATTTTGTAAAAATTGGGAAAAGCTCTGTATTTTTATTTAAAACTTCAAGTTTATTCACCAAAAGATAAAACAAATTTTTAAAGTCTAACAAGTGGGTTATCTAACCCGCACATTAATTAAAAATAACAATATATGAATCGAAATTTTAATTAAATGTAAAATTTGTTAAACTTTAAAAATATGAAATTTTATCTTTTGCTAAATAAACCTATATAATTAAAAAAAAACACTTGGCTTTGATTTTTATATATTTTATTTTAAACGTAAATAGGAAATTAAAACAATTATGTCGTACTTTTAACAGTTAACTTTTTATTATAAATAAATATATATGAGGAGTAAACATTTGCCTTCATATATAATTGAGTGTCATACAGAATATACTGCCTAAAGGCAGAGCACATTTGCAAAGTTTTTATAATTAGTATTCCTACATTTAACAGATAAACAATATGAATCAGTTAAACCGATAAGCTTCTCTGGCCAGGGGCTATCCCAGCCCTAAACAGCTGTTTAAGGCTAGCTCAGTCAAACTGATAAGCTCTTTTCGATAGGGGCCATCCCTGCCCTAAACATATCAGTAAAAATGGTAAGAAGCTTTTTAGGGCATTTGTCCCAGCCCTAAACAGCTCAGTCAAATCGATAAGTTTTTTTTGTGTAGGGGCTGTCCCTGCCCTAAATAGCTCAGTCAAAATAATAAGAAGCTTTTCAAGACAGGGTCAGACCCTGCCTTTAGTCATTTTATTTAACTTGGCACTATTAATGTTTTTGACCCACACATTAAATAAGTTTGCATCACTAGGAAAACGGTGACGTTTACTTAACTGATCCTTGCAAAACGGTACAATACACATTTTGTATTACATCACAATAAAAGTTCGGTATAAAAGCACAATAAATTGCAAATCACGAGTAAAATTTCACGAGTAAAATTTCAATTGTTTTGACAGATATACTACCCCTCACCCCACTTCCACTAAACAATCAAGTTCATATACAGCTGGCGCCATCGCTCAGTCGTACCTAGAAGCCAAAACACAGGTTCGGGTCCTGGATACTTTTCACGGTCACGTATCTGACTTTCTCTTATAGTGTATTTCTTATATGATCTGGATTTAGGGATTTTTTAACTTAGTTTTTACCAATCCAGCTAACTTCACATATGCATTGCGGATTGCATTTAATTTGCTTTAATCATAGTAGACTATGAATTAGGTTCACTTTTTGGTTTACGCGAATACGTAGATTGAAACTTCAAGATATTGAAATTGTTGTCAATATTGAATAGAATTTCAATGGTACGTGTGAATAAGCCTGAATCAGGCCTATTCACACGTACCATTGAAATGATGAGATTTCATATTTTGGTTATTATTTTTATAAAAAAAGGCCACTAATTAATCAAAAAGAAGAAGACTCTAACCTAACTTTCTAGATTTTTGCAGTATTTACTAAACAAATACTATTTTCCTATGTCAAAAATTGTTGGGAAAGCCTTGTATTCGTGCAAAAATGTTATTTTTTGTGTTTTTTTTTTTAATGTTTACCAAACATCCAAGTGGATACCAAAGTCTGCGTTAGTGTTTGGCACAAGGGTCTGCTGTTTTTTAAGTTGAGTTAAAGCTTATGGATTGTCCAAACTTTATACAAATTATTAGAGACATGCTTCAGGGTAGAAAAATACGGTTCAGAGTCAACAAGTGTCTCCGAAGAATTCATACCAGACCAAGGATCACCCCTAGAGGATCCTCTTTTGTATAATATTTACATTTATAACTACCTTCATGAAGACCACAATTTCTTTGACAAAACAGAATATATGCTTCAATTTGCAGATGATACTACACTGGTGGTACACAAGAAAAATCTTAAACTGAAAATATCAAGATTGCAGGCCCTAATGACAAAGACGTAAAGATGGTATAGTAAGTGGAGATTAAAACCCAATCCCAATAAGTCACAGCGAATAATATTTTACCATAAAATTACTGAAACTTCACCTACTCTAAAACTTCTTAACTGGAAGATTTTGCCAAGACCTCATGTAAAATATTTAGGACTACAGATTGACTCTAAACTTAATTTTAACTACTTTGTGTCAGAAGTTACAAAAAAAAGCAACTACAAGAGCAAAACACTTTAAATCACTTACATAGAAAAATCAGGGTATAAACAACAGCACAGCTACTATCTATCTATAAATTAATATGTAGACCTCTTCTTGAGTATGCCATGTTATTATTAACACATGTCGGAGCTGGAACAAAAAAAACTCTTCAAGTAGCTGAAACTACATGCCTTAGAACAGTCACGAAGATAAAACATCCTGAAAATCCAAATCAAAATTCCTTGCTCTATGAAAAAACCAAAGTAAACCCCATTGAAGAAAGACTTGTGGAACTGTCCTCCAACTTTGCCCAAAGAGAGATTAACTTTAATATTATTCAGAAACCAGTAACCTAAATGTACTGAGATACAGATTTCTAACCATGATGGTGTTCGAACTTATGCGGAGTTACATTGACTAACAATCTAGTATTTCTCTTTTTTTTTTCTTTTTTGTATACATTTAAAACTAGGTAGATTTATTATTATTTATTATTATTATTTTATTTTTCCAAATTAATTAGATAGTTTTTTATCATATAAACTATAAGATAATAGCTCTTGCCTCCCCCAGGTGGGAAATAAACATTTACTACTACTTTATGTTTATGTCCATAAAAATCAACTTTAAACAAAAAAAAATTGTTTAAGGGATGGTCGGTTGGTCTGTTATCTACGATAACTTAAGAACACTTTAAGCTAAAGACTTGTATGTTACCAAAAGTTCTCGCTCGGGATTGTTTTTAGTGAAAATAGAAGTGCGGCAAGGGGGGCAAATTTGCAAATGGTGAAAATAAAAAAAAAAAACACAAAAATCTGAAAATTACCGTATGAGAGTTTTTGAAATTGAATCTGATCTGAGGGGGCAATTATTTTTAAATGTTTACAATATTTTCGTGAAAATTGGTATATAAAGGCTTTTGGGGTAGATAAAACTGAATCTGATAACGAAAAAAAAATTTACTCCACTCTCGCAGGGGTAATGGGGTAATTATTTTTAAATGTTTAAAATATTTTCGTGAAAATTTGTTTATAGGGGTTTTTGAGGTAGCTAAAACTAAATTTGATAACAAAAAAAAATTTAAATCCACCCCCGCGGGGGTAAGGGGGTAATTATTTTTAAATGTTTGCAATATTTTCTTGATAATTGGTATATAAGGGCTTTTGGGGTAGCTAAAACTTAATCTGAGAACGAAAAAAATTTAACTCCACCCCCGCGGGGGTAATTATTTTTAAATGTTTACAATATTTTTGTGAAAATTTGTATATAGGGGTTTTTGGTGTAGCTAAAACTGAATCTGAAAACGAAAAAAAAATTAACTCCACCCCCTCTGGGGTAAGGGGGTAATTATTTTTAAATGTTTAGAATATTTTCGTAAAAATTTGTATATAGGGGTTTTTGGTGTAGCTAAAACTTAATCTGATAACGAAAAAATTTTAACTCCACCCCCGCGGGGTAAAGGGGGTAATTATTTTTAAATGTTTACAATATTTTTGTGAAAATTTGTATATAGGGGTTATTTGGGTAGCTAAAACTGAATCTGATAACGAAAAAAAATTAACTCGACCCCCTCTGGGGTAAGGGGGTAATTATATTTAAATGTTTACAATATTTTCGTGAAAATTTGTATATAGGGGTTTTTGGAGTATCCAAAACTGAATTTGATAACGAAAAAATTTTAACTCCATCCCTGCGGGGGTAAGGGGGTAATTATTTTTAAATGTTTACAATATTTCGTGAAAATTTGTATATAGGGGTTTTTGGGGTATCTAAAACTGAATCTGATAACGAAAAAATTTTAACTCCATCCCCGCGGGGGTAAGGGGGTAATTATTTTTAAATGTTTACAATATTTTTGTGAAAATTTGTATATAGGGGTTATTTGGGTAGCTAAAACTGAATTTGATAACGAAAAAAAATTAACTCGGCCCCCTCTGGGGTAAGGGGGTAATTATATTTAAATGTTTACAATATTTTCGTGAAAATTTGTATATAAGGGTTTTTGGGGTATCTAAAACTGAATCTGATAACGAAAAAAATTCAACTCCACCCCCGCTGGGGTAAGGGGGTAATTATATTTAAATGTTTACAATATTTTCGTGAAAATTGGTATATAGGGGTTTTTGAGGTCGCTAAAACTGAAACTCAGAATAACTTTTTATTCTAAATACACCCCTGAGGGATGGGGAGGGGGTGGGTTTGTAAAAATTGGTATAATAGGGTTTTTGAGGTTGCTGAAAGTAAATAAAATAATAAAAAATCCATTTCACGCGCGGAAGTGAAAAATGGAATATCTTTTTTTAATGGGCTGTGTATTTTTAAATGTTTTCAATATTTTCGGAAAATTGGCATAAGGGTTTTTGAGGTCGACGAAACTGAATTTGAATTTTTAACTGCACTCCCGGGGGTGATTATTTTTAATCGTTTACATTTTCGTGAAAATTGGTATATAGGATTTTTGAGGTCGCTTAAACGAAATCTGATGATTACAAATCTATCTCCACCCTCGAGGGGCGGAAGGTAATTATTTTTAAATGTTTAAAATGTTTTTGTGAAAATGGGTATATGATAATATTTTTCTAATTATACCCTTCGGGGGTGGGGGCTAGTTATTTTAAGTATTCACAAAATTTTCGTGAAAATGGGTATATAGTGGTTTTTGAGGTCGCTGAAAGCGAATCAGATAATTTTTTTTGCTAAAACCACCCGGGGTAACTATTTTTAAATCATGGTGAAAATTATTATATTGGGGTTTTTGAGGTCGATAAAACTGAATTGATAATAAAAAATTTCTAACCATGGTTTGGCTGTTGGGTGAACCCCTTGGGGTAGGGGGAAATAATGTTTAAATATTTACAATGTTTTTGTAAAAATAGGAATATTAGGGTTTTCGAGGTCGCTGAAACTGATTCTAATAGTAAAAAATCCATCTCCAGGCCCGGTGGTAAAAATTGTATTTTTTTATCTGACAGTCTGGGCCGTAGAGAGAAAATCGGGGCCCGGGGAGTAGTAACCTACGGACCCCCACCCGGTCCCTCCACAAAAAATCCGCCCCCCAATTTTTTTACCTCCTGAAAAATTTTGATGACTAAAAAAAAATTCTTCGACCCCATCCGGCCCCCCTCAGACTAAAAAAAAAAGATTTAGGATTTCGATTGAAATCCGGCCCACCACAAAAAATCTGGCCCCTCCCAGAAACTCCGGGCCCGGGATGAAACACCCCCCGACGGACCTGCTGGCAGCTACGGGGTGGATGAGGGGGGTAAAGGGGGGTAATTACCCTCCCATAGGACAAAAAAATATGTTTTTTATTGCATTATCCTAAGAAAAAATATAAATTTGCCTTTTAATCATTTTTAATCCTGGAAAAAATAACCAAGATCTTGGTATCAGAGCCAGCCTTTCTATGAATCAAGTGAACCCCCTGCTACAGGGTGCGAGCCTAGAGTGCGCCGTCGAGGGGCGTTTTTTTTTTTAGTCATCTGACAAAGCTTTTTTTTTCGAGGGTGTTTTTTCTCTTTTTGGCTAGCTAGGGGGGGTGCCAAGTTTTGGTAGAAACTGTCAGGGACAAAGCTTTTTTTTTAGGGAGGGGCGCCAAGTCTTGGTTGGTAGAAATCGTCAGGGACAAATCTTTTTTTTGCTAGGGGGGCCAAGTTGAAAGCTTACTCCAGGGCGCCGAAATGCAAAGGCCGGCCCTGCTTGGTATTACCCCCCATAGAAAAATAGAAAATATATATATCTACGCCCTTGGCTGGCAGTGTTTTTAAATGTTTAAAAATGTTCGTCAAAACTGGTGTATATTATTATTATTATTATTAGATACAAGATACAAGACTTTATTCATTCTTAGATAATTACAATTATGTAGAACATGTCAAAAATAATACCTATGGTCAACATAGGTAACAGGAATATAATTATGTAACACATTAATTATCACATATAAATCACTTTTACAAAATAAATTAACGAAAATAAATTAACATAAAAATAAATAAATTAATACAGAAAACTATTGCCGTTCCACTGGCCAGTTAAAGTCATCTATATTATAATAACATTTGCTTAACAAAAAGCTCTTTATTAATTTTCGAAAAATATGAATGTTTTTACTATTTTTAATAGTTGTTGGTAATTTGTTAAAAAGAATGATGCCCTTTACAAAGGGAGACTTATCGTGAGTAAGTTGTAATCTATGAAAGTTCATATGAATATTACCTGCGGTTCTGGTCGCATGAGTATGAACTACGTTGTTAGTAATGTAACCAGACCTGTGTTTATACGCATATGATAGTAGCTCCAGTATTATTATACAAGGTAACGGTAGTATTTTAAATTTCATAAACAGTTTCCCACAGGGATGATTGTACTTTACCCCTGCCATAGTACGTACAATGCGTTTCTGTATAAGAAAGACCTCTTCCATGCTAGATGAGAGGCCCCAAAGTAAAACACCATATGCCAATCTAGAGTTGACATGGGCATGGTAAAACATAACTAGTTGGGGGTTGACTAATATTCTTTTCAGTGATCTTATTTGGTAACAGACAGAACTCAATTTTTTAATTACTTTTTGGCATTGTACATTCCATCTCATAGTGTCGTCCAGGGTTATTCCTAAAAATTCGACAGTACTCGATTTTCCTACACTTATATTATTAATAGTCGGATTAACTGTTTTAACATTCTTATTTTGTATCGTATGGAAACGTAAATGAGTAGTTTTTGATGTATTTAGATACAAGAAATTGGCATTAAACCACTTAGAAAGTTTTAGACATACTATAGAGAGGTAGTAGTTTAGGTTTTCTTCGGACTTAAATGAAATTAACAAGGAGGTATCGTCAGCATACATTACTATAAGTTGTTTGATATAAGCGGGAAGGTCGTTAATGAAAAGAACAAACAAAATAGGACCTAGGATAGAACCCTGTGGGGGACACCTATGTTTGGACTTTTTATTATTATTAACTACAGAGAGCGGCGATTGCCGATGTATCTGTATCAACAAGTTTACATTTTAAATTGTTTACATTAAATTATTATAATTAAAATAAGTTAAATAATTAAGTTATGAGTATTATCACAATTAATATCACAGAGAAAGAAAATATAATACAATACTAGGACGGAAAGTGGACCCATTGGTTTCCGACATTTACGAGTTAACGGTCCAACCTATTCTTGAACTGATTTACAGTTGTAGCCTCAACTGTGACCTCGCTTAGACCATTCCACTGATACACAACACGGTTGGTAAGGAAGTTTTTTCGGGGTAACTTTAAACACCTTTCCTTGTTGAGCTTTTTATTATGACCTCGAAGGCTGGGGTAGGTGTTGAGTTGGAAAATTGTGTATAAGATAAGATAAATTTATTGTACCAAAAAGTTGCATACAGAGTCGTATAACTTATTAGGCTAGTCAAAATGAAATTTATAATTATAATTTAAAAATTCTTCTACACTATAAAATGCATTTTCAATCAAAAAACTTCTCAATCTATGCTTAAATACATTTAAGCTTGATGAGTTACCTAGAATACTATTTATTTTATTAAGAAATTTAATGCCTTCATAATTAAATGATTTTTGAGTTGTAGTTAAACGACAGTATGGCATTTGAATATTATTATTGCCTCTTGTATTGTATGAGTGTATATCTCTTCGTTTTTCTAAAGAATCTGAACTTACTTTATAATTTATTACATTATAAATGTAAAGACATGGTAATGTAAGTATACCTAAGTCTCTAAACAGTGGTTTACAATGAGCTTGATAGTGAGCATTTACCATGGTTCTGATAATCTTTTTTTGTAGAGTAAAAGCCACACCCGAACAAGTTATAGTTTAGTTTATTAGTTTAATGTCATTCAGGGACCTTATACAAAGATATTTTATACCATATTAGACAGATATAATACAAATGATTTTGAAGTGCTTCAAATCCATGTATGCCACTTCATCTTTATTTTCAAAAAAAGTTATTCCTTCGTTCCATGTTATATAGTACTTTTTTAGGTGTTTTTGAGGTCGACGACACTGAATCTAATATTCTGAGCATAGACGACAGGTGTTGATTTCAGACTTGCCCATTGGTTTAAGATGATAAAGGGCAGTGCCCGGTTAACAGCCCTGTATAGGTCTTTAGTTCCGGCTTGCTGAGATTAAGTATCTTTCTTGTTTGTTCAGGTTCATATTTTATGAATATTTTAGCCTGTCTATCCTAAATATACTTTTGATCTCCTGCTTTCACAGCAGGGCTCTGGGCCCCAGAGTCTGGGAGAACAAACGGGTCGCTGACACCCGTTGTTAAACTTAACTGACATATTGCATTTTTTAGAACTAGTAATTTAGTTGTATTTGGTACTTACTGTCGCTCTCTATTTTTAATTTAATCTGCCTTTTATGAAATGACGAAATCATTCATTTTTTGTAAAACAAACTAATTTGTAGGTTAGGTAATTTCAATATTGAAATTTAACGGAGGTGGTTTTTCGTCTTCCGTTAAATTTCAATATATTGAGAAAAATTCTCAATGTATCTTTTCAATATTGTTTTCAAAGTGGTCATGTGAATAGCAATTTTTCAGTTGACGTAAGTGACCTTGCAATTTTTGTCAATATTGGCACAAATTTCAATCTCAATGGTACATGTGAATAGGGCTGATTCAGGGGTTCTTCTTCTTCCTTCTTTATGGCCTTTTCTCAGTGAGATAATCAGCCAAAACAAGGGGTTTTCCTGAATAAAATTTTAAGGTATTTTTTTTTGTTGGCTGCTAGTGGGCGCAGATCTTTTTCTGTTTTTATTCTCATTTCTTACACATTAATTTTTAGATATTATAAAAATTATTCAAACCACAGAAACTTGTTTACAAATAATGAAAATAATTACAGCCTGCGCACGCAAACTCGTTTCGCATAATCTGATTGGTTAAAATCCGCTAAAATACTTGGCAACGCTGCAGCCGGCTGCAGAGATCTCATCACGCTAACTAATGTTCAATAGCATTTTTTTACTTTGGGGAACTTTTATATAATATGATCAGTTCCCTTCCTACGAAAATTGTTCACGTTCTCTCGAGTCCGAGAATAGATACCCTGATAGATAATGCGCGGAGTGTATGAAATGTATTGAAAAACGGTCAGCGCATGCGCAGTTTATCAAAACGCGGCATTAAGAGAAGAGAAGAAGAAGAAGAAGAAGAAGAAGTATATAGTAAAAATTTTTCTTAACAAAAATTCATTAAAATTGTTTTATATAAGAGTGTTTTATATTATTTTCGAGCACCATACGAATATTCGACTCATAAACTTTAGTTTTTTACATTAAAATGCCACCTTCGAGTTGTCCACAGTGCTTAAAATCTTTCGGTCCAAAGTCATATTCAATTCAATGCTTTCCATGCAAACAGTGGTTTCACAGGGATTGTGCCAATATTACTACAGAAAAATTTAACGAGTATGCGAAAGATTCTAGCTTAAAATGGACATGTCCAATTTGCAAAGGCAGAAGAAAGTCAGTGTCCATCGAAGAAACAAAACCACAAAAAACGGATGAAGCCAAAGATATTGTCGGTGTCATTCGAAGTGAATTACAATCCTTCAAGGAGAGTTTTTTAAATGAGCATAAAAAGGAGGTAGCAAAGTTAAACGATAAAATAGATAACTTGAAAAAACTTTATACTGACCAGTTGGAGGTTAACTTAAGGTTAGAAAATGACTTGCAAAGTCTAAGAAATCAGGTTAATGTCGATATAAAGAAGAATTTTGAATGTGTTCATAAAAATATCGATAAAATACAAGTTGAACTATCAGTCTTTAAAAACAAAGGAGATTCTATAAATCACATCACGATGAATTCCATGATAGCTGAACTTGGTGATAGGCAGAATCGGGAATGTAATTTGTTAATCAATGGATTGCATGAAAATAATTCTGATGCCACCATGATATCCAATTTAATTGGTACAATAAATAATAACATTTCATGCAGGAGTTTTCATCGGATTGGGAAGGCTTATGGTAACAAACCCAGAATGGTAAAAATAACTTTAAATAATAAGAGTGAAGCTCAGATTTTGTTAAAAAATGCAAAGAAACTAAAAAATGCGAATGAATTTAAAGATGTTTTTATAAGGCAAGACTTAACACTATCTCAACGAGAAGAGTTAAAGACAATATTGGATGAAATAAAGGTACGTAAAGGAAATGGAGAGTCAGTTTTTGTAAAATATATTAATAATAAGCCTACTGTTGGTATCAATCAAAAAAACTAGATAGGGTGCCTATCAACAGTGATATAACATGCTACTATCAAAATGTGAGAGGTTTAAACACCAAGACCCAAATATTTTATAATTCTGTCTCTATTAGCAACTATGACCTTATAGCATGCACTGAAACTGGCATATCAGATAGTGTTTTGGATAGCGAGTTAACTCCTAACAACTATTTTATGTATAGATCAGATAGGTCTGATGGTAGAAGGGGTGGAGGTGTTTGTCTATTGGTTCACCAAAAGTTTTCTTCAGAAAAAGTTGATGTACATTTTCAAACTCAGTGCATTGATCTATTGTGTGTTAAGGTAAAAAGTGGAAACAAATCAATAATTGTTATAGTAATATATATTCCACCTAAAAGTAAAAAAGTTATTACTTTAGAAGATGGTAGTAAAGTAACTAGATATGATCCTACCAGTGTGGACTACGAAAATACCTTCGAGTTTATAGGAAATATGGTTAATGGTAGTAGTGTCTTGCTTTTAGGTGATATAAACATACCAGAACTTGTTACTTATTATGAAACTGGAGTTATAGGTGGGAACTGCTCATCATTTATTGATTTTTTAAATATGAATAACTTAGTTCAAGGTAACAGAATACTTAATTCCTTGGACAGAATACTGGATGTTGTTGTGTCTTCTGGTGATCTTTACTGTGATGTGAGCAGAGAGCATCTACCGTTGGTTCGTGAGGATACGTATCATCCTAGTCTTGTGGTAGATATAAAATATAAGAAATCGGAACCTACTGTCAATTTTGAACCTAGTTCTTTATATAGATTAAATTTTAAAAAAGCAGATTATGTAAAATTAAATGAGCTATTAAACATTACTGACTGGTCTGAGCTTTCTTACTTTGATAACATTGATGATGCTGTATTGTTTTTTGATAATGTTTTAAATAATATTATTTGTAGTTGTGTTCCTTTAACCAAGTTAAAATCATTTAAATATCCGGTTTGGTTTACACGCGAAATTATTAATGCTATCAAGGAGAAAAATAGTTATCTTGGTCAGTTTAGGAAGTTTCGTTATCAATATTTAAAAGAGAGGATTAGAAATTTAAGGCGCAAGATAAAAGTCGAAGTTGATATTGCTTATTTAAAATTTGTTAGTGATTCCGAACAAAATATAAAAAAAGATCCAAAACAATTCTGGTCCTATGTAAATGCTAAAAATAAAACATCATCAATTCCAGGTACTGTAAATTACAATAATGAAAGTTTTTCGGATACACAATCAATTGTTAATGCTTTTGCAAGTCACTTTTCTAGTGTGTACAGCAAACATTCTAATATAAATAATTTGAATAATAAACCGGTGAGTGATTGTGACAATTTAAATATATTAAAAATCACTGAAAAGCAAATAAAGATTGCCTCTGGTAAACTTAAGTCTAACCTAGTCTGCGGCCCTGACAACGTACCAGCACTTGTAATAAAAAACAATATACTTAACTTATGCAAGCCATTAAGTGTCATATATAACCTAATTTTGAGATGTAAAAAGTTTCCAACATTATGGAAAACCTCCAAAGTTTGCCCCATCTTTAAGTCAGGCAGTAAAAATGATATTTTAAACTATAGACCAGTGGCATTGATTTCAAATTTTTCAAAAATTTTTGAAATTATAATTACTGATATTATTTATGGTCATGTGCAAAATAAGTTAAGTGTATATCAACATGGTTTTTTTAAGGGCCGGAGCACGGTTACGAATTTGAGTCTTTTTAGTCAAAGTATTTCTTCTGAGTTAGATAATCGAAACCAGGTGGATGTCATTCATACTGATTTTAGTAAGGCTTTCGATAAAGTTCCGCATCCGATTTTACTTAATAAAATTAGTCTTCTTGGTGTATCTGATGACATAATACTGGTTTTGGAATCTTATCTAAGGGACAGGATGCAGTACGTGGAATATAAGGGTATAAAGTCAATTATTTATTACGCATTTTCTGGAGTGCCTCAAGGCTCCAACCTTGGCCCGTTGCTCTTTTTAATCTTCATAAACGATATACACAAATTTATTAAGTGTTGTAAGTTGCTATTTGCTGATGATCTCAAATTATACTTTGTCATTAGATCGGTTCTTGATTGTTTAAAGTTGCAGCAGGATTTGGACAACCTGCTTAACTGGTGTTTTAGTAATAAACTCGACCTAAATCCTGATAAGTGCAAAGTAATGACTTTTTCCAGAAAAAATTCTAGTTTTTATTTTGATTATGAAATAAATCGGGTTCAATTAAAAAGAGTAAATGAGGTTAAGGATCTCGGAGTTATTTTTGATACTGGATTGACTTTTGACTCTCATATAGAGAAAATTTGTTCTGGTGCAACTAGGATGCTGGGTTATGTCATTAGAAACACAAAACATTTTTCAAATTTGTTAGCTATTAAGACGCTTTACTTTTCATATGTTAGAAGCAAATTGGAATATGCATGTGTTGTTTGGAATCCTTACTACATAAAGTATATCAATATGATTGAACGAGTTCAGAAGAAATTCTTAAAGTATCTGTATTTTAAAAAACATAAGGTTTATCCGAATGACGTCTCTTATGTTAATTTGCTCTCGGAATTCGGACTTCAGTCGTTGTCTGAAAGACGTACATATCATTTAGTGCTGTTTTTATATAAAATATTACATAGCTTGGTTGATGTGCCAGACTTACTGAGTATGTTGAATATCTCAATACCCAGGTCATCAATTCGCAATGTACAACCTTTCTATGTTAATAGAACTAACACATTGCATCATTTGCATTCACCACTAAATGATATGGTTTCCTCTTTTAATAATATTTTTAATGATATTGATATTTTTGAAGATAACATAGTTAAATTCAAAAGACTATTAGTTCCTGTAATAAAAAATGGTCGATCTGTACCTGATATCTAATAATTTTGTGAAATAATTTTGTGATATATTTTATTCTTTCTTATTTAATAATGTTGTGATATTTTTATTGTCTATAAATTCTAAAAATTCTATGTATTGTGTTTTTTAAGGTAGGTGTAAGTTAATCTCAATTAACTATTGTTAGTTTTTATATACTTCATTGTAGAATCTATTGTTTATCCTGTAAATAGGCTTCGTGCCTGCTGGAATAAATAAATAAATAAATAAAAGAGCTGCATACAACCGCTCCTATAGCATATATATTTATGTCATATGGTTTGACGTTTAATTTCACAGAAGTAAATATTATTAATTTATGTATGTCCATTATTATGAACGTTGAAATTCAAAAAGATTATCAAAAAAGTTTAATTTTAATATTATGTACTAAGATTGAAATGAAATTAAGAGCCGTAAGTAAAATTTAAATACTTTTGTAACATCTTTCTTTGGACTATTTTCTTTGTAGTAAACCTAAAATGTCTGGAAGAATTTTGGGTAACATAATGCAGTTCTTGCATCCCAAAAACGATGAAAGAAATCTCATTTCTGCTGCCTTTCATATGACTACTATTTCTCTAATCTCTATGTCGATGGTTGATCTTGAGTGGTATACCATTACTGGTGATGTTTGTGTTCCTTACTTGACTTTGGGAGAGTTTTTTTGGTTTGGTTGGTCTAAGTGGCCAAGTTATGCTTTAGGTAAGTTTAACCTACTAAAATATGTATTTAAATAAATGGGTTAAGCATGCCTTTAACAATTGTCACTGATCTAGGAAAAAATGATATCTAAAAACTTTTCAAATGATCTTAAAATTATATTAAAAAACTTAAAGAGTATTGGAAGAGCGTTTTAAGATCATTGGCAGAGTTTTGAGAGATCATTGCAAGATTATTTGTTAGTTTTCAAAATAAGAAATTTGCCAATGTTTCCAAAGGATTTTAATAGGATTTTCCACTAGCAGTTTTCCGATTTTCAGTAAAGACTAAGTAAAATTTTTAATCTTTGTTTAAATGCTATTTAAAAACTCACTAACAGGAGAACAGGTATAAGAGGTATTAGGATTCGCAAAATGGTAGTGATGACGGTTTTGTGCACAGAGTTTTTTTTTCAATATTTTTACCAACATTCAAAACATTTCAAATATTTTCGCATCTGATGCAATAAAAAATTCACCGTCAAACTTTAATTCTGGATTGTCTTGAATTCAGGATTCTACTGTAGAACGTTTAGGGACACTAGACATTTTAATCACAATAAATCTACACTCTTGACTAAACTTAACGTACCTAAGTAACCAAAAAGCTTGTGTCTGAAATAAGTAAGAATATTTCATGCAAAAACGCAAAAAGCTACATCACTCAGAGGATAAGCGTGGCCATCCAAAGGGGGAATGCGGCCTCAGTATTGGGCACTTTAAAGGATGAGGCAGGCTTGAATTAAATTTTTTATATTTAGTTTTTATAGTTTTTATATTTAGTTTTATATATTACCCCAAATGAATATTACATAACTAATATATTATTATTATTTTGAGCCGTTACGCCTCAATTATTATTTTTATCAATAAAAATCTAAAACAGAAAATAAAATTAAAATTTTAATTATAATTATAGACTTTATTTAACTGATATTATATTAGTTATAGTTCAGGTATCATAAAAATTCTGGGTAAGGTAAAACACCTAATAGTTGACACTACCCCAACAGTTCACAGTTTTAAATAAAACAACCTAAAATAAGATTACATTACATTTATTAAGGCAAAATAAATAATAAATGGGCACCTAGTTGTCATGTCCACATGTGGCTTGCGCAATGATAGATGTCAAGAGCAGCTATCTCTGTCTCTGGCCCTCTCTCTGAGAAATGCGCCTCTCTGGGCAAGTTGATGTAAATGTGCTCCGTATAATATACACGGTGTATTTGAAATAGCGTCGGATATTTCAACATGATTCTACATCATAAAATATGACAAAAAGTTCCTATAAACATATGTCTAAAAATGCGTCATAAGGGAGCTACGCCCCTTTGAAAGTGGCTAAAAAAATCGGTTTTTATTTAATAACTCAGGAACGCTTTGAGATATATCAACGAGGTTTTGCACATCAACTAATCCTATTCAGGCCCGTTTGTGTGTGTTATTTTCATGTACTTATTTCAACCAGGGGTGTGCGAAACGGGGGGGGCTTATCAGTTTTTTGCCCCAAACTTTTTTCTGTGTAACTTTTTTGCAATTTTATTTTTGAAATATGATTCCTCAGGTCAAAATACATAAAAAAGGTACTCTTGTTGTAATACTGTAGGATTAACCGTTTTCGAGAAAAGTTCATTTGAAGCTGAAATTTCACGGTTCGAGGGCGAAAAATTAAATACTAAAATGTTGAAATCAAAATTTTAATGATGCAGGGCGAATGTACATTAAAAACTAAGAAAAAAACGTCATATATAGGTACTTCCAAAAATCAATCCTAATGGAGCTATGGTCTCCTAAATATGCACCATTTTTAAAAGCGTTTTTTCGACCTACATGTATGAAAACTTTTTTTCTTAGTTTTTGATGTAGAATAACATTGCATCATTAAAATTTTGGTTTTCGACATTTTACTATTTAATTTTTCGTCCTCGAACCGTGAAATTTCACCTTCAAATGAACTTTTCTCGTAAACGGTTAATCCTACAGTATTACAACAAGAGTACCTTTTTTATGTATTTTGACTTGAGGAATCATATTTTAAAAATAAAATTGCAAAAAAGTTACACAGAAAAAAGTTTGGGATAAAAAACTGATAAGGCCCCTCCGTTTCGCACACCCCTGGTTTAAATAAATACGTGAAAATGACATACAAAGATGGGCCTTATTAGGATTAATTCACGTGCCAAACCTCGTTAACATATCTCAAAGGGTTCCTGAGTTATTAAATAAAAACCGATTTATTTAGCCAATTTCGAAGGGGCGTAGCTCCCTTATGACGCATTTTTAGACATGTTTATAGAAATTTTTTGTCATATTTTATCATGTAGAATCACCTGTTAAAATTTCCTACGCTATTTCAAATACACCCTGTATATAGTAAAATTATGAATTTAAGTATATTTAAATAAATGAATTAATGGAACCTCTCAAGTTTAATTAATCACTCATGGACATTTCAATGGCGACGGGACGATAAATGGTAAATACTTAAAAAATTAGTTATTAAATTTTCACTTGTCAAGCGTGCAAAATGGCTGCAGCAGCTAAATATCAATACAAGGAGTTTGAACCTTCAAATGACGATTTTCAAATCTATATCGAGCAACTAGAACAATATTTTGTGTCGAATAGCATTGTTACGGAAGAAATTAAAATTGCAGTTATTCTAAGCTTCATAAATACTGCAACTTATAAATTACCTTTCCCGAATTACCCAAAAGTAAAAAATATCAAGAAATCATTCATCATTTAAACAAACAATTCACTTCTCACAATTGCGTGTGGCGTGAAAGAAGAAAATTTTATAGCATTCAGCAAAATGATGGCGAAACTGTGTCGGAGTGGTTTGCTAAAATTAAAATGTTGTGATTTTGGGAATAATTTAACAAAAATTTTAAAAGATAAATTTATTAGCGGGATCAGGGATGCAGGCATTTTTGATAGATTATACTTGTACACCTTAATTAATTTTATATATTTGTCAAGTTGACTTTTAAAAGTCCAAATATTTTTACTTTATTTTATTTATACATTTATTTTTTTAATTCATCCTTGAAAATGGCTGTACAATAAACGCCGAAACGTTGGAATAAAAGTATTTTTTATTACGTGTTCTAAAAAGCAAGAAAATATACCTACATATTATGCGAATGTAAACCGGATTCCACTTTTGACGTAATTTTGAAAACGGCACGAAACAAGGAAATTCTAGAAAAGGAGAAGAAAATGGAAGTCTACGCAGCAAGTTTGACAGTAATAAGACCGGAAGAAGTGAGTAGTTCAATTAATATGGCGACAAACGTCAAAATAAAGGCAATTATCGTAGCAATAATGGAAATTTTAACAAAAGAAATGATTTTAAATGCCAAATTTGTGGTAAAAATCATGGACAAAGCCGATGCAGATACTTCAACTGGAAATGTAGAACGTGCGGAGGTAATCATGTCGATAGATTGTGCAACAAAGTTTTGAACGTCGAAATTGTTAAAAATAATGAAGAAAACATTGATGAGGTAAATTATTTAAATATTTTCACGTTTTAATAATAATATGAGCCAAATAAAAGGGAAAGTCTAATTTGATGATCACACACAAAATAATTTAAAAAAATTATTATCGGTGAATATTCAATCAAGTGCGGTCACTCAGGGTAGGTGCGGTCACATGTGCTCTACTGAATAGAATACTTTGAGTCAAAATACCGCCCCCAGCGCCGCCCCCACACCCAACAAATATTGCAAATATGGGACTATTTGGTGCGGTCACTCAGGGTAGGTGCGGTCACTCACCCTCTACATGACAAAGTGGTTTTGGTTGTTGCACCGCCCCCACTGCCGCCCCCAGAAACAATAAACGTGATAAAAATGCAAATATGGGGCAATTTGGTGCGGTCACTCAGGGTAGGTAAGGTCACTTGTTCTCTTCAGGACAAATTGGTTTTGGATGTTGTACCGCCCCAATGCCGCCCCCAAAAACAATAAACGTGATAAAAAATGCAAATATGGGGTAATTTGGTGCGGTCACTCAGGGTAGGGGCGGTCACTTGTCCTTTTCAAGACAAAGTGGTTTTGCATGTTGTACCGCCCCCAATGCCGCCCCCAGAAACAATAAACGTGATAAAAAATGCAAGTATGGGGCAATTTTGTGCGGTGACTCAGGGTAGGTAATAATAATAATCTTTATTTAGGAATCCTAATAAACTTACAAATTGAATTTATAACCTAAAAAAAATAAATCACAAATATTCAAAATTATATCCTATTTCCTATCTATGTATATTAATTATTTGATAGATAAATTATCATCTCTCTCTTAAATCGATTAACAGTATCACAGTTTTTTATATCATTAATAATAATAATAATAATAATAATAATAATAATAATAATAATTAATAATAATAATAATAATTAATAATAATAATAATAATAATAATAATAATAATAATAATAATAATAATAATAATAATAATAATAAGAATGAGAATGAGAATGAGAATAAGAATAATATATTAAATCCGTAAGAGATTATACAATCTATGGATACGTCACAAATTAGGAATAAAATATATAAATAATATGTACTACATGTCACAAACACATTAAAATCATTTGTTTACAATAATTAATTAATTAATTGGGTAAGCCCAGGAAATTATTTTCCCTAACTTCATCATAGTACTCTTCCAGTGTATAAAAGGGGTTATTTAAGAAGAAAGCCTTAATTTTGTTTTTAAAGGTGTTAAAATTTGTCATTTCCCTGGAAGGTGGTTGTAAACCTCCATCCCCCTGTATCGCGCCCCTTTTTCGTAGGTTACTGTCCTATGTCTTGGTGTGGATATAGCATTATTATGTCTTGTTAATATACCTTGATTTAGTTCTCTATTTATAATAAACTGTTTATTATTTTTCTTTACAAAAAGACAATCTATAAATATAAAGAGAATAAACTGACATTACACAGCAACGCTGAAATAGGGGTTTGCAATGCGCATCAAACTTTTCAAAACAGATCGTCCTCAGGATCTTTTTTTGAAGTGTTAAAAGCCTTTTAGTCTCTGACGAACCCCCCCCCAAAATATAATTGAGTAATTTAAGTGGCTTTGGACAAAAGCATTATAAAACAGTAAAATAGAATCAAGACTAACCGTGTTTCTTAAGTTCAATATTGCATAGTTTGCTGAACAAATTTTTTTAGCAATTACATCTATATTTTTTGCCCACGATGTACAGTTCCCCGCAAGGTGGGTACCCAAAAATAAAACTTCTTCACTCTGATGGATACTTTTACCATCCATCCTCACCAGTAAGCTGGAGGAACGCTGGTTGGTTAGCTTGTAGTGTACTAATTTGGTTTTTGAATGGTTAAGTAAAAGTACATTGCGGTTACACCACTGCACCATCCCCTCCACCACTTTATTAGCTGTACGTACAGCTTCAGATAGATTTTTGCCAATAATAACTAGAGATGTGTCATCTGCAAATTGTGTTACTCTTATATTATTTTTTAGTTCCTCACCAACTGAGTTTAATAAATATTGGCACAAATCATTAGAAAAAATTGAAAAAAGGAGAGGAGAGAGGATGGAGCCTTGTGGTGTTCCGCAAGGCACTTTTCTCACCTTTGAATTATATTTAAAGTTTAAGATATTACCTAGTTCGCCTGTTATTTCTACCATTTGTGTACGGTTGTGTAAAAATGAACTTAACCATTTTAGTGCTGAACCACGTATCCCCGCCCTCTCCAGCTTACTCGTAAGGATGCGATGGTCCACTAAGTCGAAAGCCCGACTCAGATCAAAATAAATTCCCAGAGTAGTAAATCCTTTATCGAGTCCATCAAGGATAAAAGAGTAAGAATCATACAGCGCTGACTGTGGATTTACCCTCTATAAATCCATGATGACTTTCGCTAAAAAAATTTAAATCATTAAGAAAGGATTTTATTCTTTTATTCATTATGTGTTCAAAAAGTTTCGAAAAAACAGATAAGGTGGCAACTGGCCTAAAATTGTTCGCTACTGTGGCGTCCCCCTTTTTATGAATAGGTATTATTCTGGCATTTTTTAAATTATCTGGAAATACACCCTCTGTAAATGACAAATTTATTATATATTCTAAAGGTTTAACTAATAGTGCCCACATTGCGAAGGAGATTGCATGGGACTTCATCGTCACCTGCAGATGACTTCCTAGTGATGGCGAACATAGCTGCTAGGATTTCATCTGCATTGGTGGGGTGCAAAAAAATTGACTTACCAATGTGTTTTTCACTGTTATTATTACTACTGTTGCCCAAGGACGTAAAAGATGTAAAAACAGAGGGGAGATCTAAAAACTTCAAATTAAAATAGTTGCTTACTTTAAATGGGTCTGACGTAACTACTCCACCCACATCTAAGGATACAGTCTTCCTATTTTTTTCAGAATTACTGGTATTGTCTTTTAGAACCTCCCAGGCTGCCCTTGATGGATTTTTACTTGATTTAATAATATTGTCATTGTATAGCTGTTTAGCTCTAGCTATAGCTTTCCTATGGACATTCAGTAACGCTTTGTACCTACTTGTAATTTCTGGGTCATTTGTTAAGTTTTTTACCCAGTTTAAATTTTTTAGGTTTTCTGACTGTGTTTTAATTTCAGGGGTTAACCAGCAATGTTTCATTTTAGTATTTTTCACCCTTACTCTTTCTTTAGGAAAGCACAATTCAAAATAGTGGAGAAACAGAACATAAAATGCAACAAAAGCAGCCTGGGTCGTTTTTTTCTCAAAGACTTTTTCCCAATTTTCCTGAAAAATATGATGTTTAAATTTGCTTACATTAAAGTCTGAAAAAATTCGTTTAAGTACATATTTTTTATTTTCCTTGCATTCAGCAGGCTTAGCTATTGAGATTTTGCATGCTAGGTGGTCTGAGACACCAAACTTTACTGTATTTGCCAATTTAGGTAAAAAATTGGTAAAAATATTATCTATTAATGTAGCAGTAGTAGCGCAAATTCTAGTGGGCGTGCAGATATTTGGTTTTAGTTTGAAATTACTCAAGATATCAAGATATTCTTGAATAAAACCACTTTTTTCTAGAATATTAATATTAAAATCACCTGCTAATATAATATTTTTATGCATGCTTACCTCATTTAGAAGGCTTTCTAAATCTAATAAGAACCGTTTATTATCTGATTCTTCCTCTTTGTCTAGATCAGGCTTTAATTCTTCAGACTTTTTTTTCTTTTTTGTATGATACATTGATATTACAGCATAATTTTCACCACCTAGTTTAAAACTTACAACACAATACTCAAAGACTTGATTTAAATTCTCTGTTTTACAACTAACTTTTTTGACTGGAAAAGTACTACGATGATAGACTGCCACACCACCCCGCCCATTGGGAGTTTATTAAAAAAATCAAATCCTTTGACAAAAAGACTTTTAGCAGCACTACTTAAATTAATTTGTCTAATTCTAAAATCATCTCTTGACCTAGTAGGGTAATCATGAACATCATTATTCAACGTAATAAATTCATTAAAAATACATTGGAAGTAATCCCCTTTTTAGCTTGAAAATAAATAGCATAGCTCTAAGTGTTAATCTATTGGATACTGATTGCCACTGAAGAGAATCCAGCATTAATCTAATGGGAGTATATTTATTAACTCGTAAAATAGAACGCATTCCTCTATTATGTAAAACCTGCAATTGATCAATACAATTCTTATCCATTAAGTACAACACACTGGAACAGTAATCAAAGTTCGGTTGAATTATGGCATTAAATACTTTGATTCTATAATTCAATGATAGACAGTTAGAAACCCTATAAAAGAAAAACAGTTTTTTAGATATTTTTTATAAATGTATTCAAAATTACTTATAAAGGATAGCGTATTATCAAGCAAAAAACCAAGTACTTAATTTCAGTAACAAACTCGATCCTTTCACCACCTATGTCCAGAGGAACGGCATTTAAATCTATGCGGTTATATTTGTAAGAAGTTGTAATGATCATTGCTTTAGTTTTAAGAGCATTAATTTTTAATTTGTTACTCGAAAAATACTTATCGATTAATGCCAAAATTCTCCTCATCCTGATAATCGCAGACATCAGATCATCACCAAACGTAGCTAATAGTGTATCATCCGCAAACAAGTTAACAAATTCAAGAATTTCCAACAGATTAATATCATTAAGATAAATTATAAAAAGGAGTGGCCCTAAAAAACTTCCCTGAGGACCCCGAAAAAATTAAATTTACTAGACGATTTACTTTTACCAATCTTTAGCCTTTGTAGCCTATTAGTAAGATAATCAATAAACCAATCTAATACAATCCCCGATAATCCATAAGACTTAAGTTTCTTAATCAACAGTGGTCTGTCAATGGTTTCAAACGCTCTTTTTAAATCTAAGAAAACAGCAACTATGTATTTTCCTTCATCCAGCATCATTTTCCATTTAGAAATACATTTAGAAATAGTCAGCTGTAGAGCTGACTCACATGAGTGCCCTGTTCTGAAACCGGATTGACATCCCCTAAACAGATTATTTTTATTGAAGTAGTCCATTAGTTGATTGTAAACAGCTAACTCTAGTATTTTTTCTATATCAGGAAGTGTATTGATTGGTCTAAAATCAGGGGCTTCTTTAGCATTCGTTATCTTGGGGATGGGGACAATTGTACTCATTTTCAATCTATCATATTTCAAAGATGTGTTAATAAAATGAAGTATAAAGGTCCCTACTACATCAAAAGTATTTCTTAAAAAATTAATATTTAGAACATCATCATTTCTATGTTTATCATCAAGGGAGAAGATAATTTTTCTTAATTCACTTATGGTTAACAATTTAAAATCAGAAAAAATACAATTTACGGTTATCAGACTATCACAATTAAAATCATCACAATATTTAATGGACTCGACTATATCACGAATACTATTAATGTAAAACAAATTAAAATTTTTAGCTATTTCTATATTAGTTTTTATCACAGTTTTTGAACTATCAATATCAAAAACAACACCCTGGCAAAAAGAACTAGATTTGTCATTTTTTATTAAAGATTTTAACGTTTTCCACATACGTCTAGGATCGTTTTTATGAAGTTCTAACTGGTTTTCATAAAATTCGTTTTTCTTCATTTTTAACTTGTTAACAACTGTATTATGAAGTTCTTTATATACACTCCAAAAAGTTACTTTTTCCTCAAGGTTTAAGGATCTTTTAAACTTATGAAACGCACTGTTCCTGTCTTTCATTAAACTTCTAATTTGACAATCTATCCAGGGCAGTTGCTTTTTATTAAAGCTATATTTAACAATGGGCGCAAACTGGTCAATAACTTGATTTCAGTTGTCATAAATGGTAGTTAACATATTATCAATATTATCAGGTGATAAATACCAATCTTTTAAGATTAAATTAGTATTAATGTGAGAATATTTATTTGCATTAAGCTTACGACTTTCTTGAACATTAGCAGTTTTAATAAACGATTTATCGCTGTTTTTTATTTGAACATTAATAACTGAATGGTCACTTATTCTAAAATTGTCAACTACATAAGCATTTACATTTGCCTGATTGGTAAAAACATAATCAATCAAAGAGTTTTTTTATAATGTAAGTATTAACCAATTGCTGAATACCCAAAGAATTATATATATTTTTTATTTTATTACTATTTGTACTGCTGTTATCAAAATAATCAATGTTTACATCACCCACAAATATACATTTACTATTAGGACTAAAAAAGCTTTCACACCATTCTTCAATACCATTTTCAATAAATTGCACATTATTACTACTCGGTGAATGATAAAATACACCCACATACCATAATGCAAGGTTGAACTTAATTCTTAAAACTATCAGCCAATAGTTTTTATCCCATGATTTATTACAGATAACATTAAAAGACACATCATCTCTAACATAAGCAATTACACCACCTGTATGTCTACTATGGCTATCACATCTAGCACACGAATACCCAGAAATTTCAAGCTCAGCATCCAAAATGTCCTCAGTAGTTCTTGCTTCACTCAATAAAACTACCATAGGTTTATTATATGTTATGTGTGTAATGAGTTCATCTTTATTAGCTAGTATGCTTCTAATATTGGTGTACACTAAATTAGTCTTATTGGTAATTTGCTTTGTAACGATATAAATCGTCACTTTGTAATATAGCAATGGTTAATTAAACTATTCGTTTACTTACGTTATAATCTATGTTTATTTTGTATATAAATAGTTACGTACGTACAGAACTATATTGTATCTGGGACTATTTTGTAGCAGGAACTGAATTCTAACCATATAAATCTCTGTTCCAATAACATAAAGAAAACATAATTAGAATATGATTTTTAATAATA
Source organism: Brachypterus glaber (assembly GCA_958510825.1). Lineage (NCBI taxonomy): Eukaryota > Metazoa > Arthropoda > Insecta > Coleoptera > Kateretidae > Brachypterus > Brachypterus glaber. Next base: position 21,192,843 of record OY294047.1, on the reverse strand, counting down.
AAGTATCATATGACTTATTTCTCTATAATGCATTTGTCTATGGACTTGCCTAGTTTTTATATGTTTCAGAGTCTATTGAGGATTGGATTTCACTGGCTTTCATCTGTAGCTTGTCTCTCCTGGAAAGTTTCGTATGCTTATTCCTTCTGGATAATCTAGAATTTGTTGAAAATAGTTTGCTGGAACTGCTCACTTAGATTCAGTATTTTGTTTATACTTAGTTCACAGGGCACTTAGTATTCTGTTCGTATTTTTATTAGTTTTGCTGATAAACAATAAGTATTGTTTATATTTGTTTCTTAGAGTAATATTTTGAGGTTAGATATCACTAATAAGGATTTATTAGGAAATATTCTTTTTGTTATTATTTTTGGTGTCGTTTCCGCCACCTTTATTAGGAATTCTACACGGTAAAACCGTAGTTGATAATGATTTGCATAGATGTCGCTAATGGTTCGGAAATATGATTTTATTTACCTGAAAGATTTGTACCTGTTAAGAAGGTCGATTTTCGCTCTTCTTGAAGCACCTCTGATAAAAGATGGTGGTGTCGTATTGACGAGTGTTTATTTTCTGCAATCATCGAAGTAATCCTTCATGTATTTTTATTTAAAGTTAGTGAAAATGAATATTTAAACAATGCGAAAGATATTGTAACTGTTATTTTCTACAATTACGCATTTATAACGTTTCGATGGACATCGAAGACTTAGCACGACACGTAAGTTACGTTTTTCTGTTTCTTAGAATATTTCTGAGATATAATTATTGTTTCAGCAACATTCCTACACCATTAATATGGAATTACATTAACCATTCCTACACCATTAATATGGAATTACATTAATCATTCCTACACCATTAATATGGAATTACATTAATCATTCCTATACTGTTAGCTTAAACATAATTTAAGTTGAAGTTTATTTTGGTATATTTGATATACGAGTTCTCCGCATGGAGTGATGTTCTGTTGGAACATGGTTCTGTAATTTTCGGCATAGATAAATTCTATTTAACCGTCTAGCAGACAATTTTATATTGGACATAATTTTCAAAAGTATATTTTATCCCGGACGACATTTTCAATAGTACATTTTATCCTGGAAGATGATTTTCCAAAGTAGATGGGACAGCTTATTTTTTTTCTTCTTTCATTTGAGAAATGAATTTATCAGCATAGGGGAGACTTGTACAGATGGAGACGATGGAATTCATACCTCATGGATTTTGCAGAAACCAGCTAAGTACTCTTTCTGAAAACTTTTGAAAGCAATATTTCATATTTTAAATTCTTTTATTTCAATATTCTTATAACTGTAAACTTTATCAGATCTGATATAGTATTGTTTAATACTATATGCCCTTCTGGCTTTTGTTCATTTTTAGGTACTTATTTTTTTTTAAAAACATTTAATCTCATTTATTAATTATTAAATATCATACTTTTGATTAAATGATTTCTAATTTAAGCATGACTTTTATACACTGCAAGAAATGATTGCTGTTTACATACATTTCTTGGGGCTTGCTGAACTTCATGTTTTCTTTATACATTTAAGTCGAATGATTTCTGAATTTAGTAATTTTTATTAAGATTTCTATCATTATATCTTAATATAACTACACATATTTTTTATATATATTAATACATTACTTGATGTGCTTTCATTAAGTTTATTTATAATAAATTTCTCAAATGAATTATCTTATTTTATTTAAGAGGTATATTTTCTCAAACTGAAAAGCTTAAGTATTTACACTAGGTTGTTACTTACCTAAAGGAGTAAAAGCTAAAGTAACTGGCGCCCCTAACAACATTAATCAATTCTTTCTATTTTTCCCTTGCCCATACCCATTGCTCCGCTGTCAAAACTAGCCGTTGGCAGTGAACGTATTAATTACGGTACAGCTTATTAGGATTATGACTTAGTTTTTTTTATCAATGATAGTGGGAACACCATTTATGTACTTAATAGTTTTATTCATATCACCATTATTTTGTAGCCGATTTAGTTCAGTTTTAACCGATTTAAAAAGGTCTCTTTGCAACTTGGTCTGATCTGGAAATATTCTTATAGGAGGTAAACCAATAGATTTTTTATTTTTCAAAACAAACAGAGCTTCATGAGGGTTTTTAAAAGTAACTTTGGTTAATCTGTTCTTGCCAGTAATGAATTTACCTAGCCTAAAAACATCCAGACAAGTTTTATCAATGTTTAAATTCTTTAATAAATCTGTAACTTTGTTTTTATCTTCAAGCGTTCTATGCTCCTTACTATTAGCAGTTGATTCTTACATATTACTAATAATTACACATTTTTCGCGCTTTTGCCTTTCTTGCAATTCTGTTATGATATTAGCATGATCAACACCTATATTTGTATTTATTATACTTTTATTTATTTCGTGAAAATTTCTTTTGTCCTTTGTAAGAACCTCAAGTTGATTTTGCAAACACAAAACATCATTCTGCAGCTTTTTGTGCGGTCAATCGTCCTCTTCAGGACAAGTTGGTTTTGGATGTTGTACCGCCCCCCAATACCGCCTCCAGAAACAATAAACGTGATAAAAAACGCAAATATGGGGCAATTTCGTGCGGTCACTCAGAGTAGGTGCTGTCACTTGTCTTCAGGACAAATTGGTTTTGGATGTTGTAGCACCCCCAATGCCGCCCTCAGAAACAATTAACGTGATAATTACTGCAAATATGGGGTAATTTGGTGCGGTCACTCAGGGTAGGTGCGGTCACTCTTCCTCTTCAAGACAAAGTGGTTTTGGTTGTTGTAACGCCCTCAATGCCGCCCCCAGAAACAATAAACGTGATAAAAATGCAAATATGGGGCAATTTGATGCGGTCAGTCAGGGTAGGTGAGGTCACTCGTTCTCTTCAGGACAAATTGGTTTAGGATGTTGTACCGCCCCAATGCCGCCCTCAAAAACAATAAACGTGATAAAAAATGCAAATATGGGGTAATTTGGTGCAGTCGCTCAGGGTAGGGGCGGTCACTAGTCCTTTTCAAGACAGTGGTTTTGCATGTTGTACCGCCCCCAATGCCGCCCCCAATGCCGCCCCCAGAAACAATAAACGTGATAAAAAATGCAAATATGGGGCAATTTTGTGCGGTCATTCGTCCTCTTCAGGACAAATTAGTTTTGGATGTTGTACCGCGCCCAATGCCGCCCCCAGAAACAATAAACGCGATAAAAAATGCAAATATTGGGCAATTTTGTGCGGTCACTCAGAGTAGGTGCGTTCACTCGTCCTCTTCGGGCAAATTGGTTTTGGATATTGTACCGCCCCCAATGCCGCCCCCAGAAACAATAAACGTGATAAAAAATGCAAATATGGGGAAATTTGGTGCGGTCACTCAGGGTAGGTGCGGTCACTTGTCCTCTTCAAGACAAAGTGGTTTTGGTTGTTGTAACGCCCTCAACGCCACCCCCAGAAACAATAAACCTGATAAAAAATGCAAATATGGGGCAATTTGGTGCGGTCACTTATGGTAATTACGAAATTGCCCCCTATTTGCATTTTTTATCACGTTTATTGTTTCTGGGGGCGGCATTGGGGGCGTTACAATAAACAAAGCCACTTTGTCGTGAAGAAGACGAGTAACCACACCTACCCTGAGTGACCGCACATAATTGCCCCATATTTGCATATTTTATCGCGTTTATTGTTTCTGGGGGCGGCGCTTGGGGGAGGTACAACATCCAAAACCAATTTGTCCTGAAGAGGACAAGTGACCGCACCTACTCTGAGTGACCGCACGACATTTCCCCATATTTGCATTTTTTATCACGTTTATTATTTCTGGGGGCGGCATTGGGGGCGGTACAATAACCAAAGCCACTTTGTCGTGAAGAAGATAAGTGACCGCACCTACCCTGAGTGACCGCACATAATTGTTTATTTTCTGGGGGTGGCATTGAGGGTGTTACAACAACCAAAAGTCCAAACGAAATTTCCCCATATTTGCATTTTTTATCGCGTTTATTGTTTCTGGGGGCGGCATTGGAGGCGGTACAACAACCAAAATCACTTTGTCGTGAAGAGGACGAGTGACCGAACATACTCAGAGAGACCGCACAAAATTTCCCCATATTGGCATTTTTTATCACGTTTATTGTTTCTGGGGGCGGTGCAACAACCAAAACCACTTTGTCGTGAAGAGGACGAGTGACCGCACCTACCCTGAGTGACCGCACCAAATAGTCCCATATTTGCAAAATTTGTTGGGTGTGGGGGCGGCGCTGGGGTCGGTATTTTGACTCAAAGTATTCTATTCAGTAGAGTACATGTGACCGCACCTACCCTGAGTGACTGCACTCAATTGATTTGATATTTACCGAATAATAATTTTTTTAAATTATTTTGAGTGTGATCATCAAATTAGGTAGACCCCAAATAAAAGGTGATTTTACCGTAAAATTAAAAATAAATAATAAAAACATAGATTTTCTATGTTATTCTGTTTCAACAATTTCTGCCATAAGTTTGCAATCTTTTAAAGCTAATTTAAGCAATTATAAAGTAATTAACGATAACTTGTTACTAAAAGTGTATAATAATAGTAAATTTAAAACCCTTGGTTATATAAATATAAGAATAACTTATAATAACACAACCCTACAAATTCAAACTTTTTTTATATACATTTTTCGAGACATGGTCTGTTTAGCCGCATTTTTTCTGCTGATTTCAAATCCATTTTCAAAATGTTTCCTATATGTCACAGTTTTGAGATACAGGGTGATTTACTAAAAAAATACACAAAATTTTAACATTCTCTCTGCTTTACATTTATGAATATTTTTTTACAAAATTCGATTCACGCATCAAGAACAGCACAATTAAAAATAATGTTTACGATTTTTAAATTAAGCGATTGTCACTTGTTTTTTATCGAAAAAAGTTTCTGTCTTTCCTCTGCCAAATTAAAAAAAAAATGGATTTTTTTCTTCTAACGTACATAAAAAAAATTTCTATTTAATTAGCTTCTTTTGTTTTTTTATTTTTCAAAATCGTACGTCTGGAAGCGGTGCTATATTAATTTAAGGACTGTCAAGTCCAAAATTTTAACATCAATTAAAGGACATTACTTGCGCAAGTGGGCTATGGAATACGCACCGAGTAGGCGAACCTAGTTTTTAGTAAACGAGAGTTAGTTTCTTTTTACGAAAAGCAGCGGAGTAAACAAAGCAATCCATGTCCACTGAAAGGGCTTGCGTCGAGGTGCGTATACTATTTTTCCTACGACCCAACACCTAAACATAAAAAAAAAACGGAAAAATTATCTTAAACTTAGTTAGTCAATTTGAGGTTATGTGTTTGACGTTTACTAATTTTTTGACAGCAGATATGTTAAATTAGCTGATCGTCACTTCCTCCCCGTTGTCATAGGCACAAGGTAGGAAATAGGCACTAACTACTAACTAGGTCGTAGGAAATGGAATTTAACGTTTAAAACTTTATTTTGATATTTAAGGTAACACAGTTTTATGACATCTCTTATAAGGAATATAATGTTAGGGACTGTTCAAATAATACGCCATTATTGTTTGCCAATTTTGGACCCCCACTTCTTCTTTGTCGACCTTTTTGTAATTTTTCCTTATTCTTAAGTAGAGCTTTCCTTTTCGTTACACTGATTTATATTACGTACACGCATAATATGTTATTGTACCTTAATTACTGTAATACTATTTGTAAATACATATTTTTTAAATATATCGCGTCCTTGGGTATTTAATTACTCGTGATATTAAATACAAAATTTTAGTATTGTATACTATATCTTATAGTAAAACACCACAACATACTGGCTTATTTGGAACCCCATGTTGCAGTTAAAGTTACTGTAAAATTTGGTAAACTATGTCACAGATATATAAGGTAAACTTTAATTTGGTTTATTGATCTAGTTTAAAGTGTAGGAACGTTCAAGTATCACGTAACGCAAATTGTACCAAAATTCATACACTTCCCGCGTTATTATAGCCTGTAGATATTTTATATTTTGGCTACCCCCCTCCCTGCTGAAAATGTACGGGTCTGTGCGGGTATAAAATCAAATCCGGTTTAGTATGTTTCATACCCGTCAAGTCAGCTTTCACCCGTCACAGCGTTTTAGACCCGCAATTTCAGATTTAATTTAAACCTGCATAAATCCGAAATTGACGCTAATGATTTATACCGGCATTTTAGGATTTAATTTAAATCTGCTCATGTCAGCACAAATCCGTCAATGTATATCAGCTAAACACATCCGCTTAAGTCAGCACAAGTACTTGAAACTTGAACTTGAAAATATGTATAAGTCCGCACAAATGTGTCCCATACCCGCCCAAGTCTGTTTAAATACGTTTTAAGTCCGGTCTTTGCATCCGCGTCACAAGTTCGCCCAAATCTGCCCTCACAGTGTTTTGTCAGGGCGACAAGTTGGCCATTTGAGGTTTTAAAAAACTTTGGAAATTTATTTTTTTTAATATAATTTACCATTCTATATTGATGGGTCTATAAGGATTGATAATACTTTTTTTATTGAAAATTATATTCGTAGGCAAAATACACTCTTAAAGCTGGCGTTTTCATAATAGAATTTTTTTCCCTAAATACTAGTTCTAGTTTAAGAGTACATAACTTTTTTTCTCTTCAACTAACAAATAAATATATATGTTTATCTAAATTTGTGTCGTTTGTAAATATTTACATCCAAATTTAACATATTTTGTTGTTCCTAACAGACCAAAAATTTACACTTAAAAAAGTAATACATATTTTTTAAATATATTTTTTGAAATGGACCTTTCGTCGTAATCGCCGCTTGCCGCCGCACTTTTTTTTAAATGTGTTCCTTGGTACCTTAAAAATGTTGGCCTAAAATGGTTGCCACGTCCTTTAGCGTCTAAGGATTTTATGTCCAAAAAACCGTTATGTTGCATGGCGTTTTTTGCGTAAAATTTTCAAAATGATAATAGCTTAAAAATTAATTAATTACCTCATGAAAAGTTTTGTATTCCTAGTACAGTATTTGAGTAAGTATTTACCTAATAGTATAATCAGAAGATGCTCAAGAGGCAAGGAACAAAGATTTTAAAAAGTTTAGGGAAAATAATACCCGAAAATTTTCAAGGTTATTGTCCAATGAGGATTTAATTCATAAGCTCCTTATTTCTTCAGATCCCTTTGTTAAGGACTAAATTTAAACATAAGACAACTGAACTAACAGCTGAAGCTAAAAATTTACTAATAAAATAAAATATTTATACCAAAACTTTTTCATTTTCATTAAAAAAAGTGTAAAAATCAATTCCTTATAGTTGTTGGAGATCGAGTGGAGATTTAAATAAAGTGATTTATTTTAAACTAATTTAAATATGTTTTTATACGAACCTCTCTTTTAAATTTGCTTTTACATATATGTTACACATTAAAATAAAAAAATAAATCTTTTTGCTTAGAAAGATCACTAAAATAATCATATTTGTCGAAAAAAAAATCAGTTAAAAAACACTTATTTTTTACCCCTTTTAACGAACGGCACTGATATTTTTATTTTTACATTTTTGTATTAGGTTAATTTGCTTCAAAACCATCATTCAGATTTTAAAAAAAGACACAAAAAATATATTTTTTGATTTTGACCCCTTTTAACGAACAGCTCTGACTTTTTTTTCGACATTCGATTTCACCAACATATAGAACAAATATTCAGGGTAATTGTGTAAAATTTTGGTAAAAAAATCTTTTTAAATAAAAAAGATATAGGCTCGTGACCACTTTTTCGGACATACAAAACACTGTGCGCCTAGACCTGCAAATCTATATCGGCCCTGCAAATAGTGCCGGGTAATATCCGCAGAAGTCTGCATAACACCGCACAAGTCAAACCCGCTCAAGTCTGTTTTAATACGTTTTAAGTCCGGCCTTTGCACCCGCGTCATAAGTCAGCCCAAATCCGCCTAGACCTGCAAATCTATACCGACCTTAGTCCGCATATAATATTTTATTTACCTGCAAATAGTTATACCGGCCCAAGTCTGCACAACACCGCACAAGCCAAATCCGCACAAGTCCGTTTTAATACGTTTTAAGTCCGGTCTTTGCACCCGCGTCACAAGTCCGCCCAAATCAGCCTAGACCTGCAAATCTGTACCGGCCCAAACCGCATAAATATGTTATTTACCTGCAAATAGTTATACCGTCCCAAGTCTGCACTACACCACACAAGCCAAATCCGCACAAGTATGTTTTAATACGTTTTAAGTCCGGTCTTTGCACCCGCGTCATAAGTCCGCCCAAATCCGCCTTGACCTGCAAATCTATACCGACCCAAGTCCGCATATAATATGTTATTTACCTGCAAATAGTTATACCGGCCCAAGTCTGCACAACACCGCACAAGCCAAATCCGCACAAGTCCGTTTTAATACGTTTTAAGTCCGGTCTTTGCACCCGCGTCACAAGTCCGCCCAAATCCGCATAAATATGTTATTTACCTGCAAATAGTTATACCGGCCCAAGTCTGCACAACACCGGACAAGCCAAATCCGCACAAGTCTGTTTTAATACGTTTTAAGTCCGGTCTTTGCACCTTTGGCTGACCGTCAATTTAATCCAAGTTATTATCATTATCAAGTTATTATCATTGGTGCAAGTGCACAGTGGTTCAGAATTAAATAAAAATTGACAAAATTCTGAATTTTTGTGTACTTATATTTTCGATACCGCTGATTACGAATATCATAATGAAAAATCTGAAAAAAATTTTTTCGCGCCACTAGGGTGAAACATATTTTATTTTATATTTTCGATTTTGATGAAATTTGGTATGGATGCTTCATTTAAGATCCTTTATATGAATCAATACCTAAAAGTTCAAAATTTGGTATAGAGAAAAAGTTAGGGTGGTTCGACTTTTAAGATGTGGTCTTAATTGATCTAAATTAAGCCTTATAATTAGGTTTATATTATTTATTACTTACATCTGTTCAAAATTAAGCCCCTGAATATGATAAAGTCCATACCAATGTAAAAAATAAAAAAATAGGTCAATTATTGTAATAATTGAAGTTTCAAGGTCATGCGCCATATTGCGACAAACAATAATTTTATAGATGAAAGTAGTGTCTTGTTTTATCCCTATGTATGCTTAAAATCACTATATTTTATTTTTTAAATATGTTTTACTCTACCATTAAGACAGTTTAACTTGAGAACAGGAGAAAAAATAGTAATTATCAATTAAAAAAAACGCTTAAAATCGCCCAGGTTTTTTTATATGCTTTTTTTTCCCAACATATGGTACTATCAAAATATGAAAAAAAAAGTTGCCCGAAATGGCACGTTTTAAAAAAAACTTAATTTAAATATTTTCATATTTTCCTGATGGAGTAATTTAACTGTTTTGATGCTAGTTTTAATTTTAAAAGGGTTATTTTATGACTATCTTTTAAAGTATTAGGTAACTACATTATAAACTAAGTTGCTTAAGCAAATAAAAATTATAAAATCATAACTTATTCCTTGGTTTCCTGTGATCCTGTATACAAAAATTTTAATTTATAATAAAAATTAGTCAGTTTCGTCACTACTACTTTCATCTGAACTAAGCATCATATTAGTATCAGGTAAAATTATAAAATCCAGTACTTCGGGGGGATAGGCTTTTTTTTATTTATAGGGCGTCTAAGGCTAGTAATATAGGGATCTGATGACTGTAACAGAATGTTCAACACGTCTCTATTTGTTGCCTCTCTGGAACATTTTCTACAGTTATGCTCCCTAAAGTGCTTAAAATCTTTATTTCTGCTTTCCTGCGCTTCTTCAGACATTTGTCCTATAGGCAGTAGAAACTTAGATATAATATTTGATCCATGAATTAAAATTTTATGGACAGACGCAGACATGTAATACCATGGATACTATTGCTTTGGCGTAACTTTCAAATTTTTCGGTATCAATTTTATATTTGCTGGAGAGAGCGGTCAAAATAAAATAACAGCGCTTAATTAAATTTTATTCGATTCCTGTAATTTGAGCAGAGACAGTATATTTTCGAAAAAACGTCCTGGCTGAATTTCCATCATTAGTGTGCCACTACCACCAGGCTTAGGACGATCAACTAATAAGCCCAATTTGTCTTTGAAACCTTGTTGTATAATTGTTTTTCTTTCTTTTAGCCTTTCCTTATCTTGTTGGGATTGAATTCGCCACTTTTTAATTTCCAAGCGATAGGAAACATGCAAAAAATATTAAAAAAAAAACGAATCCATGCATGCAATGTCGATACCCATACTCGAACGAAGATTTATATACCCTTCTGTCTTTTACTTGTTCTATGTTATTCATATCTGTTGGCTTAGCACCACAAACATAACATTTTTGAGCCGAATTATCAGTTAAAGAATTAATTATTTTTCCGTCAATCATTGTTAAACATAATTTATGTTTAATATTTATTAAACATAAGTGGTCTACAATATCTAGTGGATGAGGGGCATGGATTTTCCCAAATGGTAATTATAGAATCTTCTACTTGTGAATATAGTTTAAGTGGAACCATTGACGTTATAAAAATATTGCTATCATTAAAGTCCAACAGACTTGGTTGCTTATATTGCGATTGCCCACTACTACCATCAAAGCCCCATTTGTCATTAATATTAAATTTTGTTTCGTCTCAATTGTTTCTAGACTTAAGCATATTCTGGAAACTGTATGATCAAGAAGACTCTGCAATTTTATACCAGCAGTCGACTCAGTGATAGTTATATCTTCTTCAGGGGGACAACATCTTTTTTTAGCTTCCAGAATTTTATTTTAAGAAGGGTATATGTTAGCTCCTCTTTCTTTACTGCCAAATCTGGTTAACTCATACTGGTGTTTTGTTAATTTAGCCTCTATTATATACGACAATGCTTCGTCCCCAGTGTATGCTAAAACTGAAGGGCCTTTAGTTGCTTTTTTCCAAGTATTTCTTATTTTGTTGGCTCTTGTAGGACTAGTATTAGCCTCATAAAGTAGTAGTAGTAATATCTTACTTTTTTTCAGAACGTAGTTTTATTTGTGTGGCGAACGACAATTCCTCCGACGTATACTTATTAGTTAGAACCTCAATTTTTCGCCTTTTTGTTCTATCTCCGCTATCTTGAAACAATTTTTTAGGTCTTCCTGGCGTACTAGTACTTGTACTTGGCGTAGCCAATAAATCTTTCTATACACTAAAGTCCAGATCTAACCAAGAGTTATAAATGCTTTCCATTCTTTTATAAGTTCTGTTGAATTTTTCATATCTCTTTAAAAAATTGCCATAAAACTTTCTCACTTTATCCTTTATTATTTTGAAGATTCATTTTTTTTATGCAGTAATCTTCTAAAACTGTTTTCTGGTCATATTTGTCACTATTATATTCTTTTAACACATTTAAAATTTTCAAAGTTATATTGGCCATTATAAAACTTTAAACGCACTTTAGAAGGTATCGAATTAAAGTGAATTATAATAAATACTCTTGCCTACTTTTATAGGTATATTTTAGAAGCAGGTGTTTAATCTTTTTAAGAAGAAAGATTAAGGATTACAAATGGTCAGAGATTAAGGATTAAAATATTAAATGCTAGGCTAAAATTACAATAACGCTGGAAATATCCTATTAAAACATGTTATTTAATTGGTTTTAAATATTTAATCCCCAATTAACCATACTTAAAATATTTTAGTAGGTACTAATAAGAATAATTACACCGGCACAAAAAAAAAAAATTGTCTGTACACCGGGCGCCACCTATCTACGGGCATGTTTTTCGACCCGCTGAATACGAATTTCAAGTCAGTTTAGGCCGTCCAGCCTTCAATTTTGAGTAAAAATTTTTTTTTCTTGCCAAAACATCGAATTTTCGCTATTTTTTGGGTTTTTTTTGCAATTTACTCGAAATTGAAGGCTGGACGGCCTAAACTGTCTTGAAATTCGTATTCAGCGGGTCGAAAAACATGCCCGTAGATAGGTGGCGCCCGGTGTACAGACAATTTTTTTTTTGTGTGCCGGTGTTATGTACAAGGAACTTATAAAAATTGTTGTAAAAATACGTTCTTAAACTAAAAGTAGCATTAAAACAGTTAAATTTCTCTATCAGGAAAATATAAAAATATTTAAATCAAGTTTTTTCAAAAACGTGCCATTTCGGGCAACTTTCTTTTTCATATTTTGATAGCATATGTTGGGAAAAAAAAGCATATAAAAAAAACCTGGGCGATTTTAAGCGTTTTTTTTTTTAAATTGATAATTACTATTTTTTCTCCTGTTCTCAAGTTATACTGTCTTAATGGTAGAGTAAAACATATTTTAAAAATAAAATATAGTGATTTTAAGCATACATAGGGATAAAACAAGACACTACTTTCATCTATAAAATTAACGTTTGTCGCAATATGGCGCATGACCTTGAAACTTCAATTATTACAATAATTGACCTATTTTTTATTTTTTACATTGGTATGGACTTTATCATATTCAGGGGCTTAATTATGAACAGATGTAAGTAATAAATAATATAAACCTAATTATAAGACTTAATTTAGATCAATTAAGACCACATCTTAAGTCGAACCAACCTTTTTTTCTATACCAAATTTTGAACTTTTAGGTATTGATTCATATAAAAGATCTTAAATGAAGCATCCATACCAAATTTCATCAAAATCGAAAATATAAAATAAAATATGTTCCACCCTAGTGACGCGAAAAAATTTTTTTCAGATTTTTCATTATGATATTCGTAATCAGCGGTATCGAAAATATAAGTACACAAAAATTCAGAATTTTGTCAATTTTTATTTAATTCTGAACCACTGTGAAGTGGCCCTTATAGTCGCTTGTATTTTTTTAATTGAAGTTTAAACAGAGAAAGAGATACACACAGGTTAACCGGCGTTAGAACCACAAAAAACTGGTTATATATAAGTTTGGTGCCTATATATGTTCAATTTAATCCAAATTTAAAGTTAAACCATCGTTTGGCCCTTAGAGCCACTTGCACCAACTTTTGGTGTGGGATTATCTTAACTAAACCAAGTCCCTTACAGGTGACACTTGCACCAACTTTTGATCTGGGATTATCTCGACTAAAAGTTTAAGTTAAAAATGCTGCGTTCTGATTGGTTGAACGTCAATTTAATCCACGTTTAAAGTTAAACCATCATTGGTGCAAGTGGCCCCCCAGAGAGCACAAAGATGACTTAAAGAGATCTTAGCTTGTCATTCAAGACGTCTTAAGAACGTCGGTTTTCGCCGTATATGCATCTTAAAGACGTCGTATGTTACAAAAGGTAACGTCTTTAAGACATCTTTTTTAAGACGCCTTGCACAGGCGACTTAACAACATAATACCCCCTCCCATTTACGGTGCTAGGTACGGTTGTATTGATAAAGCGTAATAAGAATTAGAATGATAGGTAATTTCGAGGGTAATTTGTTTTTTGAATATATTTTTTTTTTCAGTTTTTTTTTGAAAATTTATTTTTTGATTTTTTTTTAATTTTTTTGTTTTACAAAAAAAGATATTAAAAAAATGGTATTTTTTTTAATAGTTGATTGTGGTTAGTTTATAAGACGTCTTGTACTTAAACGACACCTTATAGACATCATAATCAGATAACTTTTAAACATCCCTAAAAAGAAGTCCACAAGATATACTTTTTATGTCTTTAGGCGTCCAGACATAATTAAGATCTAAAAAATATGTCTTTAAGATATCATCAGTCATCGGCGAATTTCCAGTGCACGCATAGGCGCCGCGTCGATTCTAGCGTGGACGCGAGGTTTTAAATATTTACATTTTTATTTTCTTCGAAATAGACCGATATATATACACGGTGTATTTGAAATAGCATCGGAAATTTTAACAGATGATTCTACATCATGAAATATGACAAAAAGTTCCTATAAACATATGTCTAAAAATGCGTCATAAGGGAGCTACGCCCATTTGAAAGTGGCTAATAAATCGGTTTTAATTAATTAACTCAGGAACCCTTTGAGATATATCAACGAGGTTTTGCACGTCAACTAATCCTACCAAGGCCCGTTTTTGTGTGTTATTTTCATGTATTTATTTCAACCAGGGGTGTGCGAAACGGGGGGGCTTATCAGTTTTTTGTCCCAAACTTTTTTTTGTTTAACTTTTTTGCAATTTTATTTTTGAAATATGATTCCTCAGGTCAAAATACATAAAAAGGTACTCTTGTTGTAATACTGTAGGATTAACCGTTTTCGAGAAAAATTCATTTGAAGGTGAAATTTCACAGTTCGAGGACGAAAAATTAAATACTAAAATGTTGAAAACCAAAATTTTAATGATGCAGGGCGATAAAATTTTGGTTTTCGACATTTTAGTATATAATTTTTCGTCCTCGAACCGTGGAATTTCACCTTCAAATGAATTTTTCTCGAAAACGGTTAATCCTACAGTATTACAACAAGAGTACCTTTTTTATGTATTTTGACCTGAGGAATCATATTTCAAAAATAAAATTGCAAAAAAGTTACACAGAAAAAAGTTTGGGATAAAAAACTGATAAGGCCCCCCCGTTTCGCACACCCCTGGTTTAAATAAGTACGTGAAATGACATACAAAGATGGGCCTTATTACGAATTATTCACGTGCAAAACCTCGTTAATATATCTCAAAGGGTTCCTGAGTTATTAAATAAAAAACGATTTTTTTAGCCAATTTCAAAAGGGCGTAGCTCCCTTATGACGCATTTTTAGACATATGTTTATAGGAACTTTTTGTCATATTTTATCATGTAGAATCACCTGTTAAAATTTCCGACGCTATTTCAAATATACCCTGTATACATATTTATAGTTAATATGTATAGTCAATATTGTTGTGTGTAACAAATTAGTCGTCAAATGTTTCGATTTAGTGACCTTTATAAAAATTTCCCTCATAATTTGGCAAAATTATTCCGTAAGCCTATGTTTCTGTGTTTATTTTCAACGTTGATGAGTCATAACTGAGTTTATTCCGATTACTGGATATCATGTGCTGTCTGGGCCTTAGTCCTATTTAATATAGGTGTATAATCTTCGTTTAATTAATTAATTAATTTTGGGATATTTTGATTTGAATTCTTTAGATTTAGTTTGTATTTTGTCCGCGAGATAGAGTAGTATCGTTCGCGGAAAGAATCAGTATTGTAGTATCTTTTGAACTGTCCAATTCGGGACGTTTTCATATATCGATAGATATTGGCTATATCGAACGCCGCTCGGTGACAATCCGTCCGTCGGTTTTGTGCTTATCATTGTGCCTATCCAGTCCTTTCCCGGTAACACAAAGGAGCCAGGAAGAACTGATCGATCAGGAAGAAGACCCGCCGACATCTAAGGTAAATTTGTGTTATTTAATCCCCAGAACCCAATGCGTCCACCTGCATAAAAATCAGTCCACTGCTCGCCGATTAAGCCCGATTATTCATTTTGGACCTTTTTCGCCGAATTATTGTTTAAATAATCATTTTTGCTGATAAAATTCGTGTGCGGTTCGTGGAATTTGCCGTTAAAAAAGGGGACGTTTTTTTGGTTCCTTGGCAACATCGATCGTGCATATTCGGGATTTCAAAATTTAGTTCGTGAATTTTGACATTTCGCATGTAAACAAAACATTATTATTATAAATCATTTATTTTGCTTTCGGCTATTATCATAGTTTTCTTTCGTAATAATTAATTAAATTCGTAGTTAATTATAGTTGCTTTCGTATACCGTAACTATCGCTTCGTAATTATCGCATCGCTTTCGTTTTTTTTTTTATCGCTTTCGTTGTTTAAACAATTGTTTATTATCGAATAACAACTGTTTGGCAGTCTATAACAAAACAAATTATTATTTTCATTTATTTAAATACAATTGGTTCTAGGTACTTAACTTTGGAAAAGTTCTATGAAACATTTTAAAAAATATTTTTACTTGATTTTATTTGGAAATAAAGTAAACCATTTTTTGTTGGGTTTACTCATTAGCATTGTTTATTACAGTTTTTTTGGTAGGTAGTTCCGTTTAACTTACCTGTGCGTATTCATTTTTTGCCATTTTGTTGATTTATGCTTGGGACTGACTCATCCAATATGGAAAAATATCAATTTTTATTGAATGATAGAAATGCAATAATTGAGCGTATCAAGCGCATAAATAGCATTGGCGTTGCCGCATTGGAGAGTCCCACTAAGCATGAAAGCTTTAGAATTCGTTATAAATCTGTGGATTTGTTGTTCAGACATTTTGAAAAATTGTCTAGCGAAATTATCGAAGTTCTTTCAAAAGAACAAACCGCAGAACGCACAGCTGAGATAAAAAAGGAAACCAAATTACGCCATGATGTAGATGATATTGTTGTTTTAATTCAGATTAATCATAATAAAATTTTTGGTGGAACCGATAGTAAGAGTTGTGATGGCTCAAAACAGGTTAAACTTCCCAAAATATCATTGCCACAATTTAATGGGGACTTTAAACAATGGCCGTCTTTCTTTGATTTGTGTAATTCGCTTATTCATAGCCACCCAAATCTCACAAATATTGAAAAATATCACTACATGATAGGGAGCTTGTCTGACGCCCCATTGGCCTTAGTCAAAGCTATACCCCTTTCAAATAATACATACCCCATCGCTTATGACGCACTAAAGTCCAAATATCAAAATAAGAGGATTTTAGCCATGCAGTTTTGGAATGAAATTACTAATTTGCCTAAATTCGTTCCTGATAATTTAGAATCGCTTCAAAGATTAATTAATACTTTGACAGAAAACATTGCTGCATTAAATACATTATAATTATAAACCTAATTAAGTTTAAATTAAATTAAATACATTATAATTATAAACCTAATTAGGTTTAAACACCGAAGAATGGTCGTTTATACTTTTCGATTTGGTATTTAAAAAATTAGAAAAAAAATTGTGCACGCAATATGAGGATAAATATAATAGTAATGATCTACCCTCGTATACCGACTTAATTAGTTTTTTGAAAAATCATTGTCGCTCATTAGAAACCGTCGAAAATTCTGGCAGTAAAAACCTTAATTTAAATTCGCCCCCACTTGCCAGTAACAAACCGAAAAATTTGTTACATTCGGGAAAGTTGCATACATCAGTCCCTAATTCATTTGTCGTAAATAATTCATCGTGTATTCTTTGCAAGAATCAACACAATATTAATCGCTGCTCGTTGTTTATAAAGAAATCGCCTTATGAACGTTTTTGTTTCGTTAAAAATAATAGTTTGTGCCTAAACTGTTTAGGGCATTCGCACCGATCAAACTCGTGTGTATCTTCCTCGAACTGCAGGGAGTGCGGTTCTCGACACCACACGCTCCTGCATTTTAACAATAGTCCGAGCGCATTGCCGGTGACGTCCCAGTCGCGAGATACGGAGTCACCGCACAGCGTTCCCTCTACATCACAGGCGGTCCCGGCTATGAAAACTACGCTGCTAGCTAACGCATCGGTATTGTCGACTGTACTGCTTGGAACTGCACAAGTAGAGATCTTAGATGCATTTGGCAATTATCAAACAATTAGAGTCCTTTTTGACTGCGCTTCACAAGCTAATATAATAACACGGTCGTGTGTAGATAGGTTGGGCCTTCGTAGGTTGCGCGTGGATAATTCGATCCAGGGGCTAGGGCCTTTTCCAGTGAAGCCACAGGGGCTTACACATTGTACAGTTCGTTCGAAAACAAATTCATCGCATTTAGTTACTTTTGAAGCAGTCATTCTTTCGAAAATTTGTTCGGAAATGCCTCAAAATAAATTGCCGATTGAAAATTGGAAACATATTCAAAACTTACAGCTAGCTGACTCGCAGTTAGCGACGCCTGGTTCTATCGACATGTTAATCGGTACGGAAATTTTCGCTACTAGTATGGTTAATGGCCAAATTACCGGGGAAAGTAATGAACCGGTAGCCTTTAATACCGTTTTTGGTTGGGTATTGATGGGCAAAACGACCGTTAAAACCGCTGGAAATTTACATTCGTTTTTCGTTAGCGATAACTCGTTAGAACAAACTCTAAAAAATTTTTGGGAAATAGAAAATATACCTTCGGTCACGCCCATGTCTGAGGATGACATTTCGTGTGAAAATTCTTTTGTCGAAACGCATGGGAGGGACTCTACAGGTCGCTATATCGTATCGCTTCCATTTAAAAATATAATCCCCAATTTCGGTGACACTCGGTCATCAGCTGTTCGGCGTTTATTATCATTGGAACGTCGTTTTGTTGCTAATCCGCAATGGCGAATAGCATACAATGAATTTATGCAAGACTACTTAGATTCGGGTCATATGACATTAAAAAAAAATGTCAAAGAATTTGACAACCCTTACTATATCCCTCATCATTTTGTAGGAGCGGGGGGTACGTTGGGAAAGTTTAGGGTAGTTTTCGATGCTAATTGTGCATCGAATAACGGCACGTCACTTAACGACACCCTGTATATTGGTCCTAAATTACAGGCGGATATTTGTCAAATTTTACTTCGCTTTAGATTACATAAAATCGTTTTTGTCGCTGATATAAAACAAATGTATCGGCAAATACTTATTGATAAATCGCATAAAAATTATCAGCGCATTGTTTATCGTTTTTCGGCCGATTTACCCATACAAGATTTTTGTTTAGAAACCGTAACTTACGGGGTTTCGAGTTCCCCTTATTTAGCATTGCGAACTATACGTCAATTAGCTGACGATGAAAAACATAATTTTCCAAACGCTGCCGCCGTTTTGGAGTCCGGAATATATGTCGACGATATTGTTAGTGGTTGCCGGACTATTGAAGAAGCCTTAGCGCTCCAACGTGAATTAATAAATTTACTAAACCGGGGTGGGTTCGAGCTTAAGAAATGGTCAAGTAACACACCGGAACTTTTAGAAAATATTCCGGAATCTCACCAACAAAATTTGCTATCGTTTGATCAAGACTCTTTCGTCAAAATACTTGGTTTGCAATGGTTTCCGCACACAGATAAATTTTCGTTTTCAACTTGTGTGGTGGAAAAAGCATACACTAAGAGAAATGTTCTTTCAGAACTTGCTCGTATTTATGATCCACTGGGATGGTTATCGCCGGTTACTTTTCTCGTTAAACATTTATTACAACATTTATGGATACTCGGCTTATCGTGGGATCAACCATTACCAGTAGAAATCGTTAATCACTGGAAAAAATTCAATTCGGAATTAAATTTATTATCGTCGGTAAAAATTAATCGTTACATGTTTTCAGAAAATTATTCGTCGTGTGAATTACACGGATTTTCTGATGCATCAGAAAAGGGTTTCGGTTGCGTAATTTTCGTGCGGTATTTAGATTCACAGGAAAATTATAAAACTTCGCTGGTCGTAGCTAAGTCGCGCCCTTAAAAAGGTTATCGTTACCTAGGCTAGAATTATGCGGTGCTGTACTTTTAGCTAAACTTATGAACTTTGTCATAAATACTTATAAAAATAATATTACGTTTGACCACATTTTTGCATGGACCGACTCGACTATAACCTTATCGTGGATAAAGTCGTCGCCACATCGGTGGAAGACTTTCGTTAGTAATCGTGTGACCTACATTCAGGAAAGATTAAGCCCTGAATGCTGGATGCATATTAGTGGTCTTGAAAATCCTGCGGATTGTTGTTCTCGGGGAATCTTTCCCTCAGAACTGATAGATCATGCCCTTTGGTGGACGGGCCCTGTATGGCTCCGTTCAGATAAAAAGTTTATCTCCTCGGAAATAACTCCCCCTGTAGATATCGCTGCAGAGGAGAGAAAAATCGTTTTAATCATTACACAGGACGAGAATATTTTTGATTTACTTTTAGCTCGGTTTTCTTTGTTAAACAAAGTTTGCATTCTGTATTCGATTTGTTCATAATTTAAAATCGAAAAATAATCGAATTTATAACGCATTAACTGCTAAAGAATTGCAAGAATCAATGTTGACTTTGGTTAAACATGTTCAATTAAGTTCATTATCGGTACAAATTGAAAATCTTGGAAAAAATATTCCTTGTTCGAAAGAATTTCGTAGATTATCACCGTTTCTTGACGAAAAGGGTTTCGTCAGGGTGGGCGGTCGTCTTGGTAATTCTAGTTTTTCGTTTGATAAAAAACATAGTTTATTATTACCTAAAAATCATATTTTTACTTTATTGTTAATCGAACAATGTCATCTGGACCATAAACACGCAGGCGCACAAACTGTGCATTTTTTATTAGCACAGAATTTTTGGATTTTGTCCGCAAAACGCGCAATTCGGAGTGTTTTGTCTAAATGTCATATTTGCTTTCGCGCAAACCCTTCGCCTTTGCAACCCTTAATGGGTAACTTACCCCCGGACCGGTTAAATCGGATAAAATCTTATTCAATTTCCGGCACTGACTTTGCAGGTCCGTTCCTGACCACGCAAGTTAAAACTCGTGGGGCCAAAACTTCGAAGTCGTACATTTGTTTGTTTGTATGTTTCGCGACTAAAGCGGTACATCTCGAATTAGCTTCGGATCTTTCTGCGGATTGTTTCTTAGCAGCGTTACGTCGGTTTATAGCTAGACGCGGTCGGTGTTCTAAGCTATGGAGTGACAACGGTACCAACTATGTCGGAGCTTTTAAAGAACTTAATAGGCTTATGAAACAAGCTGCAGAAACCGAGGCTATTGAGTGGCAATTCAATCCCCCTTCAGCACCTCACTTCGGAGGGCTTTGGGAGGCGGGAATAAAGTCGGTAAAATCGCATCTTACTAGAATAATAGGTTCACAAATTTTGACGTACGAAGAGTTTAACACTGTTTTAGTCCAAATAGAAGCTGTGTTGAATTCTCGGCCGCTGACGCCGTTAAGCTCAGACCCCAATGACTTGTTACCTTTGACGCCTGGACATTTTCTCACCCTCGAACCATTGACTGCGGTACCCGATGAAAATGTCACAGACATTAAACTTAATCGCCTAACTCGCTGGTAACTTTTACAGAGGTTTTTGCAAGACTTCTGGAAACGGTTCCACCAGGAGTATGTTCATACGTTAATGCAACGTCAAAAATGGACAAATCAGTCCAAATCGCTAGATGTGGGTAGTTTGGTTTTGATTAAAGACGGGCTATCTCCCCCCTTAAAATGGCGCTTAGGCCGAATTACACATTTACACCCTGGTAAAGATGGTGTATGTAGAGTCGCTACATTAAAAACACAAAATGGTTCTTTACAAAGACCTTTTGTTAAGTTGTGTCCTTTACCAGGACAATAATTGCATTTTTATTTTTTTTTAATATATGTTTCATAGATCTAGCTTAAGTTGGGTTGTGTTTTGTCTATTTAGATATTAGTTTTTTTTCTCTAAAAATTTTTGTTTTGTTAGAGAACTGCGAGCAGTTCTCGGTGGGCGGTTTATGTATAATCTTCGTTTAATTAATTAATTAATTTTGGGATATTTTGATTTGAATTCTTTAGATTTAGTTTTGTCCGCGAGATAGAGTAGTATCGTTCGCGGAAAGAATCAGTATTGTAGTATCTTTTGAACTGTCCAATTCGGGACGTTTTCATATATCGATAGATATTGGCTATATCGAACGCCGCTCGGTGACAATCCGTCCGTCGGTTTTGTGCTTATCATTGTGCCTATCCAGTCCTTTCCCGGTAACACAAAGGAGCCAGGAAGAACTGATCGATCAGGAAGAAGGCCCGCCGACATCTAAGGTAAATTTGTGTTATTTAATCCCCAGAACCCAATGCGTCCACCTGCATAAAAATCAGTCCACTGCTCGCCGACTAAGCCCGATTATTCAATAGGCAACTCAGAGTTGTATAGTTGTGTACTTCAACTAAGAGTTGCCAACTCTTAAGCTGGGACTGTCATGACTAAACTGAGTTAAAAATGTTTTGTTCTGATTGGTTGACTGTCAATTAATTGACGATATTTTAACTTTAAACTTGGTTTAAATTTAAACCAAGTTTAAAGTTAAAACATCGTTGGTTCAAGTGGCCCTTAGGGAATACTTTTAAGTTCGCTAGCACTGTTGGCAACAGTGTATTGCGTACTGTAGTAATGGGCACGCGCAAGATCAGTGTTCCATAGACCTAGAATAAAGTACGTACGTAAATATCTACTATGCGTGTTATTGTGTATTCCGGGTTTGTTAAAGTAACAAACACAACATGGTGTCAGTAGTGGGGTTGTAAGAAGTTTAAGTTGTTTGGGACAGAATTTGTTGGAAACAAAACTTTTTTTTTCAAAACGTGACAAATTTGTGAGGTTAGATATTATCTGGTGATTGTTACGACAGAGATTGTATTGGTAGCACTGATTAATCGGTCAACTGGCTAATTATCCGAACGAAAAGAGTAATATCAAGAAGAAGAATTGTAATCTATAAAAATGGAAGCGCTTCAAAACAAAACGAAGACCTTTTAAAACAGTTGAAAGATCTACAAACTAAGGTAGACACACAAACTACAATAAAATATCAAATGCAACTGCCAGTCATGGAGAAATTTAGCATGAGAGCAGAAGATTGGCCGGCTTGGATTGCCGGTTTTGAAAGATACCGTATGGTATCAAAACAAACCGGATTGCCCCAAATTGAACAAATAAATACTCTTCTACTCACGATGGGTAATAAGGTTCATGAAATTTTTATAAAAAACAATGACAATCCCGAAGATTTTGATTCCTATCAATCTGTCAAAACTTATTTTGATAATATCTACAAAAAGAAAGTTAATATTATGTACGAAAGATATAAGTTTAACACCAGACAACAAAAAGAAGGTGAAACCGCCGAAGAATACATCAAAGAAATAAAAACTTTGGCAAAAAGTTGCAATTACGGGCCTTTAACAGAAAAACTTCTAAGAGACAGGTTGATAGTAGGTATACGGGACGAAAAATTGGCGGAAAGTCTTCAAACAAAAGAAGAATTGACATGTGAAAAGGTTTGTCAGAAAATATTACATTGTGAAGATGTGAAAACAAAAACACAAGAGATAAGAGAAGGAACACTGAATATTGGTCGAATTTCAAGAAAAAACGAACAAGAGGTTGGGAAAAATTATAATGGAACACTCAAAAGATCAAATAAAGTTGATTATAAAAATAAATGGGGCTGCAAAAGATGTGGAACAAAAAATAACCATAGTGTTAGTAAATGTCCGGCAGCAGGAGTAAAATGCCATAATTGTAAACGAATGGGGCATTTTAGCAAATGTTGTCTGCAAAGAAGAATTTTGGACATAGAATGTTCAGGCTGTGATAATGACGAAGAATACCCTCAGTTAGAGGTAAGCCATAATAAACTTTCTAGTGTAAATGGTAAAAGAAATGAACCCTGGTTTGCTTAAGTATAAAAGGAAGGAATGTTAGATTCAAGATTGACACAGGGGCAGATGAATCAATAATAACTTTAAATGAATCCCGTACGTTGAATATTAATAAAAAAACCTAAAAGCGACCAAGACACATCTGGTAGGACCTGGCAAGGGTGAAGGACATGAGCTGGCGGTGGCAGGAAAAGTGGAATTGGCAATAAACAACCATGAAAATGAAACGACCAAAATTAAAACATATGTGGTGGATGCCAGAGAAAACTTACTAGGAAGACCTGCTCAATTAAAACTAAAAATAGCCGAATTTCACCAGGGCCAGTTAAAACTATCAAAAGTTTTAAGGAAGTCTGTGATGTTAATAAAATACAACAACAACAACATAAAAATGTATTTTTAGGCATTGGAAAATTGAAAAATTATAAGTACAAGATCAAATTAATAAAAGAAGCTGTCCCCTATGCCATATCATGTCCGAGAAGAGTGCTGTTTCCCTTATTAGAGGAATTAAGAGAAGAATTGAACAAAATGATAAAGGCAGATATTATTGAAGAGGTTACAAGACCAACGGAATGGTGTTTTCCAATTGTAGTGGCCAAGCGTAGTAATGGTAAAATTCGGTTATGTACTGACTATACAGAGTTAAACAAGTTTGTTATAAGGGAGCGATTTACCTTATCATCAGTGGAAGAATATCTGGTAAAGCTCTATTACGCGAAAATATTTTCAAAGCTTGATTGCAGTGCGGGTTTTTGGCAGTTAGAAATAGATCCAGAGTCCTCACCACTAACAACATTTATTACGCCGTTTGGTAGATTTTTCTATAAGCGGTTACCATTTGGCATAAATTCAGGACCAGAAATATTTCAAAAACAACTGCTGGCGGTGATTGGGCACTTGGAAGGAGTAGCTATTCATGCAGACGATATTGTAGTTATGGGAAAGACAGAAGAAGAACACGATACAAATTTGGAAAATCTGCTGAAAGAGGAAAGCGGGGTAACTTTGAACAGAGAAAAGTTTCAGTTTAATCTTAAGGAAATTCATTATTTGGGCCATTTGGTGGGCCAAGATGGTGTTAAGGCCTATCCCAAGATGACAGAAGCTATAGAAAAGTGTCCAGCACCTAAGAATGTCACTGAGTTACGTAGATTTCTGGACATGTTTAATTATGTTGCCAAATTTATTAAACAAGCATCAGATAAAACCAAACCATTAAGGGATTTACTGCAGAAAAATAATGAATTCCTATGGACAGAAAATTTGCAGAAGTGTTTTGAAGGCTTAAAAGAAGAAATGGTCAGTGTACCAGTATTAGCATTATATAACCCAAAGTTAAAAACAAGAATAACATGCGATGCATCAACTTTTGGATTTGGAGGTACTTTGGAACAATTTCAGCCAGATAAGACGTGGAGACTAGTCGCATATGTATCGGGATCTTGGACGGCAACACAACAAAAATATGCAATTATCGAGTTGGAGGCACTGGCATTGTAAGAACCGTGGAGAGGCTGCAACAGTTTTTAGTGGGTATGCCCTCCTTTGTTCTACGAACAGATCATGCCCCATTGGTTAGTCTGCTAAAGTTAAAACCTATTGTAGAACTAACGACACGCTTACAGAGAGCAAAATGCTTCATATAATGGCCATCAATAACTAGAGATATAGAAGATTTTATAGGAAAATGCGAAAAATGTCTTAAAAATCAGGAGGAGGTTTTTGAGCCATTTTTGAACATAGAAGTACCCCATCTACCCTGGTCAATGTTGGGAGCAGATCTATTTTATCATAACAACAAAACTTACCTGATAATTCAAGATTATTATTCCAAGTTTCCAGTGGTAATTCAGTTAAATAGAAGCACAGCACAAGTTGTGATCGAAAAACTCAAGCAAGTCTTTAGTTTAATGGGCATCCCAAGCAATTTACGGACGGATAATGGTCCCCCGTTTGATTCCTACGAATTTAGGAGGTTTCTGGAGGAGTGGAAAATAAAGCCCATCACAAGCAGTCCTCATTTTCCAGCTAGTAATGGTCAAATAGAATCGGGAGTAAAAATAGTGAAAAAGATGTTTAAAAAAGTAAAAGACCCATATTTAGGCCTCCTAGTGTACAGAAACACACCTCTCCCATGTGGCGCATCGCCGGCGCAACTCTTGATGGGAAGAAACTTAAAGGACGTGCTCCCAATACTAGAGAAAAACTTAAAACCAAAGTTACTAGACCACCGAAGAACAAAAAAATATTTTGAGGAAGAAAAGCACAGCAGCACAGTACACTAAAATACGGGATTTAAAACCCTTAAAAAAAGAAACTAGAGTGTGGATCAAAGACAAAAAGGTCGAGGGTACAATAAAAAGAAGAAACAGAGCTCCCGAGCCCAGAGTCGACTGTTTTTCCAATGCGGAACATTACAGTGGAGAAAATAAGCAGAGAGAAAAGCAAAAGTAAGAAAAACCTGAACACTCAGGAAGCAGCAACGCAGCCACGTCCAAGCATGTTAATAGTAACTCAAAGGCCAAGTGAAAATAAAGCGTCACATTCTGAATCCAAGGAAGATATGACTATGAAAGAACTAGAAGGCAGAGAAAAGTCCCAAGAAGACTCAAAGACTATGTGCTAAATACATTCTAAAATATAGGTTCTGTGCCAGGAATAATAGTGTTGGTAAAAAAGACAGTGATAAAGACACTCTTAAAACTTAGCTACATAAAAAGACAATAAAGGGAAAAATAAAAGTACATAGTTGTAATATAAATGTCAAATTTTATTGTATAGTTTTTTTTATAAGAAAAAAAAGGTAGATAGATATTGTATATAAAATGTATTTTAATGTATAGTGTAATGTATAGTGTAAAGTATGTATTTTATGTTTTAGTAATTGACAAAATGTTATGTAATGTAATTATGTAAAAAGGATCAAAGTAGGGGAGGTGTAGTAATGCGCATGCGCAAGATCAGTGTTCCATAGACCTAGAATAAAGTACGTACGTAAATATCTACTATGCGTGTTATTGTGTATTCCGGGTTTGTTAAAGTAACAAACAGAACACGTACAATTCGTGTTATGCTGTTTTTGTTTACGTTTTTCTGTCGTAGTAAACATTGGAAAAAACGGTTAAAAAAAACGCGTCCTTCAATCGGTTTACTTTTGCGTTCTGTGATTGTGTGTTAGCGTGTGTGAGTAGGTCGCTTTGTGCAATTTGTAAAGTAAGGAATATGATTTATTTATGGCACATAAGTACATGTATTTATGGTAAGTAAAATATATAATACATAAGGGACGATATTGTACTTTCATTAGGCTTTTTTTTTTAGATGTTTTACCACGTACAATATATAGACGAATCCTACCAAACTTTGGAAAGCAAACATTTTAAGAATCAACCTCCAGCCACCCCTCAGGAAATTAATCTAAATAAAAAATATCTAGTCTTATGGGCAGAGGAGAATTCGTATGTGTATTATTATGCCATAATTCTATACATGGCGGGTAAGTGTTCACTCATGATACTACAGTAAATAAATGAGGTTTTTGCATGGCTGGGACTTAAATGTTATTTTATTCTTTCTTCTCAGCCACCAGCTACAAAAACGTCATATTGTTCGCCTCGCGGATATGTGCCTAGTGAAAATATGTGTGGAATGTGAGTGCGTCTCACTTGCACGCACGCTTATGAGCATGGTATCCGTTCGGTGATACTTCCCCCTTGCGTCGCAGCTTTTCTACTGCCCTAATTTATTATTTCTTGTATAAGATTGCTATTATAAAATGTATTGATTTAAAATGGGGATAAAATGTGATTCTCATGACTATAATTTTATAAAAAAAAATGTGGTATAGCGGGCCCCGGGGCGCTATGGTCAACTTAGATCACAGTCTTGCATAAAGTAAATCGTCGCATTTTGGACAGACATATAAAACAAGTTTGGTACTTTTATAATGTAGGGTGAAAAAG
Source organism: Brachypterus glaber (assembly GCA_958510825.1). Taxonomy (NCBI): domain Eukaryota; kingdom Metazoa; phylum Arthropoda; class Insecta; order Coleoptera; family Kateretidae; genus Brachypterus; species Brachypterus glaber. The sequence goes on along the minus strand of OY294047.1, from coordinate 21,165,497 downwards.
TGATTTTTTTTATATTTTGGATTAGAAAGCGTTTTTGCCATTTTCTCGATAACGGTGATAGATATCAAAATTCAAAAAATAAAACTTAAAACTTAAATTTTATTAAAAAAAAGGTTTCCTAATTTTTTTGTTAAAAATTAGCGCCAAAACTAAGCCGACAAACATTTTTTTGGTAACTATGCAATTTTTATTATTGAATTTTGTAAAATGTTTACATAACGTAATATAATTATAAAACTTTCATTAGGTTTTAGGGCCCTGCCTGTTTTATTTGACAAATTTTATGTCTCAAAATTGTCTACTTAGTGTCACTATGTAGTTTTTATTTATAAAATAAATATATTATTATTATTATTATTATTATTATTATTATTATTATTATTATTACTATTACTATTACTATTACTATTACTATTACTATTACTATTACTATTACTATATTATTATTATTATTACTATTACTATTACTATTACTATTACTATTACTATTACTATTACTATTACTATTACTATTACTATTACTATTACTATTACTATTACTATTACTATTACTATATTACTATTACTATTACTATTACTATTACTATTATTATTATTATTATTATTAATTATTTCATGCTAATGGAGCTCTCTACAACTAGAATTATGAAACAAAAGACGTCTACCCTATATCTATCTTATTTGTGCTACACTTTCCAGCCAACCAAATCAATACTGTATTTGTTTTTCATACAACAAATACAGTATTTATTTGGTTGGCCGGAAAGTGTAGCAGTGAGCAGCGCGAACGAACATATCTAATGTGAATCTGTAGAATAAGATAATTCTACTAAAATTTAGATTGCGCCAGTAATTTCTTTAATAAAAATAAATAGTTACACTTTTCGCCCGGCCAAGTAAATATTGTATTTGTTCAACAAAGAACAAATACAGAATTTGTTTGGTTGGGTGGAAGTGGGAGTGTATGTATGTCTTCTATCCTTTTTGGGTAGAACTTTTGTCCCTGTCTAATCTAACGGGAGAAATCTCCATTGTATTAAACAATTTGGTTATTTTAAGTTTTTTTCTTTTTTCATTAGTTTTTAAAATATAGCTATTTTCGCTAGGTTCTACAATTTTGACGTCGAGTTTGACGTACTCTACCTCGAAAACGCATGAAGTACAGAAAAAACCTAAAAAAATAAATTGTTTAAAAAATTGCTTAATCCGAGGGGCTGACCGCGAGAAAATCTTTTGTACAAGCCGAAGGAACTCAGGAGGAACTCTGAAGAACTCTGGAGGAACTCCGAGGAACTCTGAGGAACTCCGAGGAACTCTTTGCAAAAAGGAACTCTTTTGTACAAATTTCAGACACGGTCAGAAACAATTATTATTTATTATCCATGCTGATTAACGTTTTTACTTTCAAACTAGATGAGCCGTTACAAACACCTTATCAAAACATCCTACCTTTGGGCGTCAATTTTTGTTTCGAAGGGGCGCCAAGTTTGGTAGAAAAACCGTCAGGGACAAAGCTTTTTTTCCTGAAGGTAATTTTGGCGCGCCAAATTTTGTTTGTTCCGAAGGGGCGCCAAGTTTGGTAGTAACGATCAGTTTTTGCCCTCGAAGGTAATTTTGGGGCGCTAAGTTTTGTCTCGAAGGGGCGCGCCAAGCGCCTTGATAGAAAAAGTCCAAACCAAAGCTTTTTTCCGTGAAGGTAATTTTGGGTTTTTTGTTTCAAAGGGGCGCCAAGCGCCTTGGTTGAAACCGTCAGGGACAAAGCTTTTTTTTTTGAGGGTGCCTTATTGGCAGTAGTGCTTGCATAGCGGTAATTTCTACGGCTTATTTGCCAAAAACTACCCCTTCCAGAGAGGAACTCTTAAGGAACACAGGAGGAACTCCGAAGGAACTCTGAGGAACTCTTTGCAAAAAGGAACTCTTTTGTACAAATTTCAGACGCGGTCAGCCCCTCGGCTTAATCTTTAATAAAAATTGCATAGTTGTAAACCAAAAAAATATTTTTCGGCCCAGTTTTGGCGCTTAGCTCGTTTTTAATAAAAAGTTAAGTTTTAAGTTTTTTGACTTTTAATGATATCTCTCACCGTTGACGAGAAAATGGCAAAAAACTGCTTTTTTATTCAAAAATATAAAAAACACTTTTTCACCCTACATTATAAAAGTTATAAAATTCTGTTAAATGTCTGTCCAAAATGCAACAATTTGTTTTTTTATAAGATTGCAATCGACCAAAGGGTATAGCCGGGTAAGCATGTAAAAAGTGCCCCTGACCCTGGTTTATATTTTTCGAACGTGTTGATTTTTAGAACGTAACTTTAAAATGTTTGTTTGCACTGTTCAATAGGTGTAAGGCCACAAAAGAGGTTATTAAAATTCGATAGGTATTTATTTATGAAAAACACAGACTTTAAACTACAATATTTGGTGAAGATGTCTTGGTTCACCCTAATATGCAAAAAACTCTCTCAAGACTCGCTGAAGACTGGTTCCGTGGCGGGTGGCTTCTGTTTCAACCCCCCGCTTAGGTCCCTGGCACATGCGTACAGTCGCATGCGCAGGTTACTTATTTAAAAACAACCCAATTTTGAAAAACAAAATGTTAAGCCAAAACATCCTCCCCCTCCTTGGAAGCTTTTAGCTTTCAAAAAAATATAAAAGGAACAATTTAAAATAAGTTAAAAAATACAAAAAATCTAAACATTTAAAACATAATAAATAAAGTATGTTATCAGTCCAAATATTAATTGTTCATTGGTAATCTGCAAACTTTTGCAATACTCCGCTTTAGCACACCACTGGCAGTTCTCAGTGTAATCACACGAACAACACCGTCCTTTCCAGGATGAAGCTCGGCTACTCGTCCAAGTCCCCACTTACAGGGGGGTAAATTATCTTCTTTAATTAGGACTAGGTCGTCTAATTTAAGAAGTGAAGAAATAGTTTTCCATTTATTTCGAAGTTGTAGTTCGCTAACATATTCTTTGGACCATCGTGTCCAGAAATGTTGATGGATTTTTTGAATGTGTTGGAAATTTGATAATCGATTGTCGGGTATTTCTTGAAGATTTCGCTCGGGAACTGAATTAATTGGTCGTCCAATCAAGAAATGCGCCGGAGTTAATGGTGAGAGATCATTGGGATCGGAAGAGATAGGTGATAAGGGTCTAGAATTAAGACTTGCTTCTATCTGCGAAAGCAGCGTAGAAAATTGTTCGAAAGTTAGAAGTACGTTAGCAGCGACTCGTTTTAAGAGATGCTTTAAGCTTTTCACTCCTGCCTCCCATAAGCCACCATGATGTGGAGAAGCAGGAGGAATGAAACTCCATGATATACCTTCACTTTCGGAAAATTCGCAAATTTTTGATTCATTTTGATTTAAAAAGTTACCTAACTCTTGAAGCTCTGAATTGGCTCCAACGAAGTTAGACCAATTATCTTACATAATTTTAAAAGGTTTTCCGCGCCTTGCCGTGAAACGGAGTAGCGCAGCGATAAAGGCTTCCGTTGTTAGGTCGAAAACGACTTCGAGGTGCATGGCCTCTGTGCAGAAGCATACAAATACGCTTACATAGCACTTGCTTATTTTGCAACCGCGCCCCTGTCTATCTTTAATTTTAAAATAACCGACATAATCTATGCCAGTGGTATAAAAGGGCGGCGCTGGAAGCAAGCGCGCCGCAGGCAGGTTACCCATTATTTGATTTTCTACTCGTGGTTTAGCCTTAAAACCACTAATGCAAGAGTGTACTGCAAGGTTGCGTCCAGACAAAATCCAGAATTTTTGTCTAACTGTGAATAGAACCATTTGGAGACCTGCATGCATTGTTTTGACATGAAAATCCTCAAATAACAATTTAGATAATTTATGATTACCATCAAGTAATATTGGGTGTTTTTGTTCAAAAGGCAAATTAGAATTTTCTAGCCTTCCGCCTACCCGAATTATTGACTGATTATCAAGAAAAGGATTTAAATGTAAAAGATTGCCTGTAGTTACTGTTTTATTATTTTTTTAATTGAATATTCTCATTTGGAAATGACTGAGTTTGAGCAATTTTTACTAAAAACGTTAGTGCATTATTGAGTTCAGAGGCCATTAAAAATTGACAAGTAATAGAGGACTTTTTTGATTTTAAAGCATTATTTCCAAACCTATAGCAATAAGCAACAACTCTTATTAATGTTTTTAATTTAGAATATTTGTCAATATCAAAACTTTCGTGAAATGTTTTTGCAATAAGAGTAGTTGAAATTTTCGATTCCTCCCATTGACGAACGGTTATCGCGTCTAGTTTTGTGGTAGCGAGGTGTATAACTAAAACATCCCAGCTGCCTACATTTTGTCCCAAAGTTTCTAGGGACATTATATGCTTTGATATGGAATCTATAAGATTTCTTAAGGCAATAGATGATTCCTTGGTTATTTCACTTATGTTAAACAAGGAACGTACATGATCTTTTGTTATCGTACCTTGAATTTAACAGCTCAAATGCCAGGTCATTTTTAGATGAAAATTCTATGGATGAAATAACCTGCAGGGCGCTTGCTTCCAGGTCCGCTCCCAAATAATGGAATTTTTGAATTGGGTTTATCGAATCGTTTAAATGAATTAATGACGTAAAAGTATCTTTAAATTCCAACCAGCGATTCATGTCGCCGTTAAATTTTGGAAGAGAAATCACCGGCAAGCGTATGTCTGCAGCTGAGCCGAAGAACCTGAAACCGCCTCAGAAACTACAGTTTCATTTTTAATAGAATGGAAGCCTCAGGTCGGTCGTTAAGTAACTTTTTAACATCTCTAAAGTTTGCGTAATACGCGTTTTCAAATTTTTCGCGCTCTTTTATTTGAACTGGAAGGTCATCGTCTGTAGTTAGATATTCAATTTCATTTTGTGTTTGATCAAATTCCGTAAAATTATCTTGAAATTTGATAAAACGTTGTTCTAGTTCTAAAAAATGTTTTTCTAACTCGGAGTTATGCTTAACATACTCCTCGTTATTGTTTGCAGACTCAGCTGACGTAATGTTTGCAAGCAGCTGATCATGTTGATTTTGAAAATCCGCGAAATAATTTTTAAAAGAGGTATTTTATGCTTTAATGGTGGATCGTTTTTTGATATGAATTTTAAATTAAAATTAAAATTTTTAATATTTAATTAAATATTAAAATTTTTAATATCCGCCATCGTAAAATGTATTGTTAAACTGTATGAAAACACTGCAATAACAATACTGTTAAAAAGCAAAAGAAAAATAATTAATTGAATTACGTACTTCTAACGAAGAATGTTCAAACAAAACAAGTATTTAAACACTGCCTTGCGACAGGTATGAAACAACCCCAGTGCGTGACTCAATTAGGTAAAAAAGGATAGATCTTACCTTGTTTGTCGAGTCTTGATTTGATGCGTTTTTCGGCAGAAAGACGTTGAGACAGCGCGCTTGAAGCCCAGCTGATTAGCGAAAAATTACAGCCATTTGAATGTTTTTTCTCGATTTTCAAGGTCATTTAAAAATTTTGCACCACGCAAAAAACATAAATACGACGTACACTTCTCTTAAAAATCAAAAACAAGATTGGGCCAAATACTGAGAACGCTCTTACATAAAGGGTATATTTGAAATAGGGTCCGAAATTTTTGGGAGTTATTCTAAATCATAAAATATGACAAAAAGTGCCAAACATATGCCTAAACATGCGTCGTAAGGGAGCTAGGTTTGAAAGTGGCTAAAAAAGTTGGTTTTGGACTTTTTAACTCAGGAACCCTTTGTGATATAGCAACGAGGTTTTGCACTTGAACTTAATAAGGCCATCTTCATATGTTATTTTCATGTACTTATTTGAACCAGAGCCTTGCAGGAGGGTGCGAAACGGGGGGGCTTTTCAGTTTTTTGTCACAAACTTTTTTCTGTGTAACTTTTGTGTAATTTTATGTATGGAATATAATTCCTCAGGTCAAAATACATAAAAAAATGTTCTCTTGTTGTAATACTGTGGGATTAACCGTTTTCTAGAAAAGTTCATTTGAATTAAACACTAAAATAATAAAAACCAAAATTTTAATGATACAATAATTGTATATCAAAAACTAAGAAACAAGTTTTTATACTGGCGAAGGTGGTAGTGTTATACATTTAAGGTGACATTTAAAAATGGCGTAAGTTTTTCACGCCAAATGTATCAAGTAATTTATGTAAAAATGTGTTTGTTAAGAAAATATTATTAAATCTACAATCGGTACAACTATTGATTTTGATTCTACAATGGAATGCTAGTATATGTGATGTAATTTAGTGGTTGAATCTGGATTAGGGTTATCCACATGTTTTTGAGGTTATGATAGAAGAAATTTTATTTATTTGAAACAAGGATAACACTTGTACCTGACCAAAAATGACCAAAAGGTCATAATTAATGAAGAGAAGAAGTCTTACAAAATACCAGGCCAATAGAAAGCGATGTATATGTGATGTAATTTAGTGGTTGAATCTGGATTAGGGTTATCCACATGTTTTTGAGGTTATGATAGAAGAAATTTATTTATTCCTACGCACATTTAAACAGAATTGGGAGGTCCCACAAGAAGTCTTACAGAAGATTAGGCCGAAAGAAAGCGATGGTATGGTAGCAACCAGGCAAACCATCTACAGAAATTAACAAAAGAAAGTAGCGAGCTGGCTAATTGACAAAAGCAAAGGCCAAAAATAAAGAGAAGAAGAAGTTTCTATACTAAAGAGTCTAGCAGACTAACCATATGAAAACTGCCCCCGCTTTAATTTAGCTTTTTGTACAGGTTACGTAACACCCTTGATCTCAAAGATAACTCACTCCAATTTCAGACCCCTACCCCCTCCCCTAAGGGTTATAATGGCATAAATTAAAAAAACTTAAAAGTCGATTTTCTCGGTAACTATTTCAGATATTTCAAATATTAACAAAACAAATTATAGCTACTCAGTAGCACTACAAAATATATTTGTTTTAGAATTTTTGGTTATATAATAGGGGTCGAAAAAAATATTGGGGGTAGATTTCAATACAACCCCTTTAAGTGACACCCACCAAAAAATTCTGGCGAAACACTTATTTACCTCTAACGTGTAAAAATTGGAAAGCACTAAAATGGCCGGAAAGCAGCTAAAAAACATAAAAACTACTACCTTGTACCAATTTTGCAAAGAATAAATGTCATTTTGAATATTGCTATTAAAATGATTTATGTAGAAGATACTTTTACGTTAAATCGGTAAAGGGCTATTTAAGTCGCATGACGTATATTTTTAGTAAAATACTTACTTTTATTTGAAACAAAATTAACTATTTTGGGTAATTCCAGGGTAGCTCACGTTACAGCCGCAGAAAAATAGACATTATAGACATTTTCTTTTAAATATTTTATTATATTATAATAATCTTTAGTAATAATATAATAACATATCTAAAAGAAAGTGTCATTTTTTCTGCAGATGTAACGTGAGTTACCATGGAATTAACCTTTTAGAAAAATATTTATTTTATTTTATTTGTATATTAATAATTATTATAATAGTAGGTATAAAAAATAAAGTAATTTCAATACAATTTTATATTAAATTATAATTATCAGGGACTTTTTTATTGACAGTATTAAAACTGAAGTAGTTAATAATGCAGCGCAATGTAATGAAGTTTTCGAAATTAATTCAAATACAACAAATTTTAGACTATTGCAACTAAACATACGAAGTATCACAAAAAATCTTCCCGAATTGGAAATTTTTTTGGAGCAATTCACACATTGTTATGATTGTATAGTTTTAACCGAGACCTGGCAAGTGAATATTGATTTTATAAAACTAGATGGGTATAATGTAATTTATAGTCAAGGAACGTTTAATCAAAATGACGGGGTCATAATGTTTATTAAAAATGATATTAGTTATAACTACACAATCGAAAACATAAACATATGCAAAGTCCTTAACGTAGATTTGCTATTTAATAATAAAACAATTAACATTGTAGGAGTTTATAGACTGCATTCTGCAATCATAAATGACTTTTTATCTGATCTTGATAATTATCTAGCAAATAACCGAAGTAAATCAAAATTTTCCATTTTTATTGGTGATATTAACATAGATTTGTTGAACCACAACGAATCAAATGAGTACCTTAATATCATGGGTGAACACGATTTAAAATCACTAATAAATGAAGTCACAAGAGAACAACACAAAACTTGTATTGATCATATTTTTATAAACTCTACAAATATTATAGAAGAAAATTTACTACCAATCATTGTCAAAACTAATATTACGGATCACTATCCTGTTGCTTTACAAATAATCATTAGTAAAGACAAACACCAAAATAAAAACGCACAAAAATACATTAAGCAAATTAATTACAAAAACTTAAATTATGATCTAGGCAAAATTAACTGGGATGATATTTTATCTAATGATGTGGAGACTGCTACTGAAAACTTTATTAAATTGGTTAAAAATGGGATAGAACTAAATGCAATTCATAAAAAAATTAAAAAAGGAGTTAAGCGTCGAAAACCTTGGATTACAAAAGAACTTATTGATTCTATAATATTTAGAGATGGTCTTTTAGAACATTTTTACACAACCGGGGACAATGAAATCAAAAAAGAATATAATATTTTTAGAAAAAAACTAAATAACAAGTTGCAAAAAGCCAAATACAATTATTTTAAACATAAAATCGAAACAAATACGAGTAATAAGGAAATATGGAATACAATTAATCAATTAAGAAAATCAAAACCCAAATCAAATGAAATAAAAGAGATTAAGGTAGGTAATTCAATGGTAAAGGACAAAAACAAAATGTGTAATATATTTAATAGGCACTATATAGAAATGGGGAGTAGGCTTGCTAAAAAAAATAAAAAAAAATAATAATTATAAAGAAAATAAATTAAGAATCCAAAATTCTATGTTCCTAATGCCAACTAGTCCTGAAGAAATAAAAAGGGTTTTAAGACAATTAAAAAACAAGACATCTGTGGGAATAGATGGCATTGACACTTGTACCTTAAAAAATATCATAAACACCATAGCGTACCCCCTTGCTAAATTAATAAATAAAATATTTAAATCTGGTATATGCCCTACTGCCTTTAAAACTTCAGTTGTAATTCCAATTTTTAAAAAGGGAGATAAACAGAATCCTATAAATTATAGACCCATTTCCCTTATTACCAATTTTACCAAGATTTTTGAAAGTTTATTAAAGAACCGTATTGAAAGCTTTATAAACAAACAGAAAATAATTTCAAATAAACAATTTGGATTTCAAAAGGGAAAATCCACTACACACGCTATAGTTAGTTTAGTGGAGAGTATTTATGAGGCCATAGATAAGGGAGTGCCTTCCCTTTGTATCTTTTTAGATTTGGCAAAGGCTTTCGATACGGTTTGCCATGAAAAGTTAAAATCGATATTATCGGATCTTGGCATACGAGGGAAAATACTTGAATTGTTGTCAAGCTATCTGACAGATAGAAAGCAGTTTGTCAAAATTGAACAAAATCTCAGTGACCCGCTTACTTCAATGTATGGTGGAACCATTTTAGGTCCACTACTATTTATTCTGTACATCAATAATGTGTTTAGAATCAATAGCAAGGGTAAAATAATCAGCTTTGCTGATGATACTAGCATATTTTATAAATCGCTGAACTGGGATGACCTTAAAAAAATGGTTGAATCTGATTTTATACTTCTGAAAGAATGGTTTGACAATAATATTTTAACTCTTAATGTTGACAAAACTGTTTTTATTACATTTGGTTCGTATAAAAATAGTTTACCTACCTTTGAGAGTCTTAACTTTAATCACAACAACAACAACTTCTCTATTAATAGGACAACCTCCACAAAGTTTTTGGGAATAAACATTGACCAGCATCTCAAATGGGATCTACATATACAAGAGATCAATAAAAAAATCAGATGCTTCATACCGTATTTTAAAACACTACGAAATATATTGAGTATGAAAAACTTAAGTATAGTGTATAACGCACTAGTAGATTCGCATTTGAGATATGGTATCCTAGGCTGGGGTGGAGTTTACAACAATATTCTCGATCACCTAGAGGTAACTCAAAAAAGGATCCTTAAAGTAATGCTTAATAAGAGCAATATGTTTCCCTCGAACGAGCTTTTTATTTTAGCAAACAAAATGGACTGTAGACAACTTTTCTTTTTTTCATCATCTGTCTACATGCAGGTAGAGAAAAAGAATGAAATCCGAACGACCCTTACAAGGCAAGAAAATGCTTTACATGTACCAAAAATGTACAAAACACAAGGTCAAAGAAGCATAAGTTATCTGGGTCCTAAAATATATAATTTTTTACCAAAGGAACTTAAAGAAATAAGCTCAATTTACGCTTTTAAGAAACATCTAAAAACTTACATTATACAAGCGCCTAGGGAGTCTATTATTAATGTTATTGATTTAAAAAATAATTAATAACTTACTTTTAAATATATTTATTCTAATTTTAAATGTTTGTCTCTTTTTATTTATTTATTTATTTTATTTAAATTTTAAACAAATGTTTGTATTCTTATTTTGTATCTTGTTTTTATTTATTTACTTGATTTACTTTTGGCTGTTTTTCCTTTTTGGGATTTTATTTATTGCTTTGTTTTTTATATATTTATTCTAATTTTAAATGTTTATCTTTGTTTGTTTGTTTACTTATTTATTGATTTTATTCAAATTTTAAACAAATGTTGTGTATTCTTATTTTGTATTTTGTTTTTATTTGTTTATTTGATTTACTTTTGGCTGGTTTTCTTTTTTTTTTTCCTTTTTATGATTTTGTTTATTGCTTTATTTTTTTGCTTGATAGTAACCGAGTCTTGTTATACTTTATTGTGTGCATTATTTCTTTTTAATTTTTAACTAGTTCATCCCTGACTTTCCTGGTGTCGGTAAAATATATATATGTATGATTATAGCAAGTGTACATGGTTTGTTTATTTTATTGAATTTTATTTTAGGGAACTTTATTACATGCTGCATTTATATTACCTTATGATTATTTGTATATATGTATATATAATATGTTTAATTATTTTTAGTATCTTTATTTGTTAATTTATTTTAATAAGTATTATTATTTTTATATATTTTTGTGTTTAAAGCACGTTCAAATGTTTGATTACATTTTTGTGCTCTTAGCATATTTGTTGGCATATAACTTCTTAGTAAGTATTATATTAATTATGAGTATGCAATAAATATTATTATTATTATTATTATTATTAATTAGCCGTAAAGATATGTAATGCTCCGCGTTCCATTATACAGGATGATTTATCATGACAATCCTTAATATTTTAACAAATTCTAGATATATCAAAAAAAGTTTTAAACAAGAGTTGTTAATGGAATTAATGGAAGCACGAAATGGTTTATATTTGATATGTTTAGGAGGCACAGTGGTGGCAGGGGGCAAGGCGGGACATTTTTTAAACGGATAGGGAGTTGTGTAATACATCAATTTAAAGCTTATAAAATTCTCTTTTTGACCATATAATTTTAATTTTTTTTTAAAAAGAATTTTTTGAAAGTGCTGAATTTTATTTTTTTCTTAGATTTTCTTTTGAAATTTTCATTTATAGTTGTCATTTAAAATTAGTTTAAAAGTATAATTTACATTTTTGCATCATGAAAATAATTATTAAACAAAAATTGTTTGATTTTTTTTTAAGAAATTTTGACAAAAATTCCCATTTTCAACATTTTTTTAACACATAAAAAATCTATGGTCGATTAGAGAATTTTACAAGGTTTAAAATGATTTATCACCTAAACCCCATTCCATTAAAAAAAATATTCCCGTTGCGCCCCTGCCTATATTGTTTCAGCTAAACATATTACATATACATCATTTTGTGCTTGTGCTCTTATAACTTTTGTTTACAACTTTTTTTGATATATCTAGCAGTTATTAAAATATTAAGGATTGTCATGATAAGTGGACCACCCTGTATACTATTCACAGTGGATTTTTCCAAATAACGCATGTTTTTCAATAAATTTCTTAAAAAAAGAGAAAAATTTTAAAAAGTTTGAATTTTTTTGTCAGAAATTTTCAAAAAAAAAATATTTTTTTTTCATACTTAGATATTTCTTTTTTTTAAACGAAAAATCATTAAAAAAAATAATTTTTCGAAAAACGAAAAAAAAATGAAATGATTTAAATTTTTTTAAATTTTTTTAAAAATGTTTAAACCCTCAAAACATTGTTGTTTTTGGGGGGATTAATTTAAAAAAAAGGGATTTTCCCCTCAGAGAACTTGAATTTTCCTAAAAATTTTGACTCGATCAGATTATTCGTCGGAGGGACAGACGGATGGACGGGCGGACATTTTCCAAGTTTCTTATTTTTTCATGCAAAAATATTTTTTGACTAGGACGTTTTTTTTGGTGATTTTGGGAAATTCGAAACTACCGTATAATGCTATTCAGCGCTACGCGCTGTGAATAGTATATTAATATTACAATGACAAAAACTTAACAAAAACTTAATAATTCCAAGAAAACTAAAATAAACAACTAATCCTCGTCAATATTTTCCTCAATAACTGGAGTTATTCCTGTTTTATCAAACAAACAAAAAGACCAAACAGTAGGTATCAAAGTATTTAAGTCATATTAAAACATACATTATTCTCCCTTCGTTTGATATACATTCAAAGAAAAATCATAAAAGTAAAGCAGATATCCAACATAAAAATCTTCCTTACGGATCATAATAGCGTTTTAAATAGAACCCGGCCTAGCATTATGTTTTATGTTGAATTTTAACAAATAATAGAAGTGATGCAGGGGAAGGGGGTATAAAATTAACAAAATGTGCGTCACGTAAGTGTAATCCCTTTCTAGTTTTAAGTAAAATTATGTTCTATAAAAATCATTTTAATAACAATATTCAAAATTACATTTATTCTTTGCAAAATTGGTGCACGGTAGTAGTTTTTATATTTTTTAGCTGCATTCCGGCCATTTGACAGCTTTCCAATTTTTACACGTTAGAGGTGGGTAAATAAGTGTTTCGCCAGAATTTTTTGGTGGGTGTCACTCAAAGGGGTGGTATTGAAACCTACCCCCAAAAACTTAAAATATTTTTTTCGACCCCTATTATATAACGAAAAATTCTAAAAAATATATATTTTGTAGTGCTAATGAGTAGCTATAATTTGTATTTTTAATCTTTGAAATATCTGAAATAGTTACAGAGAAAATCGACTTTAAAGTTTTTTTAATTTATGCTATTATTAACCTTAGGGGAGGGGGTCGGGGTCTGAAATTGGGGTGAGTTATCTTTGAGGTCAAGGGTGTTAAGTAACCTGTACAAAAAGTTAAATTAAAGCGGGGGCAGTTTTCATATGGTTAGTCTGCTAGACTCTTTATTGTGTAAATATGTTTTTGGTCAATAGAATTAAAATTATGTAATTACATGTAATGACATACAATAAAAATATCAGTGGACTCTTGAAAAAAGCTTAATTTTAGTGAAATTTCGAAACTTTGAGCTAAATGCGCAGACTCAAGATATCAAAATGTTCAAATAAAATTTTAATCTGTTAATAGGCATTAGTATAGTATGGGGTGCCCAGTCAAAATTAAAAAATGTTTTTTTTAGGGTCCCACCCCCTATAAATGTTCATTCAGGTCAAAAACCAACCCTCATTTTTTTTCAGATTTTTAAAAATATATTTAGAGGTCGCGCCCGGCGGTTTTTTGAGAGAGAAAACATGTTAAGTGAAGTCTTTTTATTATTTTTTAAATATAAAAACGTTGAAATCAGACAATTTCGGAAAGGGAAATTATTTTTGAATAATAAGGGAATATTTAAAAAAAGATATACCCTTATACATAAAAAATAGCTTTACTAGGGTACAAGGGCGTATCCAAAACATTTTTTCCCTAAATCTCGAAAAGAATGAAAATTGTGCCGCAGGAGAAATTTTTTTCATCTGTATGGTCCACTTGGAAAAGAGCGTGCATATTTGCTTCGCTTTGTGCCCTTATCGTTCTGGGAGAGTAAAAAAGCTATAGCGCCGCAGGTGATTTTTTTTAGAAATTGTATAGTCTATTTTAATTTTAAAAGTGTTAGTATCTAAAGTTTAAATGCAAGAAAACTCTAGCGCCACAGGCGAAAATTTTTACGAATTTGAATCTGCATGGTCCACTTGGAAGAGAGCGTGCATATTTGCTTCGCTTTGTGCCCTTATCGTTCTGGGGGAGTAAAAAAACTATAGCGCCGCAGGCGATTTTTTTTATAAATGTTATAGTCTATTTTAATTTTAAAAGTGTATTTAAAGTTGAAATGCAAAAATCTCTAGCGTCGCAATTTTTACGAATTTTAAGGTGTATGGTCGACTTGGAAAAGAGGCTGCATATTTGCTTCGCTTTGTGTCCTTATCGTTCTGGGGGAGTAAAAATAAAGTATAAACTATTTATTATAAACCAAAAGAAACTATCAACGCCGGGCCCCGAAGAAGCTTCAAAAAAATTTAGATTTTCGTATAAAATTTAAGGATAAAGTCCAACGAGAAGCTTCAAAAAAATTTAGATTTTCGTATAAAATTTTAGAATTTCGGGGGGGGGGGGGCGCCTCCCCCTGGATACGGCCTTGCTAAGGTATAAACATGGTAAAAATTGACGCATGAAACTAATTTATGCTACAAAAAAGGTTACTTAGAAATTTTTCTCATGGGTCTATTTTTTTAGAAATTCATTAATAAGTATCAATCAAGGCCCCATATTTATTTTTTTGAGAAAAAGAACAGGATGTCCAGTAAAAAATCACAAGTCTCATAAAATGTAAAAAATCACGTTATTTCGATAAAAGAGATGATATTTGGCAAAGAAGTATAATAAAATGTACAAATTGCTTTGAAATGTGTTTATTTATATAACTGGGTGTTGCAGATTTTGTTTCCAGATTTTTTAAAATAAATTAAGGGTTTGCGCCCTACAGTTTTCCTGAATTCGCACATACTGAAGAATTCCCTTAAAACCAAGAACTCTTTGGAAAAAGTTCATTTTTTTCTAGCTTTTATTAACCACATGTGTCCATTTTTAGCATTTTTATCCCATCCTATCTTTTAAAAAATAAAAACCCTTCACATGATTTTCTATTCAAAAAAGCGCCGGGCGCGACTTTTAAACAACTCCGTAGGTGCTGGGCACCCTAATAAGCATCCATAACCACAACTTTTAACACCTAGCCCTATATAGATTTCGAAGAAAGTGTTTTTCGCTGCACCCTATTGTATATTTCATTGATCCAAAACAAAAGTTGTATATTTTTTGGAGGTGACCGTTTTTTTTTGGTCATTCACTTTTTTATCGAAGAAAAAAGTTGTATTTTTAGGCTAAAAAAAAGTTATGAATTTTGTATCTTCTCCCCTCCCCCCCGAAATCCTCTTCGCTACGACCATGATCGTTGCCCCCTCTAGAATTTGGCTCTCTAAAAAAGGTATTCTTTTAAGGAAAATTGATTACAGCGCCTCCTATGCGTTAAAATAAAAACAATTTTGTTTGTAAAATTATAGTCACTCATGATGGTCACTTGTTGTCTAAATCAATGTATTTTATTAACAATTTTGAACAAGAATTAAGAATTATTTTTTCAGATACTTCGGAAAGTTTGAAACAATTAATCGAAAATTCAAGACCAAAAAAGAAACCGATAAAATATTTGGAGTCGGAAACAGATGATCCTTCAAATATTTCCTGTCCCATAAATTTAAGTAAAATAATTTTAGTCCTTTAAAATTTAGTTTCCTTTATTTCTAAATGCAACCTATGGCAGTGAGAAGTTCCCGCCTCTAATCCCGCATTAAAAACAAACGAATATTTTGTGTTTATCGGAAACGGGTTCTTATGCGAACGTCTGTGTCACTATTAGTTTTGTTTGTGCCATCTTGGTTCTTGACATACAGCCTGTTCCAGAACTCGCGTACCGAAATTTGAGGGTATATTAAAAACCCTCTGGAAAATATGAAAAAAATGTAAAAAAATATCCATCTTCGTTCAATTAAAAAATAAGAACGCTTTAAGTGGACCAATACTGTTGCTGATTATAAATTACCATTAAAGGTTGAATTTGTAGCTATGGAAGCAAATTTAATTATTGCAGGTACATATTCTGTAGGTTGACATGGTGATTAATGTGACATAAATATTTATTAATGTCATAAAAAAATATCAAAACTTTCATGATGTTTACTTCAGAAGAGTATTGCGAAATGCTAATTTTATATGGCGAGTGTGGCCGGAGTGCTTCAGCTACATCTGTAGAATATTCTATTCGTTTTCCCAATAGAGAACATCCTAGCAGAAATGTTATTTTAACATTGGTGCA
The DNA here is from genome assembly GCA_958510825.1 of Brachypterus glaber. Lineage (NCBI taxonomy): Eukaryota > Metazoa > Arthropoda > Insecta > Coleoptera > Kateretidae > Brachypterus > Brachypterus glaber. The sequence goes on along the minus strand of OY294047.1, from coordinate 21,149,087 downwards.
AAGGGCAAGAAATTCTGGAAATTTAACTCCAAACAAAAAAGAGATTGGAGGCGCTCCGCGAACTGCAAGAACTGTTGATAATGAAGAAGCTGTCATTCAGGCTTTTGAAGAAGAACCTGAAACAAGCCTTAGTATCGTGGCTAGAAATCTTCATATGTCTAAGACCTCTGTTCAACGAATTCTAAAAGATGAAAAAATGCATCCCTTTCATTACACTCGAGTACAATGCTTGAACCGGAGGACTATCCTTTACGAGTCGAATTTTGCACAAGGCTGTTGCAGAAACATCAAGAAAATGAAAACTTTGTAAAAAGCATTCTTTTTACGGATGAGTCTAGGTTTCAAAGAGATGGTTTTTTTAATTCAAGGAATTCTCATGTTTGGGGACAGGAAAATCCCCATGCCTTCAGGCAAGGAAATCCCCAACGAAGGTTTTCCTTGAATATTTGGGCCGGAATATTGGGAGATGCTATAGTAAGTTATTTTGAGAAATAAACCACCATAAAATGCTTAAAATATTTGTTTTTAGGTTGGACCCCATGAGTTTCCTGGCAGATTGAATGGCGAAACCTACACTAACTTCTTAAGGGATGAAGTGGAAAATCTTATTGATGACATCCCACTTCAAAGGTTGGCAAATGTGGATAACATCTGGTTTCAACATGATGGCTGTCCAGTGCATTTCTCAGAAACGGCAAGAAGCCAACTCGACATCAGTTTTCCAAACAGTTGGATAGGCCGTGGGGGTCCCAGAAGGTGGCCTCCTAGATCCCCTGATCTCACTCACATGGACTTCTTTTTATGGGGCCATGTAAAAAATTTAGTGTATAGAAATATGCCACACAGTGTAGGAGAACTAGGAGTCCGAATACATGAAGCGCTTGAGTCAGTAACTCCAAATATGATTACTAATGCCAGGAGAAGTCTGTTAAAAAGAGCTGCTTTATGTGTTCAAGTTGGTGGAGGTCATTTTGAACATATTCTTTAGCATGCTTCATACATTGAACGCGAGTTTGCTAAAAATAATGCGTTTCTTCATCTTTTAGAGTTCATTAAACACACGTCAGACATATCAAGATTTCTTGCCACGATACTAATACTTGTTCCAGATTATTCTTCAAAAGTCTAAATGACAGCTTCTTTATTATCAACAGTTTTTGCATTTTGCTTTTTTCTGTTTGCGTTTAAACTTCCAAAATTCCTTGCCCTCTGCACCGATCTTAAAATTACATTCTAGCTAGAATGTTCTCTTTTCGGAACACCGATAAAATTTTTTCCTATGTTCATTACTTTGAAATAAATAAATAAAATTCAGTTATTGTATTTTTATTTTATTAATTTGTATTAAGAATTTATAGCCAGTAAATCAATTAAAAGATCTGAGTTTCTAATAAAAAAACACTACATTCAGCGCGCTGAATGGAGTTGCAGCGGTAGTTTGTTGCTGCCGTCTAAGACGGGTATCATAAAACCACCGCCGGATGGAGTGACTCTATAAAAATAGAATATTTGATAGCCTCTGTCGGTTTTGTCAAAATATAATAACCTAAAAAGATTCTAAAGTTGAAAGTCTTAAACAATGCACGAGTCAACCATTAAAATGCAACCATAGTTACTAATAAGTAGGGAAAAACTAATTTTTAGGTAATTTAACATCAGCAACAGAATTGGTCAGATTAAATAGCTTCCTTTTTAATTAGTATTGAAGATGGATTTTTTTTAAAAATTTTTTCATATTTTCCAGAGGGTTTTTAATATACCCTCAAATTTCGGTACGCGAGTTCTGGAACAGGCTGTATGTTAATTTCCCCTAAATTTTCCATATTCCCGAATTTGTATTTTGAAAAGAAAAATACTTGGCCCTGGACTTTTATGCTGAAAAAAAAATCCCGAGGTCAATGGCTTAAGCCCCAGGGAGGTATAAATATGAGAAAATGTGGTATCTTTATTTAGTATTTACCTCTTTTGACCCAGTCACAGAAGGTAAAAACCTTTTTTTTTATTTTTCCGTTTTTTGAGAAATTGAAATCCTCGATAAAAACGTATTTTTTCAAATTTTTTTGGACTTTTTCTTGGTTGAAAAAAAATTGTAATTGTTTTACTGTTTTAGTTGTTTAATTTTGCACATCCCTGGTAAAAATTACCAACTTAAAATTACATATCATCATATTTGCAGTCGAAGAAAAATTATAGTCTACAACACGTATAGTCATTCCGCGCTCGCGGGACCGTCGTTTGTCATACGAGCCTACCGGCTCGTATGTCAAACTTTCCGCTCGCTCGGAAAATTGTCTATTCCATACTAGTTATAGAATATATTATACTCTTAGAAACATAATTGTTTTTTAGGCATTTATGAACATTTTTTATTAACAAGAGGAACAAGTGAGAACTGTTTGGGCCTGGAACCCAATAAAATTTCCTGTTACATTTCTAAAAAAAATTCTGAACTTAACAGAATTAGAAAATATAAAACGGTAATATTTCATTTATAATCAACTTTGCCACACTATTTTGTGGTTTAGTTCAAGGGATTCTATAAGAGAAAACACTTTAGATTTTTTATTTTTTTTTTAATTACAAAAAAAAAAATTATTAGAAATTTCAAAACAACCCTGTCGAAAACGACGGGTCTGCGCGGGTATAAATGATGCACAAACCGGACTTGAGCGGGTGGAATTTACCCGCTCAGGTCCGGGTTGTGCGCCATTTATACCCGCCCAGACCTGTCATTTTTAATAGGGAAGTTTTAATTGATGGTATTAAAATAATCCAACCCAACCTGTAGTAAGCAGGCAGCACAACTAGTCTTTTCTTCTTTTAGATAGTCCATATAGAAAACATAGAGGGGGATGAAGATGACTCGGCTCAAAATCTATCCGAGCAGTAACTAATTGGATCAAGGCAGCTAGGATTTAAGAAATTTTCCACATATACTTCATTATAACTTATTAAATAGGGTAAAACCCCCAATTATTGACACTTTAAGAAATTTTCCACATATATTTCATTATAACTTATTAAATATTTTATATTATCAAGAATTAAATATTTTACATCATTTAGTAGTTATTCTAATTTATATATTATATAAAATTTAAACTGATCTTAATAATATTAAAGAATTTTTAGAATTAATTACAAGAACACACAATTTTGTATTATTGGCACCTTTTTGCTAATGATTGGCATCCAAATTTTCCTATTATTGGCACCTAATTTTTGCTTTAAAGTAACGGAAAAAAATACTGAGTACCTAGTTTTTGTTGAATAATAAACATTTTAGTATCAAAATAAAATATTTAAATTGAAATACTGCAGTTTTATACATATTAACTAAAGGCTGTAAACAAAAACTCAAATTTATTTTAGAACTAAAAATTTCTAAATATCTTTATATTAAAGTTAAAATATTAATTACTGTAGGATTTTGGATAGCTCAGGTTACAATAAAACACAAATTACACTTTACTGCTCGGCTAACCACACAAGACTGACTCACTACAATTAAGTTTATACTTTTGGTACAATCTTATGTAATCGCTTTGTTCTTTATTTAATTTCAATACACTACATCTCTCCTTTGTTTTTTTAGATATATTTATTTTATAACAATTTATAACTTTAAAATGCACACAAGACTAGCACCAGCCTAGAATATTTAACTTGTTCTAAATTACAATCACTTATGACTACTTATGACTACTTAAGACTACTTATGACTAACTTATGACTAATGGTTAAATTATGTCGATAAAGTAAATGATTTTATAATCACTTTGCCTATCTAGATATTTAGTTTGTTTCGACTGAGGTACAAAGTCACAGTTACTATAATTTCCTTGTAATAATATAGTTTTGAATATCTTAGACAATTTTATTTAGAACTTTTTTGTAGTTGATCTATCACATACTTCCCATTTCCCTTTTTTTTTTAAACATCCCAAGGTGGACACGATTTCTTTTCTTTGATCTTATTCCTAATAGGTATATGTGAAAACGTTTCTGTTAATGTTGCTTGGTTTGCCTATATATCTGACAAGAAAGATTTTATTTCCGTCTATTGTTTTGGGTGTTTGAAGGAAGAAGTGAACTGTTTTCAGATTACAGGAGGAACGCATATGAACTGGTTCACTATTAACGAGAATATCGATAAGGACGTTTTGAACTAATGGAATAGTAAATTATTGGTGACATTTTTTATGACGTAAAATTTAGTGGTTTCATTTTATTGTTTACTATAACTTTAGATTTAAAAGAATGGTTAATAGTATTTCGCTACCATAAGCCATCAAGATTTTATAAGACTATTTTCCATGTTTGCTTTTGCTCCCGGAATCTATTAGCATTTTAGCTTCTACTAAGCCTAATAAACAAGTTATAGTTTCATCCTTATTAATGTAGAAAACGTAGTCGACCTTATTTTCTGAGTTAGACTATTCTCCTATAGTATGAATACCGGACCCACTAAACATGAAACATAGAAACCACCTTTATACAATATTTTATTTAAATAGCATGACATACATTTAAACCTTTTTAAATGTTGCATTTAAATAAGCCAGTAAACATGGATTTGTTATATTTAAAAATATTGTATTAATGTTGCATTTAAATAAGATAATTTGTATTGTTTGTTACTTTTAAAACGTTAAGGCAACCTTGTATTTGTATATGCATTAAGATGTTGTTAATATAAACGTGTTATTGTATTTCAATATTAGGAACCCTTTAAAATGACTTAACATTTGTTGCATATTTTCTTGGGACGATTTCCTTGGCGTCATGCTATAGGTGGCGCCACATATTGTTTCCTACCACTAAAATACTTGTAAACACTATAAGGTCTCTTAAGGAATAATGTACGTTATAGTAACGGAAAAACAAAGTTTATAACCAGTTTTCGGTTAACCGGTTGCTGAAGGTACCTCAGACCGGTTCTCGGTTAAAACTCGAAAGCAAAACCGGTTTGTACCAGATAATATATTTGTTACAATATCAAGATATTTACGAAACATTATTAAAAGTATCGTGGCAATATTTAGCTGAGGTTGTGCTTTATTAAAATGGTAATATTTTAATGTAGCCCTACATAATCTTAAGGTCGTGAGTTACATAAACATTTGTTTTTTTTTTTTTGTAATGTAGCACAGGAGGACGTTTGCGGACGTGACAACATTGCATATACATTATTTTTATTTAGATGTAAACGTTACCGGATAACATTTTATTGTAGATGTAAAGTTGTTGCATAGCATAGCATTTATTACAGGTTTGGAATATAAAGAAATATGTGATGTTTTACGTAGAACGTTCTTAGAAGGTTTTAAGACATCCAATGGATACCGTTTTAATCATACAAAAGCTTCTATGATCATTCTAAAAAAACTTGCAGAATATGCCCAGCATCTTCTTATAAATTACAAGACTATCTAACCCAATTTATGATCTGTCAAATCTAAAGTAGTCAATACCCAGAACAGTGACCTGTGTGTAATAATGACACTGTGTGGTACAAAAAGATGTCTTAAACTATTATATAATAGACAACATTTCAAATTCAGGAATATTAACATTTTCCTGCATTAATTTGTTTGTGTACATACCTTTCTATGCTTACAATACAATCTTACATAGCCTACAAACACTAGACTTAATAAAATCGCCAATCACTAGACTTAGATCTATAATTCTAATCCAATAATACACGATGGGAATCACCAAACAATAAATGTATAATTTTTTATCGGCCACTATAGAATTACAACTCAAACATGTCCAAAATGTATTGCAGAACAGCGGCAAATTCCGATACCTTCTATCAGAACATTCTTAGAATATGTATAGCATAATTTCTAAGAACATTCTTAACAGAAATTTCTTAGAATATGCATTGGAGGAATGATATGAGAAACTTTTAAGGATATTTCATGCATTGATTATGCATTTTAAGCGCAAGTTTTAAGCATAATCATAGCATATCTAAAAGTTTATTCTTAGAATATTCCCAATAGAATAATTAGAGAATATTCTTAGATCATCGGTGCTATTTGGGGTATTCATACACATGTGCGTAAACGTAAACCCACACATATTCCCTGCTAACACATCCTTTAAAGAAGGAAACCTGTTAATTTTAATGTTTTATCCACTAAATTTTTATGGTTTTCTTAATAAGGCATAATTCTGGGAATAATAGCGTATGCAACTCGTCGCTTACCTTTTCCAATATACTCGATTTTTTCCTCGTAATGTACTCTCGTACACCAAAATTAGGTTCGAAAACTCGTTGCGTAAATTATCATTGATATACGGTTGCCTTTTATTACACTATGGTTTTTTTAATAAACTAACGCTTATGAAAGGTAATATAATAAAAGCAGAAAATTTAATATTTTGTTCCTTAATTAAAGTATTTCAGTATAAATATAATTTTATATGTTTTTAAAAGAACTAAGTTTTTGCGTTATTTGTAGGCGAAATATTCTTCATATTTAAACTTACTTTAGGTCGTATTTTGTTTGGGGACTCCTACGCACATAATATGTGATACCGACATGTACTGATGCCATATTGTGTGCCATACGTACTTACACATACTCACACACACACTTATATTTACATACACATGAAGGGGTGTTGGAATATCTATTATATAATCAACATAAATATTTTTTTCTAAATTGTGAATACGCTTAGAATAGAAATGTTCTATTTTGACGGCGAATACTTTCTGTCCGTCCGTCAATACTATATTGTTTACATATGTTTTTTTTTTTTTTTAAAGTAAAATCGTTTTTGAGGGAAAATTAAGAAGAAGAACTACATGTTTATGTTTTTGCCTTAAACCTGTTTATGTTTTGTGCCTAAAACTTGTTTATTTTTTTGTGCCTAAAACTTCTGGGGTTATATTTTGGCCTTTGCTACCAAAATATCTCAAACATTAATGTAAAATATAGAAGAATATTCTGGTCTTGCTGTTTACCCATAACAAACCTATAGGTTATTATATTATAATAAGTTAGTTTTGGACCAATAATACCTATTTATTATAGGCGTACCCCGGGGACTAGCGAGCTGTTTTTGACCATGGGCGTAGCATTAATTCAACACTGATTAGAAGCCACTGCGGTGTACCGCAAGATGGCTGTCCCCCCTCTAGAACAAAGCAACGCCAGTGTATTTATGATAATACTAAAACATGACAAAAGATGACTAATAGCTCGCAATTGCCCGGGCTCTGATTATAGGACTTGTGAAAATGTCCTCTTCCATTTTTCTCATCGCAGGCCGACTGAGCCCCTTCGACGTCAAATTGACAGTTTATTTTGCCTATAATTTATATAGATATAACGTATCTTTATGAACCTTTTTTAAATCATTTTGCGTAAATGGTTGTTTTGGCGAAATATTTTTTAAAATGTGACACTTCATATGTCAAACATGTTGCACCTACGTGCAATGGGACATTACGACTGTAAGTAATGTCGCCAATTGAACTTGGTTTCGAAACCGATTTATTTTGGTTTATAACGATTCGCTATTAGCGACATATTATAATGAAGCTAAAATTATTAGTTCAGGCCTCAACCGTGAACATTGAAAGTTTTTTTGTTTTTTTTTAGAAATGGTGGCCCAGTGTATTGTGACCTATGGTCATTTGAACTTTAGTTCTGGTCCGTGACCGTATGGGATTTGTTCCTGCTGTTACAGTAGTAACTACTGTAGCTACTCGTAGTCATTCGGACTTTTAGTTCGGTATGTAACCTCTGCTTGAGCTTTAACCCTGACCGGTGGCCATGGTCGTTTGAACTTTTAGTTCTGGTCTATGACCTGCCAAAACTTGTTTAGGACAATGGCCGATGGCCCATGACTCATGGTCCTTTGAACTTTTAGTTCAGGTCCGTGACCCCTCTAAACCATGTTTAGGACTTTGGCCCATGGCCCATGACTCGTGGTCGTTTGAACTTTTAGTTCAGGTCTGTGACCTCTCTAAACCTTGTTTAGGACTTTGGCCCGTGGCCCATGACTCGTGGTCGTTTGAACTTTTAGTTCAGGTCTGTGACCTGTCTAAACCATGTTTAGGACTTTGGCCCATGGCCCATGACTCGTGGTCGTTTGAACTTTTAGTTCAGGTCTGTGACCTCTCTAAACCATGGTTAGGACTTTGGCCAGTGGCCCATGACTCGTGGTCGTTTGAACTTTTAGTTCAGGTCTGTGACCTCCCTAAACCATGTTTAGGACTTTGGCCAGTGGCCCATGACTCGTGGTCGTTCGAACTTTTGTTCAGGTCTGTGACCTCTCTAAACCATGTTTAGGACTTTGGCCAGTGGCCCATGACTCGTGGTCGTTCGAACTTTGTTCAGGTCTGTGACCTCTCTAAACCATGTTTAGGACTTTGGCCAGTGGCCCATGACTCGTGGTCGTTTGAACTTTTAGTTCAGGTCTGTGACCTCTCCGAAACTTATTTCGGTACTACACTACACTATACTGGAATCTAGTTAGTTTAAATACATCTCTACTAAACGTGTTGGGTATTTACGATCTAATGCTGAATTAACTAGCCAACAAATAAATATATCATATGTAACCTAACACCTGCTTAGTAAAGCCCATAACGTACGAATATCTTTAATTTCATAAACATTCTATGTAAATTTTATTCGAACATTGTTTATTTAAAATAACATAATTATGTAAGTAAAGTGATTTCAATTCATTCTTACACATATATACATATACACACATATACATATATATATATATATACATATATATATATATATATATATATATATATACACACATATACATATATACACATATATACATACATACATATAGTACTGTGATAGGTACTTACTGTGAAATGAGCTAATATTACAGTGGTAATATTGTTACTTTCATCCTCGTTGCCACTGTAGGATTTTGGATAGCTCAGGTTACAATAAAACACAAATTACACTTTACTGCTCGGCTAACCACACAAGACTGACTCACTACAATTAAGTTTATACTTTTGGTACAATCTTATGTAATCGCTTTGTTCTTTATTTAATTTCAATACACTACAATTACCTAATACTAATTTGTAACTATAAAATAATATCTAGTTACCTAGGTACACTTATTTAAAAGAATTATTATGCTTTTAGACTAATTTTGATGCGCAAGTTTTGTATACAATAAACCTGTGCCAATAATAGGAGTTTTATATAATTTGGACAACTCTTATGGGCACCGTGATAAAAAATTAAATTCTAAAGAAAAATTAAGTTTATAGACAAAATTAAGTGTAAAATGTATGTATACGAGTTACATGACCTAAGTCATGCTGACTGGACAACTATTGTTATTAAACTATTTCCTAGAAAGCTGACTATGCAAAGTCAACAGCCTAAACCTTTTTGCAATTATGTTCATTCTGTAATAAAATGTAAAGTAGATAACACTATTGTAATTTCTTATATCTATAAAATTAATTTAATAAAATATAACTTTGTAACTTTAAGTAAAATAAACCTTTTTAAAAAGACATTTTCGGCAAGTCGTTACGTTATTCGGCAGTCGTTACGTTATTCGGCAGTCGTTACGTTATTCGGCAGTCGGCAGTTTCACCAAGACAATTTAGCATAAAATTGTTTTCGTCTTATCGATTGATTGGTGATCGAATCTGGAAGTTCAAGCGTGAAGAATTTCAAGCTAACTGCAAAATATCTTCAAGAGCGTGTAAATATTACCAATGAAAACAACAGCAACGATACTTTGCCTGTAAGTACATATGTCATTTAATAATTACAGAATCAATTCAATTAATTCTGACTCCAGTTCTGAGTCCGATACAAACCCTGACTTAGACGTTACCGTAATCGAGTCAATACAAACTTTTAATTTAAACCCTATTCCTGAAATAAGAAATCTTGATTTAACAAATATGGCAGTTCCAGAATTAAAATCCCAGTTTTTCGACATGGTCCCTGAATTTAGGGGAGAATCTGAACTTCTCCCTAGATTTATTGACATTTGCGAAAAACTGGTTACGAAATTTTATAACCAAAATGACCCTAATGATTTTCAAAACGAGTATTTAATGTCAAGTATCTTGGCTAAAATTAAGGGCGATGCCGCTATAAAAATTTCTTCATGTCCCCTAACCAATTGGAATGACTTAAAAACAGCACTCCAAAACACTTATAGCGACAGCCTTGGTCTCGAAATGTCAGAACTAAAACAGGGTTATAAAGAAACAGTTTTTGATTTTTATAATAAAATTATGGTACTACTAAATCTGCAAATAGCATATTTAACGGTACATCACGGGAATGCGCAAGAAGTTGCAGTTTTAATGTGTTATTTAAGAAAATATGCTTTAAGAGTCTTATTACGTGGTCTTCGAGACCCAATAGGAGCCTTAAAGCGTACAAAGAACCTAGCACAAGAAACGATGTTTTCAAGCCCAACCCAAATATAAGGTTAACCAAACCTACCCCCATGAGTATCTCTACACGAAACACAAATTTGCCGTACACTGACAGACAAAACTTTAACCGACAAATAAGAACTAATAATCACCAAATAGAAGAGGTTTTCAATTTGCATAATGAACCAAAAATTGAGTTTCCGGCGGAAAATGTGAATAAAAATGATGACCCAAGTGAGTTTTTTCGAAACTGAGCCTCGGAAAAATTGACTTAATGAGTTTAACAAACGACAAAAGTGAGCTATCCTATATTATATACCCCGACTTAAATTTAAAAATTTTGTTGGATAACGGGAGCACAAAATCGTTTGTTAAACCAGAAATCGCAAATAAATATTTTTTTAAAAACATTATAAATGATCCGTTCTTAATATCAAGTGCACATGGTACATCGTTGGAAAAGTATAGTACACAGATACCATGTGGAAAATTGTTTAAAAATAAAGTGGATTTAAAATTTCACTTATTTAATTTTCATAAACAATTTGACTGTCTGTTGGGTTTAGACAATCTAAAGAGATTAAATGCTGTTATTGACCTGCAGAATGATGTGTTAATTACACCGTCTCGCAGAATCAAGATACATTACATTAACCTATCTAGCGGATGCGACATCATAGTCGTCCCACCTAGGACAGAACAAATTATTAAAGTAAATGTAAAAAATGTTAAGAACGGTGACGTTATAATACCTTACATGAAATCTGGTGATCTGGAAATCATGAAAAGTGTTGCCAAGGTGGAAAATTTTTCTACGTATTGCAGTATTATAAATCCCACAGATAGGGATATATCGGTTAAAATTAACCCGTTAACTGTGAAAAAGTTCGACGAATACGAACATCACAGAGCCGCAAATTTCAATGAAAATTTTGACAACCCCCAGAAACCAACAAAAAATTTTTCACCCCAAAACGAAAGTAATAGTAACGCTACTGACTATAACATTTGTACGTATTCTCAAGTTTTAAATAGTAGTAAACGTAGTGAAATTGATACGACTTGTAAAAATCGCATAAAAGCACGTACGCAGTCAAATGAAGATAAACAAGGTTATTCGCGTAAGGAGAACACCGACTTCTTAGATAGCGAATTTAACTTAAATATACTTTCTGCGGCTATAAACCAAAACGAAACGCTTCGTAAAATATTAAATAATGAATTACATATAGAAAATAATAATGTTAAAATATTACACGATAACTTATTTAATTGTGATGAAAGTATATCGTTAGCTCATTGTGTATCTCAGTGTTTAACTATGACTAAAGGAATCGCTCGTGATTTCAAAAATAAATTTAAATATGTTGAAAACCTTAAAGGACAAAATAAAAAAGTAGGTAAAGTTGCTTATTTAACACTTCCCAATAAAAATATATATTATTTAATTACTAAAAAGATAATTAGGGAAAAACCAACCTACACAACTATTATTTCAGCCTTATTAAGTCTAAAACGAATTTGTTTAGAACTTAAAGATTTTGCAGTTGCTATGCCAAAAATAGGATCTGGTTTGGACCATTTAGATTGGAATATTATCTTAAATATCTTAAAAATAATTTTTAAAGGTACAAGTATAAAAAAATTTATTTACGACATAGACCCACCCACAAATGTAGAAATTAATGTAACTGACCACGAAAATGCGAAAAACCCATTTGCTTCATTTATAGACGAATTCTACGAAGATTTGACTAACGACGAAAAAGATAAATCTCCGGTTACAACTGATAACGCTAATGAACCTTTAATCACGTATATGCAAAAGTTTAACGACAGTATTACCTCAAATAAAGACTTGGATAATATGTCTATTATTGTAGAAACAGGTGACATTGACGAATTAGACCGGAGCGAAAATATTGAACCAGTGGACCAGACCGACGAAACGGACCTTAATACTATTCACTCTAATGTAGAGAATTCCATTGTTAGTATTCCTATAGTAACATGCCCAATTAACTATGGAAAAAATCAAATAATTTTTTCATTGGTAGAATTTTCCCCTGCAGACCCTGCAATTGTTACCCTTTATAAAACTAAATAAAGAATGTTTATACAACTATCAAAAAATTATTTTGAACAGGACTTAATTAAAATAGTAAAAAAATATATTGCACCAAAAATTAAATATTACGTATACTTTGAAGCCATTTACGAACAATTTTTCTCAGTTTTACAGACTTACTTTAAACATTCCCAAATAAATTTAATTAGATGCACCAAATACCTTACCGATGTTGTTGGCGTGAAAGATATTAGACAAATTATCCAAAATTTTCACGAAGGAAAAACAAACCATCGGGGAATAGACGAAACAGAGAAACGTATTAAAGAATCATATTATTTTCCCAACCAACGTCGCGTAATTCAAACGTACATTAATACTTGTGAAATTTGTCAACTGACAAAATATGACAGAAATCCCCTTAATTTAAAATTTAATATAACACCAACTGCGACTAGACCCTTCCAAATTTTACACATGGATAGTATTAGTCTCGAAAAATCCAAGTTTCTTACAATTATCGACACATTTTCCAAATATTGTCAGGCCTATAAATTAAATGCGTCAACAAGCATTGAAGTAGTAAATAACCTAATTAAGTACTTTACTCACCATTCCATTCCCGAGCAAATAATCTCAGACAATGGAGGAGAATTTAATAATGGTACAGTAAAAGAACTTTTAGAACTACATAGAATAAAAATTCATTTTATTAGCTCACAACACCCTGATTCAAATTCCCCAATTGAACGTTTTCATTCCACCCTAGTTGAACATATTAGACTACTGAATAACCAAGACGTTTTTAAAAATGAACCAATAGATACTAAAGTAAACTACGCTATACTTGCTTATAATAATACGATACACTCTGCGACAAAGTTAAAACCTTCCGAAATAGTTACTGGTCATTTAGGCACTGAATCTCCCTTTAACCTAGAATTAGAAAAACAATTAATGAACAATTATATTTTTAACCATAAAGAAAAAACTAGACTACTTTACCAAAAAATAAATTAAAACTCGCAGAAAAACAAAGAAAACAACATTAATAAGTTAAACGAAAAACGCGAGAATATCCCTGAAATCATTCCTGAAAAAATTTTTGTCAAAAATAAACAAAAAATGTCAAAAACAAAAAACAAATACAAACGAGAAACCATTAAAAAGATTGACTGGAAACTAAAAACTGCGAAAATTGACCCTAACCACCAAAATACCATAGACAAAATTCACCTTTCCAACATTAAACGCCCCAGAGTTATTCCCTACAAACTTTGTAGTACAAAAAACCAACAAATAAATTCTATTCCAGGTTCCTCACGATTGGACGAGGAGGAGACATATGAAACATAACCATTAACCTTGGTATTCTACCTATCAATCTGGGCCCCGCAAAGCTACAACGTACGGACCATACTTTCGTCCATTACTATAATTTGCAACCCCTCTGACCAATTTAAAAACTTAAATTTAGTATATAATAAACTCGAATCCATTACTTTTAATAAAACAATTTATAATATAGAATTAGATAATTATAGAAAAATAATTAGTTATACACAACAAAAAATTAGCACTAAGATTAACCATATTAATATTAGATTTAATAATAGTTTTATAAGAAATAAAAGAGGCCTAATAGATGGTCTTGGAACCGTAATTAAAGGTATTACGGGTAATTTAGATTCAAATGATGGCGAAAAAATTAACAAAATTTTGGCTCACATACACAGAAAAAATAATAATTTGCAATCCCAACTAAACTTACAATATTCAATTAATAATAAAATTATCCAAAATTTTAATAATAGCCTTCAAGAAATCCAACACAATGAAAATATTTTAAAACAGAAAATTTTACAATTAAATGATTTTATTAATGATAAAGTTCAGAACCAAATATTTATTTTATTTGCTCAGGACTTACATAATCAAATGCTGATTATTTTTAATACAATTTTAGATATTCTTTCTGATATCGAGAACTCAATAACATTCTGCAAATTGAAAACAATGCACCCTAGTATCATGAAACCTCATGAACTATTTTCTGAAATACAAAAAGTTTCATCTCACTATAAAAATCAACTTCCACTGGAGCTTAAATACGAAAATATTTTAGACTTCGAAAATATTATTGATATAAACTGCCATATTGACCCTTCAAGAATAACCTATTTTCTTTCCCTTACTATTAACTATGAAACCAATTTTGAGTTATACTACCTAACCCCAATCCTCACCCTGTCTAAATCAGTTTGTTACGATTATACCAAAAGTTAAATATATTTTAAAGTCAAAAGAAAATAACCTTATACCATTAAATGACATTTGTAAAAAGGGTAAATCGTATCACTGCGCAAACCTACTACAAACAAGTCAAGATATGACTTGTGAGAAGAACATTATTCTAGAAGATAACTCACAATCTTGCTCTTATATTAAGCTAGATATCACTAAAAATCACGTAGAAATTATTCCAGAAATAAATCAGTACCTCGGAGTATTTCCTGTTGAAGAAAAATTGCATATTACATGTAACGAAGACTCGGAAACCAAATCCTTATTGGGAATCTACCTCATTAAAGAAGAAAATTGTCGAATTTTCTTTAAACAAAACGAATTGCTTTTCCAACAAAAATCTTTTGGAAAACCTGCCTTAATAAATAATATAAATTTGGACATCAAAGAAAACCAACTACAAAAACTAAAAATCAACTTGAAAACTCTGAAGTTGAAAGAAATTCCGGAAAATCCACTAGTCCCAATAGAAGGAAGCCAACCTAATATTTTTACTCCTAGTATCATGACAGTATTTCTCTACATTATTTTAACTATTTTTGCACTTTATTTTGGTTCAAGACTTTTAGGAAAATGGATTAAAGACAAACAAAAAGGACCCATTCCACAACAAGAAGAAGAAAAAAAACTTCAACCACTTCTAACCCGGGAAAAAATCAACCTCCCAGGGGATGCCTCATTCTAGGGATGGAGGAGTTACATGACCTAAGTCATGCTGACTGGACAACTATTGTTATTAAACTATTTTCTAGACTGCTGACTATGCAAAGTCAACAGCCTAAACCTTTTTGCAATTATGTTCATTATGTAATAAAATGTAAAGTAGATAACACTATCGTAATTTCTTATATTTATAAAATTAATTTAATAAAATATAACTTTGTAACTTTAAGTAAAATAAACCTTTTTAAAAAGACATTTTCGGCAAGTCGTTACGTTATTTACGTACATATGTATTGAGGAAAAACTTTTTTTCATTAAACGCTGTTTAGAACGTATTAAAACAGACTTGTGCGATTTGGCTTGTGCGGTGTTGTGCCGACTTAAATGACATTTGTAAAAAGGGTAAATCGTATCAATGCGCAAACCTACTAAACAAGTCAAGATATGACTTGTGAGAAGAACATTATTCTAGAAGATAACTCACAATCTTGCTCTTATATTAAGCTAGATATCACTGAAAATCACGTAGAAATTATTCCAGAAATAAATCAGTACCTCGGAGTATTTCCTGTTGAAGAAAAATTGCATATTACATGTAACGAAGACTCGGAAACCAAATCCTTATTGGGAATCTACCTCATTAAAGAAGAAAATTGTCGAATTTTCTTTAAACAAAACGAATTGCTTTTCCAACAAAAATCTTTTGGAAAACCTTCCTTAATAAATAATATAAGTTTGGACATCAAAGAAAACCAACTACAAAAACTAAAAATCAACTTGAAAACTCTGAAGTTGAAAGAAATTCCGGAAAATCCACTAGTCCCAATAGAAGGAAGCCAGCCTAATATTTTTACTCCTAGTATCATGACAGTATTTCTCTATATTATTTTAACTATTTTTGCACTTTATTTTGGTTCAAGACTTTTAGGAAAATGGATTAAAGACAAACAAAAAGGACCCATTCCACAACAAGAAGAAGAAAAAAAACTTTAACCACTTCTAACCCGGGAAAAAATCAACCTCCCAGGGGATGCCTCATTCTAGGGATAGAGGAGTTACATGACCTAAGTCATGCTGACTGGACAACTATTGTTATTAAACTATTTCCTAGACTGCTGACTATGCAAAGTCAACAGCCTAAACCTTTTTGCAATTATGTTCATTCTGTAATAAAATGTAAAGTAGATAACACTATCGTAATTTCTTATATCTATAAAATTAATTTAATAAAATATAACTTTGTAATTTTAAGTAAAATAAATCTTTTTAAAAAGACATTTTCGGCAAGTCGTTACGTTATTTACGTACATATGTATTGAGGAAAAACTTTTTTTCATTAAACGCTGTTTAGAACGTATTAAAACAGACTTGTGCGATTTGGCTTGTGCGGTGTTGTGCCGACTTGGGCAAATAACGTATTTATGCAGACTTGGGCCGGTATAGATTTGCAGGTCTAGGCGGTTTTGTGCGGGCTTGGGCAGACATAACCCGACAACAACGTATTTCTGCGAACTTGGGCCGGCATAGATTTGCAGGTCTGGGCGGATTTGGGACTTGTGACGCTGGTGCAAAGACCGGACTTAAAACGTATTAAAACAGACTTGTGCGGATTTAGCTTGTGCGGTGTTGTGCCGATTTGGGCAGGAATAACTATTTGCAGGTAAATAACGTATTTATGCAGACTTGGGCTGGTATAGATTTGCAGGTCTAGGCGGAAATGTGCGGGCTTGTGACGCGGGTGCATAGACCGGACTTAAAACGTATCAAAACAGACTTGTGCGGATTTAGCTTTTGCGGTGTTATGCGGACTTGGGCCGGTATAACTATTTGCAGGTAAATAACGTATTTATGCAGACCTGGGCCGGTATAGATTTGCAGGTCTAGGCGGATTTGTGCGGGCTTGGGCAGACATAACCCGACAAGAACGTATTTCTGCGGACTTGGGCTGGCATAGATTTGCAGGTCTGGGCGGATTTGTGCGGACTTGTGATGCGGGTGCAAAGACCGGACTTAAAACGTATTAAAACAGACTTGTGCGGGTTTAGCTTGTGCGGTGTTGTGCCGACTTGGGCCGGTATAACTATTTGCAGGTATATAACGTATTTATGCAGACTTGGGCTGGTATAGATTTGCATATATAGGCGGATTTGTGCGGGCTTGTGACGCGGGTGCATAGACCGGACTTAAAACGCATTAAAACAGACTTGTGCGGATTTAGCTTTTGCGGTGTTATTGCGGACTTGGGCAGACATAACCCGACAAGAACCTATTTCTGCGGACTTGGGCCGGCATGGATTTGCAGGTCTGGGCGGATTTGGGCAGACTTGTGACACGGGTACAAAGACCGGACTTAAAACATATTAAAACACCCTTGTGCGGGTTTGGCGACTTATATGCGTTTTAAGTCCGCGCAAATCCTGTTTTGCCGCAAATATTCATACCCGCACAGACCCGTCATTTTCAGCAGGGCTAACACACCCCCTATTAGGGGGGTAGCCAAAACATGAAATCTCTACAGCCTTTAATAACGCCAGAAACGGGGTATGAAGTGTATGAGTTTTGGTACAATTTGCGTTACGTTACGTTTCCTATGTTACATTTTTCAGGAAAATAAAAATCGATAAATAATACGCACACAAAAGTAATAAAACCTGTTTTAATTATTTTCCCATTTTTAATAAAAAACAATTATTTACTAACAAACCAAAAATAAAGACGTACGTAATTATTAAATATATAAATAAAGCAAAAACACAACAAAACTAGTTTTTTCTTTTATGTTAAAGAATATTTTTGTTTTTTATTTTCCAGCAGTAGTCTCCCATAATCGCAGAATTCCATTTTCCTTGATATCTTCTTTCCATTATTTTTATGTCTTAGTGAAAGCGTTCACCCTGCTCGTCGCTTACGGCACCAAGATTTGATGGAAAAAAGTTTAAGTGGGAGTCCAAGAAATGCATTTTCAAAGACATATTGCATCCCATTTTTGCAAAAATTTTAATGAGATATTTAACTATTAATATGTAATATTTTTCTTTTTTGTTTCCCAAAAACCCATTTACCACCAATTTAAAGGACATCCACGCTGCCAACTCAGTTTTTGATAGTGTGGGTTCAAAATTCTTGTCCTTGTCTTATTTGTGGGCCTATAAAATTGCTTACCTTTATTTTTGCTTCGGAAATTTTAGGAAACTTTTCCCTTAAATAGTTTAAAGGTCCGCCATCTGGACTTTGGGCTTTTGCAAAAATTTTCATTAATCCTTGCTTGAAGTGCAAGGGGGAAGCAAAACTTTTCTGGGATATACCAATGGTTGGTGCATTATATTGTTCTCCCCATTTTTTTCCATTTTTTGACTTTATAATGCTGATTGGTTGCTCGGCTGTCCCAAAGACATAAGAAACAACAATATTTTGTGTAACCACCCTGAAAAAGTCCAAACCAAGTAGTATTGCAATAACTTTCAAATCACCACATATTTGCCAAGACTGGGTTTTATAATCTATTGCATTTAAAATCCGTTGCATATTCTCATAATTTTCTTTCATTCCAACAGAGTGTGCTACAGGAATAGATGGTTTTTGGTTTCCATTGTGAAGGAGAACAGCTTTTAGACTAAACTTGGAAGAGTCTATAAATAAACGCCACTCTGATGGATTATATGCAATGTTCATTTCTAACATTAAATCGGGTATATTATTACAATAGCAAATATCTCCATCCATAGAGAAATACGAATTTAAATTACTATTACGTGTTCGATATATGGTGATTTTAGTATCTTTATGCAATAAATTATATTCCTGCAGCCTTGAACTTAAAAGCTCAGCTTTTTCTTTTGATAAATCTAGCTCAGCTATAAGATTATCCAACTCCAGTTGTTCAATTAAATGAGGCTCTTTAACATGCTTGGGTATAAAAGTAGGATCTGATAAATAAGATGAAACACTATCTGTAGTATCTATTTCTTCAACTTCCATTTCTTCTATTTCTTGAACTTTAATTTCCTTCAATTTCTTGGGTTTTTCAATAGGTTTTTTACGGATTTCACATCAGAATATACAACTTTATTTTTATATTTTTTATTTAATCCTTTTATTTCTGTATTGCAAAAATAGCAATCATTTGGATGCATAACTGGTTTTCGCAAATATACTGGCATCAAAAAGGGCATACTTTTTTTTAAGATTAATGTAACAGCTTGAACAACACTTACCAGGGGTCCAATCTCTTTCTAAGTTTAAAATTCGTCGCCCAAAATTTTCAAAATAAAGATCCATAATCTTCGTTGTTATTATGTTTGACTGGGACTGGGGTGTGTATTTACCACATAAATAGCAGAAATTTTCAGGACAATTACGACAAACCAATTTTCTAGATATACAATTAATTATATTAAAAAATATACAAAAACTAAAAACCTTAAACCAGAAACTTAAATGCATTATATACTGCGTTAATCAAACAAAAGTCGTTTTAAGGAATAGTAAAATGTTTTATATAGATTTTTTAAATTTGTAAATATCAAACAATTTAATTTAGTTTATTAATTCAGATACCACTGTAAAAGGTGACCTCCTAGCGTTTAGGATTCAATTGGCGGCAATGTCCAACGTGGCATTGATTAATCCTCCCCCTATCGACAGCGTGCAATAGGTTCTTGAAACCAATAACTGCTTCCTTTTTTGGACTGTCGATAGGTTTATCCAGTCTCTGCTTTTAGCAGTAGATGTCGCTAGCTGTTTTTGCTTTTCTTTACAACGATTTTTAAACTCTATATAGAGATATATGGAAAGGATTTGATTTTCGTAGTTGTCCCTACTACCGATATGTGGCTCTGAAGAGTGCTAAAAAGCACGAAATCGATCAGTCACTTCGGAGGGACGACTGCGTTAATCAAACAAAAGTCGTTTTAAGGAATAGTAAAATGTTTTATATAGATTTTTTAAATTTGTAAATATCAAACAATTTAATTTAGTTTAAATGCATTACTTAACCTTAAATGTTATAAAAATATTTTGGTTTAAAACGGCAAATTCCATTTCATAGCATACTTGGACAAGTAATGCCCTTTAACTGATGTTAAAATTTTTGACTTCGCAGTCTTTAAATTAATATTGCTCCGCTTCCAGACCTACGATTTTAAAATTTTAAAAAACATAAGAAAGCTGATTAAATAGAAATTTTTTTATCTATGTTTAAAGAAAAAAATCCATTTTTTGAACAAATGGCAGAGAAAAAACCTAAACTTTTTTCGATAAAAAACAAGTGAAAATCGTTTAAAATAAAAATCGTATAAATTATTGTTAATGGTGCTGTTCTTGATGTGTAAACCAAATTTGGTAAAAAAATACTCATACATGTGAAGTGGAAAGGATTTTAAAATTTCGTGTATTTTTTTTGGAAATCACCCTGTATCTCGAAAGTGTGACGTATAGGAAAATTTTTGAAAACGGGTTTGAATCAGCAGAAAAAATGGGTCTAGATAGATTACGTCTCGTCAAATGTATAAAAATCGTGTAGGGTTGTGTAATATAACAAATATTCAAAAAGTCTATGTTGCAAAAGAGGCTTCAATAAACATTTTGGGGTGTGATTTTTTGCAAAGCTTTAATATTAAATTAGCTTTTGTTAATAATGTTGACAATGACAAAAGTGTCAAGTCATTAATAAATGAGTTTAGTTCTGTTTTTAATTCTAAATTGGGCTGTTTTAGGTATTCGAAAGTGCATTTGGATTTGGAGGATAAAAATGTCAAGCCTTAATTCTCCAGAGCCAGAACTGTACCCCTAGCCTATAAACGCATGATAGAAACGGAGTTGGAACAACTTGAAAAACGGAATAATCACACCTATTGAATATTCGGAGATCGTTTCACCATAAGTTTGTGTACCGAAGAAGAAGAAGAAGAGGAAGAAGAAGAAGACAATTCGCATCTATGGAGACTACTCTGTATCTGTGGGCCTATCCAGAAGCTTGCATAAGAACATAAAACATAAGAATGCGGTGCCGTGATTGGCTTACAAGATACATGGCGGCGCATCAAGCCAATCACGGCATCGCATTGTTATGTATTACGTTCTTATGCGAGACTGTGGATATGTCTTAAATGTTTAAAGCCTGTGGTTCATCCATTACCACTTATCGAACATGTTTTTGCTACTCTCAGTGGTGGACAAGAATTTAGTATCATAGATTTGAAAAATGCTTTTATGCAATTTGAATTGGATGAAGAATCAAAGCAATATTTAGTTATAAACACCCATAAAGGTTTGTTCAAAGTTCACAGATTAATGTTTGGAGTAAAAGTGGCAACTACTCATTTTCAGAAAAAAATTGAGCAACTATTCCATGGAATATGTCATAAATTTCTTGGGCGGTATAATATTAACAGGAAGAGATCGCCAGGAACATTTGAACAATTTAAGAAAAGTATTTCAGAAACTTCAAGACGCATGATTGACAGTCAATGAAGATAAATGTCTGTTCTTCAAGGATAAAGTAACGTACCTAGGACATTCAATTTAAAAACATGGATTATCAAAAACTGAGAACAAAGTTTAATCAATCAAGAATGCAAAAGCACCACAAAATGTCAAAGAAGTCAGAACTTTTATAGGTATGGTATCATATTATTCAAGATTCATTCCTAGATTAGCAAATACAGGGTGTTCCGTGAGGAAAACTAAATATTTTAAGGATGTGTTCTAGAGGTCAAAATAAGAAAAAAGTTCCATAAACATGTCCAAAAACGACTCCTAAGGAAGCTACGCCCCTTCAAAAGGGGTTCCAAAATTTCGATTTTTATTAATAACATTGTGTTATAGCATCGAGGTTTTTAGAACCAAAAATTAAACACTAAAATGTTAAAAATCAAAATTTCAATAATGCAGGGTGATTCTACATAAAAAGCTAAGAAAAAAAGTTTTTATACATGTAGTTCCAAAAATCGATTTTAAAGGTACTATGATTTTAAACATTTTCGAGGCCGTAACTCCCTTGATTTTTAGAATTTCGTGTATGAAAACTTTTTTTCTTAGTTTTTGGTGTACGGTAACTCTACACTATTGAAATGTTGGTTTTCAACATTTTAGTGTTTAATTTTTGGTCCCCGAAACTTGTAATTTTGCCTTTAATTGTATTTTTCTCAAAAACGGTTAATCCTAAAGTATTACAGCAACAGGACCTTTTTAATGTTTTTTTTACCTCAGGAATAGTATTCTAATAATAAACCCACAAAAAATTAAACAGAAAAAAGTTTAGGGCAAAAAAGTGATACCTCATTAGCACGCCCCTGGTTTAAGTAACTGCATGCAATTACCATTGGCTGATAGGCCTTATTAAGAATAGATTACATGCAAAACCTTGTTGCTATAACACAAAGGGTTTCTAAGTTATTAACTAAAAATCGAATTTTTGGAACCCCTTTGAAGGGGTTTTTGGACAGATGTTTATGAGAACTTTTTTTCTTATTTTGACCTCTAGAACACATCCTTAAAATATTTTCATTTCCTCACGGAACCTGTTTATAATTTATTTAAAAAGTCAAAAAAAAATTCATGGTCAAAAGAATGCTTTAAAAAAAATTAAAGATTTAATTGCTGAGGACATTTGTTTAACTCATTTTGACAGTACTCTTCTCCCATTATTTTAACTACGGACGCGAGTGATCTATTTCTGGATCTATTTTTCACAGAATGCCAGATGGCAAAGAAAGTCTTATAGGATGTGTTTCCAGAACCCTTTCACCCTGTGAAATGAGATACAGTGTGATCGAAAAAGAAAGTTTAGCTATATTTTATTCTGTTAAAATTTTTTGTGATTATTTAATTTCAAATCACTTTATTTAACGTTGTGATCACAAACCTTTGTTGGCACTTTTTGGCAAAAACAAAGAATTACCTGTAAATGAAGCTGAAAGTGGCAGACACTTCTAGCAGACGATTTTTTAAAATGTCAAAATATTGTCAAATTTTTTGTAGTATATGGGTAATTCCAATCAAAATTATTTTTATTTATTATGTGTAATAAATGTGTTATAAGCTACAATATTATAATTTATTTACAAAAGTCCAAACCAAACACCCCCTCCACATTCAACTGCAGGCTATTCTTCTTTAAGCATAGAAAAACCGGTGTTTTCTGTAATTAGCAAATTTTGCCAATTTTCTACCAGAGTCCATTTCTGCAAATCATGCGCTTATTTACCCGAAGATTCCTTACCAATCAGACTACCAAATGGCAGAAACTTATTTTCCACATTCGACTGCAGGCTATCCTTCAGCGAGCAAAGAAAAACGCGTGTATACTGTATTTGGCTATTTTGTTACGTTTTCCACCAGACATCCTAGTTGCAAACTGTCTGCTGATACCCACGAAGATTACTTAGCAGAAGATTACTTACCAATACGACCACCTTATGGTAAAATCAAATCCATTACTTTCGACTGCAGGCTATCCTTCCGCGCGCAAAGAAAACTCAGGTGTACTGCACTTGGCTAGTTTTTGACCGTTTTCCACCGGATAACTCTCCTGCAAATCATAAGCTTGTACACCAAAACAAGCCTTATCAATAGTACTACTATATGGTACAATCACATCCTTCATTTTCGACTGCAGGCTATTCCTCCTCAAACAAAGAAAATACGCGTTTTCTGCATGTAGCAAGTTTTTGCCTGTTTTCCATCAGAAATCCTTCTTGCAAATTGTCTGCTGATACCAACAAAGATTTCTTACCAACACGACCACCATATGGTACAATCAAATATTTCACTTTCGACTGCAGGCTACCCCTCCGCGCGCAAAGAAAACTTATGTATACTGCACATGGCTAGTTTTTGCCCGTTTTCCACCGGATAACTCTCCTGCAAATCATAATTTTATACACCAAAAGAATCCTTATCAATACCACTACCATACGGTACAAACAAATCCTCCACTTTCGACTGCAGGCTATTCCTGCAGTCGAAAGTGGAGGATGTGATTATACCATATAGTGGTACTATTGATAAAGATTCTTTTGGTGTACACGCTTACGATTTGCAGGAGATTTATCTGGTGGAAAACGGCCAAAAACTAGCCAAGTGCAGTAAACATGAGTGTTCTTTGCGCTCGGAGGGATAGCCTGCAGTAGAAAGTGAAATATTGGTTTATACCATATGGCGGTCGTGTTGGTAAGAAATCTTTGTTGGTATCAGCAGATAATTTGCAAGAAGGATTTCTGGTGTAAAACAGGCAAAAACTTGCTATGTGCAAAAACACATATTTTTCTTTCTTTGAGGAGGAATAGCCTGCAGTCGAAAGTGGAGGATATGATTGTACCATATGGTACTATTGATAAAGATTCTTTTGGTGTACAAGCTTACGATTTGCAGGAGATTTATCTAGTGAAAAACGGCCAAAAACTAGCCAACACATGAGTTTTCTTTGCGCTCGGAGGGATAGCCTGCAGTCGAAAGTGAAATATTTGATTGTACCATATGGTGGTCGTGTTGGTAAGAAATCTTTGTTGGTATCAGCAGATAATTTGCAAGAAGGATTTCTGGTGTGAAACAGGCAAAAACTTGCTATGTGCAAAAACACATATTTTTCTTTCTTTGAGGAGGAATAGCCTGCAGTCGAAAGTGGAGGATATGATTGTACCATATGGTACTATTGACAAAGATTCTTTTGGTGTACAAGCTTACGATTTGCAGGAGATTTATCTAGTGAAAAACGGCCAAAAACTAGCCAACACATGAGTTTTCTTTGCGCTCGGAGGGATAGCCTGCAGTCGAAAGTGAAATATTTGATTGTACCATATGGTGGTCGTGTTGGTAAGAAATCTTTGTTGGTATCAGCAGACAATTTGGAAGAAGGATTTCTGGTGGAAAACAGGC
Organism: Brachypterus glaber; assembly: GCA_958510825.1. Taxonomy (NCBI): domain Eukaryota; kingdom Metazoa; phylum Arthropoda; class Insecta; order Coleoptera; family Kateretidae; genus Brachypterus; species Brachypterus glaber. The sequence continues at coordinate 21,123,756 of OY294047.1, read as the reverse complement.
AAAAACTTGCTACGTGCATAAAACGCCTATTTTCTTTCTTTGAGGAGGAATAGCCTGCAGTAGAAAGTGGAGGATGTGATTGTACCATATGGTAGTAATATTGATAAGGATTCTTTTGGCGTACAAGCTTATGATTTGCAGGATATTTATCTGGTGGAAAACGGCCAAATACTAGCCAAGTGAAGTACACATGAGTTATCTTTGCGCTCTGAGGGATAGTCTGCAGTCGAAAGTGAAATATTTGATTGTACCATATGGTGGTCGTGTTGGTAAGAAATCTTTGTTGGTATCAGCAGACAATTTGCAAGAAGGATTTCTGGTGGAAAACAGGCAAAAATTTGCTATGTGCAAAAACACATATTTTTATTTCTTTGAGGAGGAATAGCCTGCAGTCGATAGTGGAGGATATGATTGTACCATATGGTAGTAATATTGATAAGGATTCTTTTGGCGTACAAGCTTATGATTTGCAGGATATTTATCTGGTGGAAAACGGCCAAAAACTAGCCAAGTGAAGTACACATGAGTTATCTTTGCGCTCTGAGGGATAGTCTGCAGTCGAAAGTGAAATATTTGATTGTACCATATGGTGGTCGTGTTAGTAAGAAATCTTTGTTGGTATCAGCAGACAATTTGCAAGAAGGATTTCTGGTGGAAAACAGGCAAAAACTTGCTATGTGCAAAAACACATATTTTTATTTCTTTGAGGAGGAATAGCCTGCAGTCGAAAGTGGAGGATATGATTGTACCATATGGTAGTAATATTGATAAGGATTCTTTTGGCGTACAAGCTTATGATTTGTAGGAGATTTATCTGGTGGAAAACGGCCAAAAAACTAGCCAAGTGCAGTACACATGAGTTTTCTTTGAGCTCGGAGGGATAGCCTGCAGTCGAAAGTGAAATATTTGATTGTACCATATGGTGGTCGTGTTGGTAAGAAATCTTTGTTGGTATCAGCAGACAATTTGCAAGAAGGATTTCTGGTGGAAAACAGGCAAAAACTTGCTATGTGCAAACACACATATTTTTCTTTCTTTGAGGAGGAATAGCCTGCAGTCGAAAGTGGAGGATATGATTGTACCATATGGTAGTAATATTGATAAGGATTCTTTTGGCCTACAAGCTTATGATTTGCAGGAGATTTATCTGGTGGAAAACGGCCAAAAACTAGCCAAGTGAAGTACACATGAGTTATCTTTGCGCTCTGAGGGATAGTCTGCAGTCGAAAGTGAAATATTTGATTGTACCATATGGTGGTCGTGTTGGTAAGAAATCTTTGTTGGTATCAGCAGACAATTTGCAAGAAGGATTTCTGGTGGAAAACAGGCAAAAACTTGCTATGTGCAAAAACACATATTTTTATTTATTTGAGGAGGAATAGCCTGCAGTCGAAAGTGGAGGATATGATTGTACCATATGGTAGTAATATTGATAAGGATTCTTTTGGCGTACAAGCTTATGATTTGCAGGAGATTTATCTGGTGGAAAACGGCCAAAAAACTAGCCAAGTGCAGTACACATGAGTTTTCTTTGAGCTCGGAGGGATAGCCTGCAGTCGAAAGTGAAATATTTGATTGTACCATATGGTGGTCGTGTTGGTAAGAAATCTTTGTTGGTATCAGCAGACAATTTTCAAGAAGGATTTCTGGTGGAAAACAGGCAAAAACTTGCTATGTGCAAAAACACATATTTTTCTTTCTTTGAGGAGGAATAGCCTGCAGTCGAAAGTGGAGGATATGATTGTACCATATGGTAGTAATATTGATAAGGATTCTTTTGGCGTACAAGCTTATGATTTGCAGGAGATTTATCTGGTGGAAAACGGCCAAAAACTAGCCAAGTGCAGTACACATGAGTTTTCTTTGCACTCGGAGGGATAGCCTGCAGTCGAAAGTGAAATATTTGATTGTACCATATGGTGGTCGTGTTGGTAAGAAATCTTTGTTGGTATCAGCAGACAATTTGCAAGAAGGATTTCTGGTGAAAAACAGGCAAAAACTTGCTATGTGCAAAAACACATATTTTTCTTTCTTTGAGGAGGAATAGCCTGCAGTCGAAAGTGGAGGATATGATTGTACCATATGGTAGTAATATTGATAAGGATTCTTTTGGCGTACAAGCTTATGATTTGCAGGAGATTTATCTGGTGGAAAACGGCCAAAAACTATCCAAGTGCAGTACACATGAGTTTTCTTTGCGCTCGGAGGGATAGCCTGCAGTCGAAAGTGAAATATTTGATTGTACCATATGGTGGTCGTGTTGGTAAGAAATCTTTGTTGGTATCAGCAGACAATTTGCAAGAAAGATTTCTGGTAGAAAACAGGCAAAAACTTGCTATGTGCAAAAACACATATTTTTCTTTCTTTGAGGAGGAATAGCCTGCAGTCGAAAGTGGAGGATATGATTGTACCATATGGTAGTAATATTGATAAGGATTCTTTTGGCGTACAAGCTTATGATTTGCAGGAGATTTATCTGGTGGAAAACGGCCAAAAACTAGCCAAGTGAAGTACACATGAGTTATCTTTGCGCTCTGAGGGATAGTCGTTTGGTAAGAAATCTTTGTTGGTATAAGCAGACAATTTGCAAGAAGGATTTCTGGTGAAAAACAGGCAAAAACTTGCTATGTGCAGAAAACACATATTTTTCTTTGTTTAAGGAGGAATAGCCTGCAGTCGAAAATGAAGGATGTGATTGTACCATAGTACTATTGATAAAGATTCTTTTGGTGTACAAGCTTACAATTTGCAGGAGAGTTATCTGGTGGGAAACGGGCAAAAACTAGCCAAGTGCAGTATACATGAGTTTTCTTTGTGCGCGGAGGGATAGCCTGCAGTCGAAAGTGGAGGATGTGATTGTACCATATGGTAGTAATATTGATAAGGATTATTTTGGCGTACAAGCTTATGATTTGCAGGAGATTTATCTGGTGGAAAACGGCCAAAAACTAGCCAAGTGCAGTACACATGAGTTTTCTTTGCGCTCGGAGGGATAGCCTGCAGTCGAAAGTGAAATATTTGATTGTACCATATGGTGGTCGTGTTGGTAAGAAATCTTTGTTGGTATCAGCAGACAATTTTCAAGAAGGATTTCTGGTGGAAAACAGGCAAAAACTTGCTACGTGCATAAAACGCCTATTTTCTTTCTTTGAGGAGGAATAGCCTGCAGTCGAAAGTGGAGGATGTGATTGTACCGTATGGTAGTGCTATTGATAAGGATTCTTTTGGTATATAAACTTATGATTTGCAGGAGAGCTATCTGGTGGAAAACGGGCAAAAACTAGCCAAGTGCAGTATACATGAGTTTTCTTTGCGCGCGGAGTGCAGTCGAAAGTAAAATATTTGATTGTACCATAAGGTGGTCCTATTAGTAAGTAATCTTCGTGGCTATCAGCAGAAAATTTGCAAAAAGGATGTCTGGTGGAAAACGTAACAAAATAGCCAAGTGCACTATACCCGCGTTTTTCTTTTCCCGTGGAAGAATAGCCAGCAGTCGAAAGTGGAGGATGTGATTGTACCATATGGTAGTACTATTGATAAAGATTTTTTTGTGTATAAGCTTATGATTTGCAGGAGAGTTATCTGGTGGAAAACAGGCAAAAACTAGCCAAGTGCAGTATATATGAGTTTTCTTTTCGCGCGGAGGGATAGCCTGCAGTCGAAAGTGAAAGATTTTATTGTACCATATGATGGTCGTATTGGTAATTAATCTTCGTGGGTATCGTCACATAATTTGCAGGAAGGATTTTTGGTGGCAAACACGGAAAAACTTGCTATGTGCAGAAAACGCGTATTTACGTAGTAGCGCTAAAAATTAATATTTTTGTCCATTAAAGTGTACGCATATATTAACATAAGTGCAGTATTATCCCTTAATTTGTCCTTTAATTAATAAATTAAGCTTAAATAAAATAAGAATACAGAAATAAAATATTTTTATTAGGAATTACCCATATAATCACATTTTGACATTTTAAAAAATCGTCTGCTAGAATCGTCTGCCAATTTCAGTGTCATTACCTGTAACTCGTGCAAATCGTATGGTTGTTGTGCCATATATCTCTCATCTTTTAATTTCACGATGGAACATTTGCGTGGAGTTGATAACATATTTTCTGATTACCTTTCTAGAGCAACAAAAGAGCTAGCTGAAGAAAACGACGAATAAAATGTAGAAGAAGAAGAAGAAGGTACCTACATAAACTTCACCGAAGTGTGTCCAAACTGGCCTATCAAAAATACAAAAATCAGAGAAGAAACAAAGAAAGATTTTGAGCTCAGAAAAGTCATAAAATGGATCAAAGAAGAAAGTTGGCCATATAAACAGAAAGTTGAAGAAAAATATAGAAGATATGTGGATAGAAAACGGGATTTAGGGTATGAAAATGGCATAGTCATGTTAGGTCACAGAATTTGTATTCCAAAAAAAATAAGGAGGCATTTATTAGATGAATTGCATTCTCCGCATTATGGTTTATTTAAAACCAAGGCTTTAGAAAGAACTTTAATGTATTGGCCAAATATTGACCAAGACATAGAAGTCGCAACAAAATCTTGCATGATTTGGAGCTAATCCATCCAAAAAGGGAATATCCTGGCCTAAAACTGAGTATGTAGAAAAAGATCATATTGATCATATAGGACCATTCAAAAATAAAGACTTTTTAATTATAACCGACACTTATTCAAAGTGGATCGAATGTTATCATGTAAAAAACACTAGTTCTAGAGAAACGATTGAAAAGCTCTATGACTGCTTTACAAGACTAGGTTTGCCTTATTGCATTGTTTCTAACAACTCCAGCTCATATACAAGCTCAGAAACTAAGAACTTTTTCGCAGAAAATGGCATAAAACATATTACCAGCCCTCCATTTAATCCACAGTCACATGGATCTTCAGAAATTTCTGCCAACAATTTTAAAAACAAACTAAAAAAAGCTTTTAGAGAACCCAAAACTGAAAAATGACAGTCTTAACATAATAATTTCCAAAGTCTTATTCTCTTACAGAACAATACCTCATTGTACGACTATGGTGACACCTGATGTTTACGCCAAAAACATTTCAGAACGTCGGCTCGCATCAGGCTGTGCGCCGTACCATCCCTCACCCTCACTAAGTATTTTTAACGGTCAATTTCAATTTTATACTTTTCAATAACCTTTTTATTTTTTAATTAAATTATTTTACTATTTTTGGTGTGCCTTTATCTACTGTAAAGAATACCTCATTGATTTTACGATGGGCGGTTTAATTAGAAAAAGGGGTATAATCAAGGGAAAAATTCAGAAAACAATTAGATAAACTGCAGGGGGAACCTATAAACAGCAAGTTGGACCAGTTGAACTTCATCGAGCTAGAACAAAGAACCACAAGTTATGAGCTAGTCCTTGAGGAGTTCAACTAGGTCCAATCTGAAATCGAAAACAAGGTTGAGGAGGCCAGTCTGGAGGCTCAATTGTTGGAGCGTGAGACATTTGAGGACGCATTTTATAGCAATTTAAGTCTGTCAAAAAAGCTACTTTTAGATAACACCCCGAGGGACAGCGGTGTTCCTTCTTCTTATGTCTCGGTGGTATCTGAAAGCAATCAAGCAATAAACCCTCAGGTCTCTCCGCTTCAAACCCAAATTCGGAGGCTCATATCATGATTGGCTCCAGTACAGGGACTTATGTGAAAGTCTTATTCATAAAAATGCTATGTTAGACGACGTACAAAAATTTCACTACTTGCGTGCTACGCTTCGTGAGGGGGCGGCGCAGGTCATTAGCTCATTGGAGTTTTCATCAGAAAATTACCAAATTGCCTGGGATTTGCTTTGTAAAAGATATTCAAATACCCGAATTTTAGTACAAAATCATGTTCGGACATTGTTTAGCATCTCCAAATTGGCAGGGAATCTGCCAATCAATTGCGCCAACTCATTTACCTGGTAACAAAACATATAAGGGCTCTAAAAAGCTCAAGCAGCAAACAGATTCATGGGACATTTTAATCATACACCTTGTCACAAAAAAACTTGATTCCGTCACAGCTAGAGAATTCTTCTCTAGAAAACCTTTTACAATTTTAAAAATATAGGGCTGACCTTCTAGAAAGCTTAGAGGCCAATTGTTCGCCAGACAAAAGGCCAAAACAGTCAGCAACCCTACAAACTAAAACATTTGTGCAAGCAAACCACTCGAGTTTTTTTGTAAACAGTCACACAATATTTACAATTGCCCTGAATTTTTTAAAATTAAATGGCGAAGACAGGTTTAATCATAGCAAAAAATTAAACATATGCCTAAACTGTTTAAAAAAGGGCTGTAACTACAAACATTGTCGATTTGGCAAGTGTCGCATATGCAGCAAAAAACACAACACATTGCTGCATATCGCAAAAGGCAGTAATTCAGCCAACACTCTAAGCGGCAATGAAGTTGTAAATTCTAATCACGATACTCAAAATTCACAAAATACTTTAACCTCTGTGGTGACAAGTGGTAAGGGACTTTCTGAGTGAAATCTCGGAAATCTGACGGACAATTTTTAATTTTTTTGTAACTTTTAGAATTTATTTATAGTGTTAAAAGACACATATAAAAATAGTTTTTAACTCTCCAACTATTTTAATTACTGGGATAAACCAATTAAAACTTTAATACTGTGGCGGAAAGCTCAGCGGAGAGATGTGGGGGTTTCCGGGAATTAGAACACTGGTGGTATTGGTGTTAACAGATTTATTTTTCAAATACCAAAGTTTATAATAAAGACCTAGAAGAAAAATTATATTTATATATTCTATACACTAGAATTAAAATATTAAATATTAATAAAAAAATTACATTTTAACAAATTAACTTTAAATACAATATAATAATCAAAATGATTATTATTTAAACAGTTGAAAAATATTTAATGAAAATTAAATTACTAATTTAAACTATTAAAAAACAGGAAAAATACTACAAAAAAATATACGTTTGAAAAGGCCAAAATGCAAAAATTTTAAATAAAAAGCGAAATGATTTAAATACAAAAATAGACACCTACCTAGGCCAAATCGGTTGATCATTCAAAAGAACGTCACTTGGATTCAGAGGACCCGATCTTTACGGTTTCAGCAAGAAAAATTAAACTACCGGACGGTCCGATAGCCGCTTGGGGTCGATAAAAGTTTAAAGAATGCCTAAAAAAACTTTATAAAAACCTGCTTATACAGAGCTTAACTGATAACATCAAATTTCGACTGTATTGTAAATAAAAATGAATTTATTTAGGATATTAAATATAATTACCATTAACACCAAAAAATAATTTTATATAGGACAAAAATAAGAGCCTTTTTCCTCCTGCCCCCCGATCTTGGGTTATTCTTGAAACAGGAGAACTCAAGATTTATAAAGCTTAAGGTGGGACGCATGAAATTTACCACGTTCTTCCCCTGTGATCGGGTCTGCTAAAATAAAAGTAGCAAAACTTATTTTCTTTTTTATTTTATACGGCCCTTCAAATAGCAAAAAGAACTTTTTTGTTTGTTTTTTAATTGCGGACGAAAAGTTGTTAGCCTTCAAAAGAACTAAATCATTAACGTTAAAGTGATAGTAAGGTTGACCGGGGTTCCTAGCCATTCTACGAGCTGCTTTTGACTGCAAACTTTCGCGCGCCAAATAAAGCTTTACATGAGAGTCGAACTGTATTGGGTTGTCTACCACCAAAAATGTTGGCAAGTGCGGGGGAGGTGGCTTGCCAAACTGCAACTCATACGGGGTGAAACCGGTACTTTCATGGGTTACATTGTTTAAAAAATGTGCGTTATTTTCGATTTCTAAAGCCCAACGTGTATGACGCGAGTGACAATAAGTACGAAACAAGCGTCCAAGCTCACGCATTGTTCGCTCGGAGTTATTAGCCTGCGCATGCCTAACCGAACAAGTAATATGTTTAACATTTAAGTTATTAAGGGTGGTTTTCCACAAATTTGACGAAAATTGAGAAACATTATCTGTCAGCACACGGTTAGAAACTGAAAAACGATCAAAATAAGCCTGCAAATGTTTTAAAATAATTTCTGTGGTATTATTCTTAAATGTAAAAAGTGTCACATATTTTGTAAAAACATCCACTATTACCCCAATGTAATTCACATTACCCCGTGACGTTGGCAACGGCCCGTAAACATCAAGAGCCAAAAGGTCGTTTAGTCTTGAAGGCGAAATGGCATGTTGTGCTGGATGCGGCAACGGCGATGTTTTAGCCTTTTGGCAAACCTCACAGGACAGTACTTGCTTTTTTTACCGCCGAGTGCATACCTTGCCACCAAACTTCTGACTTTAAGGTACACCAGGTTTTGTAGACGCCAAAATGTCCGATAACCTCATGATAAGCTTCAACGGTTTTCGGAATTAAATTTTTGGAGATGCACAAAAGGTGACGGTTTCCCTCATCACGCCTTATATACAAAACCGTTATGCAACACAAATCTAGCCATGGTATCCTGGTCGTTATTACATATTTACCCCGGATCTCCATAAGCTTCACATCAGCCTTTTGGTGATCGGAAACATTTTCCAGAATTTCCTTAAAATCGGGAGGGAAATCCACATTTAAATTGCATACGTTGAAACACCGGTCTGCAAGGGTTGGTAGACGTGTGTTTGGGAAACGTGACATAATGTATGGACAAACATTAAATTTTCCCGGGACGAATTTAACATCAAACTGATATTCTAGTAACGAAAGGACCCATCTTGTTATGCGAGGACTCAGTAAACGACTCTTTTTCTGAAATTGTATACCGCCTTTCACGCATAAGCAAAAGTCTACTTACTCGGGCGATTATTATTTTCTCGTTGTCTACAATTTGATACAACTCCGCAGCGAGTCCAAAGTCCGAACTATCGCTCTGCACATGAAAATGATGGTCGTACCGGGGGTGATACAAAAGTAGTGATTTGCGCATCGAATCTTTCAACTCTTCAAATGAAGTTTGTTGAGCATCTTCCCATCGCCACTTGTTGTTTTTCCTTAAAAGGTAAAACAAAGGCTCAGAGATAGTAGAAAAATCTTTGCAAAAAGAACGATCAAAATTGCACAGCCCTAAGAATCCCCTTAACTCTTTCACATTTTTCGGTACTGGAAAATGGTCAATGGCTTCTGTCCTCGATCTATCGGCTCGGATACCTTGTTCCGAAATATTATAACCTAAAAAATTAGCTTCCCTTTGGAAAAACCTACATTTGTCCCAGCTTCACTTAAACGATCAAAAATTTTCTGCAAATGTAAAATATGTTCTTCAAAAGTCTCGCTAAAAACTAAAAAATCATCGACATAAATCCTAGTAAACTCCTCAAACTCCTTTCCGAAAACTTTCCGCATGTACCTGCAACTGCTGCTGTCTTAATCTCGAACGCTAAAACATTAAAAACGTCTGACTTGCCATTGAACAAAAAGCCTGTATATTTGCGGTCTTCCTTACGTAGTGGGATTTGCCAGTAGGAATGAGTAAAGTCCAAAATCGATAGGAATTTTATACTCTTACCCTGAACCGTGTTAAAAATGTCGGATATTGACCACACCATTTCCGTGTCTCCTTCCATGCAGCTGTTTAACCTACGAGCGTCTAGACATAGCCTAACAGAATTGTCGCTTTTTAAAACCACACATAAAGGGCTAGAATAAGGCTTTTGAGCCTGTTCGATAACTCCCCCAGACTCCATTAGATCTATCTGCTTTTGCACAGCTTCCCTATATGCGACACTATCGCATATAGGGATAGGATACTGTTTTTGTAAAAATGGTTTGGAATTCGTTAAGGTAATGGTGTGTTCATACATATTGACTAACCCCGGTATATCGAAGAATAAAGAGCTATTAGTATTTATCAGATTTGCAAACACAATTTTTTTTTCGGGCGCTAAAGTTAATTTATCGATTACCGGGTCAAAACCAGCGTTAGTTAAATTACAAATTATTTTATTAATAAAATTAAATTCTTTTTTATTAATAATTCTGGCATTTAAAGAAGGTGACTCCTCCCAATTATGACCTGTTTGTATTTCGTTAATTTTAATAATTTCTGATTCTTTATTAAGATAAATACAATTTTGTTTTAAATCTATGGACGCATTATACATGCGTAAAAAATCAATGCCCATTATTACTGGATATACAAGCTCGGGAACATACAAAAATTCAAAATTAAAAATATTTTTACTTAAATAAAAGGTTAATTGAACCTGGTGAGTTACCTTTCTGTTACGTGATTTAAAGGCCCCCGAAACGGATACTCCCGTTATGGGGAAAATGGGTATATTTGGATCCGCAATACTAATTTGCTCCCATACATTTTGTAACAGACAAGAAATGGAACTCCCGGAATCAATTAGACAGGGATACTTATAATCCCCTATAGTGATTTCCACCACAGGACAACGTACTTCTGCAGTGGGGAGACTGTGGTCGTAATCACAATCTTCTAATAAATCCGATTGCGGATTTATTGGTGTATTTTTATTATTGTTGGCCCGTAAAGTGCTATGAACCCCTAAGTCCGGACGTATTCTATGGGGTTCAAGTAGTTTTCCGAATTTTCGGTTTGAAAATCAATTTCCACATTTTCATTTAAAAAATTAATTTTTTTCACATTGGGGTGAAAATGTCTCGAAATAAACGCTATCAGTTCTGGCTCTGTATATGCTGGTTGTAAATATTTGGCTTTTGCTATATTAATTAAAAAATAATCCGAGTACGACCCTGCCGACATATTGTACCTGCCTGCCTCTAACTGTAATTTTATGCTAACTTGCCTAGTAGAATTCCAAAAATGTGTTAAAAATGAGTTTTTAAAATCATTAAAATTCCTAAATGAAAACAGTAATGCGTCAACCCAGTGTCTGGATTTGCCCTTAAAAAGAGGATAAGCCCAATTTGCAAACTGGTTAAAATTTATATTATAAGTAGTTACCGCATTCTCTAGCAAACGTAAAAATTAAAAATTCTACTGGGTGTAAGGAATCGTCATCCAAAAATGCTGGTAGGATTTTATCACTAGTTACTAGGGGTTGCATTAAAACATTAGGCTGAGCAAACATAACATTATTTTGGGCAGGTACATTCTGTATATTTGGCGAAGGCGCGGTATAATAATTTGTATAATTATTATTTGGGGGTAAATTAAAAGTTTTTTCGTAGTGACTAGCCAAATTTTGCATAGGTAGGTCTCTATTAATATTTAAATTGTTAAAACGACCCGTTACATCATCACGAATATTATTTTGGCCAATTCTTTCAGTATTTACATTGTTAAATCTTAACGAATAAAACCAAAATAAGTTGGAAAATTCCTACCTCGTGGTCGATGTTCTACCTTAGGCTGGAGCGTTGGCGGGGGAGAACAGGGTGACACGGGCTGCTCCCTCATGACTCGTTCCAGCACTGGCAGCAATTCTGGTGGCCCAGGAAACGACTGGCGCCTAGGTGCACCCACTGGTGATCGCTCTGGCTGTGTTACAGGTGAATGGTGACATGGTGCTCCTGTGGGTTGCCGCTGTGTCGGTACCGGAGACCCGTAGGACCTCGCTGTCGGCGCCAACTGCCTCCTGACTGCTCCAGTTGACCTTTGGGGCCCTGTTGCTGTCTCGCTCTATTGTTGTTCTTGTTGCCCCTCAACATCATATTGTTGTTCGCTTATTTGTGCTGCGGCCATCCTAGAGGTTTGGCGGGTTTTTCTGCGTTCTTCCTTTTGGGTTTTGAGTGCTCTAATCCCATCTCACGGAACCACGTTGGTGGACAAAGATGTGGCGGAAAGCTCAGCGGAGAGATGTGGGGGTTTCCGGGGAATTAGAACACTGGTGGTATTGGTGTTAACAGATTTATTTTTCAAATACCAAAGTTTATAATAAAGACCTAGAAGGAAAATTATATTTAGATATTTTATACACTAGAATTAAAATATAAAATATTATTAAAAAAATTACAGAAAATTACATTTTAACAAATTAACTTTAAATACAATATAATAATAAAAATGATTATTATTTAAACAATTGAAAAATATTTATTGAAAATTAAATTACTAATTTAAACTATTAAAAAACAGGAAAAATACTACAAAAAAATATACGTTTGAAAAGGCCAAAATGCAAAAATTTTAAATAAAAAGCGAAATGATTTAAATACAAAAATAGACACCTACCTAGGCCAAATCGGTTGATTATTCAAAAGAATGTCACTTGGATTCAGAGGACCCGATCTTCACTATACGGTTTCAGTAAGAAAAATGAAACTACCGGACGGTCCGATAGCAGCTTGGGGTCGATAACAGTTTAAAGAATGCCTAAAAAAACTTTATAAAAACCTGCATATACAAAGCTTAACTGATAACATCAAATTTCGACTGTATTGTAAATAAAAATGAATTTATTTAGGATATTAAATATAATTACCATTAACACCAAAAAATAATTTTATATAGGACAAAAATAAGAGCTTTTTGTCTCAATACTTGCATGCGCGCGACTAGTTAGTTGCGTATAGCTTATCAACCATAAAACTTACAGACATGGTAAAAGTCTTATCTAAAAATACATTTCACGCGCTTTTCAATTATGCAAAACAAATTACCCATTAATTTTCCTAAAATAGAGAAAAAATACATTAAAATTGGATTTTCAAATTACTAAGTGTTAACGGAAATATGATTTTAAAAAAATACTACAAATTTCTGTATTTTTTTGCTATCCAACATGATTTTTTTCAACGTGTAACGCTTTTACTGAGATGTTAAAAAAAAATTGTTGTTTAATAAATTTCATTTTATTAGATTTAATTTTAATTTGAAATTTCAAACGCCCGCCATTTTGCGACGTTGCCAGTGCAGTATCAAATCGTCTAAAGAATATAAAGGTTTTAAAGTAACATTATTTACTGATATTTTCAATTAATCTATAATCTCATACCTGTTTATCGTCAAATAAATCCTTGTTAAAGTTTAATGCATGTTTATTTTCGTTAAATTAATAACCATGGCAGATCATTTAGTGTAATAGCTATTTTGGCTTTAATTAGTTTACACAAACTGAACAATCACTTAATTTAGAATAAACAATCACTTTTAAATACAAACATGTCTTTTTTATAAATATTTAGAACCAAATCGATCACTTTGTTATATTAACCTTAAACCAAACGAACTAACAACTCTTCTCTTCTTATTAGTTCGTTGCTTAAACTGCAACAACGAACATATGATTATAATTTCAAGTCCTGGACTTAGGGGATGCTTAATTAAGTAGAATAGTACGAGGTTAAAAATAAACATAAACAAATAAACACAAATAAACAATTGTCTTATAGTTATGCAACTGTGTATACCTGCCAAAATATAAACTGTTGCAAAACTTTAAGGGATACTTTTTAAAATTAATATTTTTAAATATTACTTTGCAATAAATCCTATAGTAAAAGATTGATTTACTACAAAAAAAGTCCAAGGAACTAGAGAAGTTCTAGTTCATTGACTACATTGCGACGACGGTGTTTTCGGTAAAACTCAACTACAGACTTATGGATTTTGCGGCCCTTTTAAAATGCATTAGACCGTGTACCAACGGTGGCGCAAGTCTGCCCTTATGCAAGTCGTTAGTGTACCACCGGTGGCGCACGTCGTCGCGCAAGGGTTTACTAAAATAAATATACAATTTTACAGTTTTTTTTTATTTTAATGTTTTATTTTAAATTGTGTTTACGGCAATGAAAAAGATCATCGTTCGTGAAATTGAAAAAAAAAAGTTAAAAGTTATTAAGGTACTATTAGTAGAATATGGGATAGTATTGCCGGCTTGCCCTGTGGCTTAATAGATTGTTAGTGACGTCATAATCACCTCTTAATTACTAATTATGATTTTAAACGACTTTTTAATGACATTTCACTTTTTTACTTTTTTCCACATTCCAACCTTAAGGTCTAATTGCCTTGCATTTTTGCGTTTTCAGCCTAATGACCCTATCCTATAATAATTATCAATTTTTCATTATTAATTTGGAAAATTTCTGATAATAAAATATTTACTTTTTTGTGTATAAAATCTAGTGTTGTAGCAGAATGTTGTATCAATCTACGTTTATTAGATAGTTTAACATTGGTAATTACCTTATTATGATTTCTTAAAGACCTCTTAATGATTTCGTTTCACTTTTACTTTTTCCTCATTCCAACCTAAATGCCTCTTAATGTCTAATTCCCTTGCATTTCTTAGACGCATTTTTTGCATTTTTCAACCTAATGACCCTATCTATAATAATTATTGATTTTCACTATTACTTTGGAATTTTTTTATAATTTAGGTAATACCTAATGACTTTTTTTGTATAAAAAATCCATTAAAATTTTGACAATACATCAGTTTGAATTTTATATTCAGTGCGGTACAACTAAACTTTACAAGATGGAAGCTTTCAAGAGTATTTTAGAAAAAAACAGTGTGGAAAGGTTATTAAACCTATTTAAAAGCAATGCTTTTACTTCATTGGATGAGCTTATTGCCGTCAAAGCTGAATGTAACATTATTCTGCTAAAGTTTAAATTATTTTTAATTTATTTATTGTTTTTCAGACAATTGATTTTAAAATAATATTTGAAAATGAATTAAATTTTGATTTATATGAATATGGGCTTTTGGAGAGAGCCATAGAAGATTTGAAAGTTTGTCAAAAAAATCTTAGCACTGAAATGGATTTCAGAAATACAACAAACGCGTGTAGTAACCCAACACCCTCCAGAGAGATGCCAAGTACATCTAAGGCTCACGTAGAGCCTTTTGCTGCGGAGGAAAACATTCCTACGGCAAGAAAATCAAATCTCTCCAAGTCCATCTTAAAAAATATTATTTTGCAAGATGAATTCAATAGGGACATCAAAAAATTTAATTTAACGGCGAGAAGATACGTCTTTAAGTTTAAAGATTTTGATGGATCTAACAACCCTATAACATGGATTAAGGTATGTACACTCTTTTAGCTATGGCTTTATAAATATATATAACCCAAATATTTAATATAATTTTTATTTTATTGATGCCATAATCGCATACGGAACACGTGACTTTAAAGCGGACGATAGAGTAGGTTTAAATTTCAATAATGAAGATGACCCTGAGAGGCCGCTGGCTATATCATTTAGACGTTTAGACCAGATATCTGCAGATGTGGTACTGAATACTTTAGACCGGGTATTACAAAGCAATGCAGACTTCTTCACCAACAACAAACTCACGCTTGCTATAGAGTGCAGCTTCCTGTTGGAAGAGGAGGACGCCTTTTATTACATGGAAAAAAGTCCTTTAAAGTATTGTAAAGTTCTAATACTTTGGAAGAAACTGTACAAAAGCAAATAAAGTAAAAAAAAATCAACGCCGCATTTGAAATCTTCTAGAAAAGAAGAAAGCAGGCAAAGAAGCTAAATCACCAGGAAAAAGAAGAAAAACAAATCACTATCGTTACTGCCAATAGGGAAGTTTACGAAAAAAGTCTGTTTCAATCAACGAACTAACAACTCTTCTCTCTAGAATACGCATACCGTTAATATAAAGTATCGCCAACATCTCGGTTTGTTTGTAAACAAATAGTAGGTATATTCAGGCCTGAGCAATAACAATTACCAGTAACTGTCATTGTTATCTCTGTTAGAACAAAGCTGTGCGAGTAAGACAGACAAATGTATATGTTGGCTCCGTTTTTTTCAGTTTTTACAAATGAAATGCCTATTCTAGAGAGAAGAGTTATTAGTTCGTAAGAGATTTTTTTTTTAATTTAATTCTTGTTCTAGTATTCATTACAAAATAGTTTTTGAAAAATAAAAAAATTGTTTAAATGTACATAGGTAATAAAATAAAATTTAATAAACAAATATGTTTTTTAATTTTTCATTGATAGTAATATTGTCAAGAGTTGGCTAGGTAGCCATACAGGCTTTACCTAAATTTCATAAAACAATTTTATTATTTATAAATTAGTACCTTGTATTGCATACAGATGTTTTGCACACCAAGCATTCTTGTGTTATTGAACTTAAATAAACTAGGTTTGTTTGTAAAACATTTTTGGTATAAATACGGTACGTAGAATTAGATTATCAGATTGAATACCGTAGAGTCGTTAGTTAGTCCCAAAGTGGGCAGTTCCCATTGGGCAAAGTAACTCTGACATCTCTGTAACCTAAAGTGGTAAGAACGTGTGTTATAAAGAAGTGTTTCAATTACCCCAACCCGTATCCAGCAAAATTGAGAGGAAGACCATTATTCGTAACAAGAAAGAACCCATCATTCGTGACATGGTAGAAGTGTCCCACTACGATCCCGAGTTGCGTCAGCATACGTAATTTATAGTACCTCAGCCAAGCGAGTAGGAAATAATGCAGGAAACATCAACAAAAATTGGTAAAAATGTATCGTACCAATAAGTTAGTAATAGTTATTTATTTTAAGGTAAAATATAGTAATGACCAACTCAGCTAATAATTATGTTTATATTGTAGGAAAATGCAAAATTAAGAATTTTTTTAGCCGGAAGATTGTATACAAAAAACGTATTGGGATGGTTTTAGGTAAAAAGTAATGTAATGAAGGCAGTTCGTAAGTAAACATATTTGATTTTTTTTTAAGGTTTTATTGTATTTGTATTTATTTAAAATGGACTTAGAACCATCTGGTAGTGCCAATATAGTACAAAAAGGCAGTGTGAGTTACTTCAACAGTCGAAATGGCACAACAACTGTTTCAGGATAAATCATGCAGCTAAAAGCTATATACCAGACCCTAAACCATTTCGGGTTCAAGGAATGATTTGAATAGTATTTTGAAGGTATTGGTAATAGGATATTTTCGGTCAAAGTCGCTCAATCAAAATAGGGTTTTTTTAGGGTTAGAGATTTATCGTTGTCGAAAACTCAAATAAAAGAAAACATTGCGACCTAATTGTTTTGGGCTAAAGCGATATCGAGTTACACGAGAGGGTTGTAATTTTAAAGGCTTGAGGAAATATTAGAAAAACAATGTTTGGGTTGTATACTGTTCAAACTTCCATAATTTTTGCGATTGAGAATTATTTTAAAATGTAAAGATTTATTTTGCAGACTTAAAGTGGCAATTTTTTCAGAAAGTTTTAGACAAGGCTTAAAAGAGAAACTTGATAGAGGGTAAGAAGTACTTTTTATAATTTTTAGTATGATTACAGGGTTGATTTAAAACGAGTTATAGATTAAAGTTTTTTGCGGTACTAAGTTTTTCTAGAGTTTTAACAAAATGAAGTTATAAGTGGAAAAGTTTTTAGATAATAACTTACCAATAAACTTAATTTGCATTTTCCAGGAAAATAGGTTGAAAGAGGGTAGTAGATAGAACAAAAACATAATCACAGAAAAAATTAAGGCACGGTATTCACTATATTTTTTAACAAAAAACAGGTATTTTAGTTTGATGTTGGACCGTATGACATAGGATTTTTTTTAGAGAAATACAATAACTAGGTATTGTGAAGTTAAACATTATTGAAACTAAAAAATTAAATTATATACAATCATTAAAAGTAAGTAAGTTGGAATTTGCAGAATTGCATAAATAAATTTTAGTGTTGAATTACTAAGATAAAAAAATTATAAAAAATATGAATATACAGGGTATAAGAAAAATGATTTTTGGAAAGTTTTATTTTGGAAAGATCTTTTAAAGTTATTTTCGGGTATTTTTTAGAGTTATAGGCCAAGTAAGAAGGGACGCTGATTTTAGAGCTTTAGAGAAAGTTCAATAAAGTTGATGTTAATAGAGAGAGAAATTTGAGTTAGTTTGAGAAGGGAGTAGTAAAGCAGTTATTACAGCTTTAAAGCGGTTGTTACAGGCCATGTAGTGTAAAGATTTTTTTTTTTAGAAAGTTCGTCCGAAATAAAGCTAATTAGATTTTTAATTTGATTATTGTGATAGAGGCACTAAGTAATAAAAAATTATGTATTTTGTTTTATAGACCAGCGGAGGCACGTCAGAAGAAAAAGCAGAAATAGAGAGAAGGAAGTTTAAAAACTACCGCCAAACAGGGAATAATGGAACAAGTTGAGAAAGCTGCGAAAAATCTTTAACGCTCCACCAGAGAAGGGAACAGTCATTCAGATCAGGGTTGATACGTCTCGCTGATTTGGAGTTGAAGCTGTATGGTTGATCACACAAGGGATGTACACATACGAATGTTGTTAGGACCACCGGCCTTGGATCCAACAGAGGAAAACATTCTATGCCCAGGTGAAAAAGGACCCAAGAAAAATAAGTTATGAAGTTACGAAGTTATGAAGTTGTAGAAGTACGAAGTTGAGAAGTTGAAAATTTAGAAGTCCCTTTGGTTCAGACGTCCAAAATCCCAGGTTAAAGAGGTTAAGAGGAAAAAGTTAATAATGAAGTAGAAGAAATGGAAGAAAAAGTATTATGGTGTAAAAAGTTGTATGTTGAGGCTTATGGTAAGCCCTCAGAGAATTTCCTAAAGGAGAGGAAATTCATCGAGTCCATGTTAGTTCAGTTGGGTAGCCACGCAAGCGTATCTAAGAGTTGTCCAAGTAGGTTTTCAATATGGAAAAATGCAGCAGAAAATAAGTAAAGAGATTCCCGATGACAGAAAGTAGTTTCCAGAGATTCCAGATGGGTGACAGTCGTGATGGAAAATGAGTATGGAGATGCATATGCCTCTGCAGAGTCTCAACAGAAGAAAATGTAATATATAGATAGTAATTTATTATGTATTGTAAATATTTTGTTTTTTAATAAAGATTACCATTTCGCTGGGGCGCGAAATTCTTAGGTGCCGGGGATGTCAAGAGTTGGCTAGGTAGCCATACAGGCTTTACCTAAATTTCATAAAACAATTTTATTATTTATAAATTAGTACCTTGTATTGCATACAGATGTTTTGCACACCAAGCATTCTTGTGTTATTGAACTTAAATAAACTAGGTTTGTTTGTAAAACATTTTTGGTATAAATACGGTACGTAGAATTAGATTATTAGATTATCAGATTGAATACCGTAGAGTCGATAGTTGGGTAGTCCCAAAGTGGGCAGTGCCCATTGGGCAAAGTAACTCTGACAAAGTCCAAACCCCCATTCGTGACAATATACTTAATTACTATTAGTAAAAAACATATTTTAGTTAGTACTTTTTACTGCTTTTAGGATGCCTTAAAAAAAATATTTTTTTTCGATTTTATTTTCGAAAAAAATCATTTCGGGTAATTGATTGTCATACCTCGTATCATTGCAAATTTTGTAAAATCAAATTTTTTTCGAAAAGAAATCTTCAAATTTTGAATAAAAAAATAAAAATTAATTTTTAGCAAAAGTGACAATTTCAATCATGATAAAAAAATGCAACGGTTTGAACGTTTAAGGGTTTCTTTGAGATACTTTGAGGTTGAAAAAAAAAACAAAAAAAGTACTTTTTTTACTCGGCTCGTAAGAAAAAAGCACTCTCGTGCACTAAAAACTAGGTTCGCGTACCCGGTGCGTAATATACTATTTTAACATTGCTCTACGACCATTTTTCGGCAAGTCACAGGCTTTCAAAATCACCTAAAAATTTAGTATGTTTTTTTATATCCTTTAATTTTTGTGTTAAGGCTATTTAATTGTTCTTGTGTTAAATTCCAGGTGCTATTACAAAATTCCAGATGAAAAAATGTGTTTTTTAAGAAAAAATGTTAAATTCCATGTATTCCAGATGGGAATCTAAATTCCATGCGTTTTCCATGTTTTCAAGGTTTTCCAGGATTGGTGGGAACTCTGAGGTCGTATTTGCACATAGCTAAAATTACTTTTACAAAAAAAAATACAGCATATTTTGATTTATTTGTTTTTGTATGGCCCGTTTGGTTATCCTTACAAAATTTGCCCTTATATCAGCCACTCCGTACGCTGCTAGGTGTAGCCAAGTGCTAAAAGTTTTGATTTTTTACAAAAAAAGTTGTACTTTTCAAATTATCGGGAGTTGAATTTTTGTTAGTTTGTTGGTTTTTGTTTAAAAAATTCTATGTTTTTTTTTAATTTATTACACCGGCACACAAAAAAAATTAAGTAGAATGTGCATTTGACCGGACCTACCTACGGGTACGTATTTTGGTCCGCTGAATCCGAATTCTAGGTCAGTTTTACCCCTACACCCTCGAAATTTCGAGAAAACTTCAAAAAACCGTAAAAATGATGAAAATTGGCAGTTTTAATGATAAAAAAATGTTTTGGAACTAAACTAAGCGTGATTTTCATGTATTTCGATCCGCTGAATATGAATCGAAACTTTATTGAGACCACGAGCCATTTTAAATGTGAAAAAATCACACAAAACTCTCGAAAATTCCGAAAAAATATAGTTTTCATGATAAAAAAACTTTTTCTGGTCCAATTCAGATAAAATTTTATATATTTTGATGTCTTCAATTCGCATCCTATTTTTTTAGTCGAATCACCCTCTAAAGCTGGAAAAATTCGAAAAAATTGTAAAAATGACCATTCATAACAGTAAAAAAATTGATTGAACATGATTTAATGCCTAAAATAAATACTCTATAACGTAGATATTTTTTTGGAGATTTGTGTGATTTTTTTACATTTAAAACGGCTCGTGGTCTCAATAAAGTTTCGATTCATATTCAGCGGATCGAAATACATGAAAATCACGCTTAGTTTAGTTCCAAAAATTTTTTTTATCATTAAAACTGCCGATTTTCATCATTTTTACGGTTTTTCGAAGTTTTCTCGAAATTTCGAGGGTGTAGGAGTAAAACTGACCTCGAATTCGGATTCAGCGGACCAAAATACGTACCCGTAGGTAGGTCCGGTCAAATGCACATTCTACTTAATTTTTTTTGTGTGCCGGTGTTATTTTTCTACATTATTATTATAGAAAAAAAGTCCTTTGTTGATTACCACATATAATTTGATTTTACAAAATTTGCAATGATACGAGGTATGACAATCAATTACCCGAAATGATTTTTTTCGAAAATAAAATCGAAAAATAATTATTTTTTTTTAAGACATCCTAAAAGCAGTAAAAAGAACTAACTAAAATACGTTTTTTTACTAATAGTAATAAAGTATATTACTCAATGAAAAATAAAAAAACATATTTGTTTATTAAATTTTATTTTATTACCTATGTACATTTAACAAATTTTTTATTTTTCAAAAACTATTTTGCAATGAATACTAGAACTAGAATTAAATTTAAAAAAAGTCTCTTACGAACTAATAACTCTTCTCTCTAGAATAGGCATTTCATTTGTAAAAACTGAAAAAAACGGAGCCAACATATACATTTGTCTGTCTTACTCGCACAGCTTTGTTCTAACAGAGACAACAATGACAGTTACTGGTAATTGTTATTGTTTAGGCCTGAATATACCTACTATTTGTTTACAAACAAACCGAGATATTGGCGATACTTTATATTAACGGTATGCGTATTCTAGAGAGAAGAGTTGTTAGTTCGTTGATTGAAACAGACTTTTTTCGTAAACTTCCCTATTGGCAGTAACGATAGTGATTTGTTTTTCTTCTTTTTCCTGGCGATTTAGCTTCTTTGCCTGCTTTCTTCTTTTCTAGAAGATTTCAAATGCGGCGTTGATTTTTTTTTACTTTATTTGCTTTTGTACAGTTTCTTCCAAAGTATTAGAACTTTACAATACTTTAAAGGACTTTTTTCCATGTAATAAAAGGCGTCCTCCTCTTACAACAGGAAGCTGCACTCTATAGCAAGCGTGAGTTTGTTGTTGGTGAAGAAGTCTGCATTGCATTGTAATGCCCGGTCTAAAGTATTCAGTACCACATCTGCAGATATCTGGTCTAAACGTCTAAATGATATAGCCAGCGGCCTCTCAGGGTCATCTTCATTAATGAAATTTAAACCTACTCTATCGTCCGCTTTAAAGTCACGTGTTCCGTATGCGATTATGGCATCAATAAAATAAAAATTATATTAAATATTTGGGTTATATATATATTTATAGTATTTTTTTGTAAAGCCATAGCTAAAAGAGTGTACATACCTTAATCCATGTTATAGGGTTGACAGATCCATCAAAATCTTTAAACTTAAAGACGTATCTTCTCGCCTTTAAATTAAATTGTTTAATGTCCCTATTGAATTCATCTTGCAAAATAATATTTTTTAAGATGGACTTGGAGAGATTTGATTTTCTTGCCGTAGGAATGTTTTCCTCCGCAGCAAAAGGCTCGTGAGCCCTAGCCTTAGATGTACTTGGCATCTCTCTGGAGGGTGTTGGGTTACTACACGCGTTTGTTGTATTTCTGAAATCCATTTCAGTGCTAGGATTTTTTTTACAAACTTTCAAATCTTCTATGGCTCTCTCCAAAAGCCCATATTCATATAAATCAAAATTTAATTCATTTTCAAATATTATTTTAAAATCAATTGTCTGAAAAACAATAAATAAATTAAAAATAATTTAATCTTTAGCAGAATAATGTTACTTACAGCTTTGACGGCAATAAGCTCATCCTATGAAGTAAAAGCATTGCTTTTAAATAGGTTTAATAACCTATCCACACTGTTTTTTTTCTAAAATACTCTTGAAAGCTTCCATCTTGTAAAGTTTAGTTGTACCGCACTGAATATAAAATTCAAACTGATGTATTGTCAAAATTTTAATGGCTTTTTTATACAAAAAAAGTCATTAGGTATTACCTAAATTATAAAAATTTCCAAAGTAATAGTGAAAATCAATAATTATTAAAGATAGGGTAATTAGGTTGAAAAATGCAAAAAATGCAAGTCTAAGAAATGCAAGGCAATTAGACATTAAGAGGCATTTAGGTTGGAATGAGGAAAAAGTAAAAGTGAAACGAAATCATTAAGAGGTCTTTTTATACACAAAAAAAGTAAATATTTTCTTATCAGAAATTTTCCAAATTAATAATGAAAAATTGATAATTATTATAGGATAGGGTCATTGCTGAAAAACGCAAAAATGCAAGGCAATTAGACCTTAAGGTTGGAATGTGGAAAAAAGTAAAAAAGTGAAAGGTAATTAAAAATCATAATTAGTAATTAAGAGGTGATTATGACGTCACTAACAATCTATTAAGCCACAGGGCAAGCCGGCCATACTATCCCATATTCTACTACTATTATCATCTAGAAGGCCTAAAACAAGCAAATTTTCAAGAATTTTTCATCCAAAACATTTTTCACTAAATCTCGAAAAGAATGAAAATTTTGTCTTGCTGTTTTTACTTCTGTTAATTTCTGGCCATTTTCCTAATTCAATAAAGAAAAACTCAAGTTTTAAAAATTTAAGTAAAAAAAAATTAAGAAAGCCCAAGCGCTGCAGGTGAAAACTTTTACAACTGTGATGGTCTATTTAAATTTGAAAACACAGGTATGAGTTCTAGCGCCGCAGGCGAAAATTTTAAACCCGAATAAAAAAAGTTAAAATGCTAAAGCGCCGCAGGTAAAATGTTTTACGAATTTGAAGCTGGACTTGGAAAAGAGCCTGCATATTTGCTTCGCTTTGTGCCCTTATCGTTCTGGGGGAGTAAAAGAGCTATAGCGCCGCAGCTTTTTTTAGAAATTTCATAGTTCATTCATTTTAATTTTAGGCCATTTTTTTTAGAAATTTCATAGTATATTTTAATTATAAAAGTGTTACTATTCAGAGTTCAAATGAACTATGAAATTTCTAAAAAAAGCGAAGTGTTTTCATTGCCGTAAACACATTTCTTTCTAAAAAAATTTCGGTATTAATTTTAAATGTTTTATGTACACATAATTATGTAATAAAATAATAATAATAAAATATTACACAAGTAAAATAAAGATTTAAGTACTATTTTTAAAAATTTAGCCATATGCAAAAAAAAAGAAATAAATAAAATTAAAATAAAACATTAAAATAAAAAAAAAACTGTAAAATTGTATATTTATTTTAGTAAACCCTTGCTCGACGACGTGTGCCACCGGGGGTACACTAACGACTTGCATGAGGGCAGACTTGCGCCACCGTTGGTACACGGTCTAATGCATTTTAAATGGGCCGCAAAATCCATACGGCTGTAGTTGAGTTTTACCGAAAACACCGTCGTCGCGATGTAGTCAATGAACTAGAACTTCTCTAGTTCATTGGATGTAGTGGGGTAGTAAATCAATCTTTTATTATAGGATTTATAGCAAAGTAATATTTAAAAATATTAATTTTAAAAAATATCCCTTAAAGTTTTGCAACCGTTTATATTTTGGCAGGTATACACAGTTGCATAACTATAGGACAATTGTAATCATATGTTAGGAGTGCCTATGTGCAGCTTTTATGCAGCGTTTTGATAAACTGCGCATGCGCACGCACATGCGCTGACCGTTTGTCAATATGTTATTTTAAATGAAAAACATTTTTTTACAAAAAAAAAACATCAAACAGACGCCAAACCCCCTCATTATAAAAAAAAAGTCCAAACCAAGAAAAAAACAAAACAAACTCCTGCACAGAGAGCTGCATTTAGGCGCTTGTCATATGTTGGCTGTTGCAGTTTAAGCAACGAACTAATAAGAAGAGAAGAGTTGTTAGTTCGTTTGGTTTAAGGCTAATATAACAAAGTGATCGATTTGGTTCTAAATATTAATAAAAAAGACATGTTTGTATTTAAAAGTGATTGTTTATTCTAAATTATGTGATTGTTCAGTTTGTGTAAACTAATTAAAGCCAAAATAGCTATTACACTAAATTATCTGCCATTGTTATTAATTTAACGAAAATAAACATGCATTAAACTTATAAAGAACTTTCACTTTCGGGTTTAGACCGTGTTAATGGATTTTCACTTTCCGACGTTTCGTCTCTTACTACTAGAGACATCTTCAGGGATTAATCTGAAAAAAAAAACAGAATTTTGTAGTGTTTTTTTTTTAAATCATATTTCCGTGGTTAACACTTAGTAATTTGAAAATCCAATTTTAATGTATTTTTTCTCTATTTTAGGAAAATTAATGGGTAATTTGTTTTGCATAATTGAAAAGCGCGTGAAATGTATTTTTAGATAAGGCTTTTACCATGTCTGTAAGTTTTATGGTTGATAAGCTATACGCAACTAACTAGTCGCGCGCATGCAGGTATGTTTAAAGTTTTAATTGGTGTATCCCAGTAATTAAAATAGTTAGAGAGTTAAAAACCATTGTTATATGTGTCTTTTAACACTATAAATAAATGCTAAAAGTTACAAAAAAATTAAAAATTGTCCGTCAGACTTCCGAGATTTCACTCAGAAAGTCTCGTAAGCGCGGCGTTCTATCTACAGCTTTTGTAAGCATATTAGACACCCAGGGCCGATCATGCACGGCACGTTGCTTACTAGACGGTTGCTCAGAGTCTAGTTTTATAACAGAAGAAGTATGTAACAAATTAAAATTAAATTTTCAAAGTACAAATGTCACCATTTTAGGTATTAACAATAAAACTTCAAATATTTACAAATGTGTACAAACCACTATAAAATCTAAAGTAAACAATTTTTCCTCTATTGTCGATTGTTTAGTAATTCCTGAAATAACCGGTAACATTTCAAGCTTTGAGTTACACGCTAGGGAACTAAACATGCCACAAGGCATATCTTTGGCCGATCCTACCTATAAAAAGTCCAAACCGGACAAAATCGATATTTTAATTGGCGTAGATCTTTTTTGGGAGCTATTAGGTCAAGGTCAAATAAAGTTACAAGGCAAACTAATACTACAAAATACAAAACTTGGGTGGATTTTAGGTGGCTCTTATTCATACAATTTTTCAAACTTTTTAAACTGCCACTTTACAAAAACTATTGATATTCAAGAACAGCTGTCAAATTTTTGGGAAATTGAATAGCTTCCGGAAAAAACTCCGCTTTCTAAACAAGAGCAATTCTGTGAACATTTTCAAAAAACTACCCAGCGAGAATACGACGGTAGATTCATCGTGTCTATGCCCTTAAAACGAGAAATTAGCGACTTGGGCGATTCCTACGAAATTGCGCGCCGGCGTTTTTTGGCATTAGAGAAAAAATTTAGCAAAAACCCCTCAATAAAAGCGAAATACGTACAATTTATGAGGGAAATATCAGAATTTACAGCATATGTCAGAATTTCAAAATGTGGGATCGACGCAAAAATTTTACTTTTTACCCCATCATAGTGTTTTAAAGCAAAATAGCATTAGTGGTTTTTGACGGTTCCTGTCCCACGTCTACGGGGGTATCTCTAAATGATATTCAAATAGTAGGACCGACAATACAACCGGACCTTTTTTCAATTTTGGTACGTTTTAGGTCATATAACTTCGTGGTAGCTGCCGATATTGAAAAAATGTACCGACAAGTGTTAATAACAGAAGACCAAACGCCTCTTTTGCTAATACTTTGGCGTGAAAATGACACTGACCCCTTAAAAATTTATAGTTGTGTGCACCGTAAAATACGGCACAGCAAGTGCAAGTTTTTTGGCCATCAGGGCTCTCTATCAATTAGGTTTAGATTCAGCGTCAAAGTACCCAGAAGCATCTAAAAGTATTATTAACGACTTTTACGTCGACGGCTGGGGCTCAAACGCGCGAAAAAATGGTCGAACTAGCAAATAAAGTCAAAGAAATTTTGGGTACTGCTGGTTTCAAGCTACGCAAATGGAAATGAAACGATCCTTCTATAGTCAAAAATATTACAAATGTAGAAACTGATTCAGAAACTCGGGAACTTGGTTTAGGTGACAATCCCAAAACATTGGGACTTTACTGGAACAACAAGCGCGATATATTACTTTATGCCACAAACGAATTTCGGGAGTCGGTCATAACCAAATGAACAATGCTCTCCATTATTTCAAAAATCTTTGACCCGTTGGGCCTCCTAATGCCTTATACAGTTTCATCAAAAATTACCTGCGCTGATAGTATTGAGCTACAAATTCACGCTTTTTCAGACGCATCAGAAAATGCGTACGGCGCATGCGTCTATCTGAAATCGGTGAATTTGCGGGGGACGTTCTTGTTCGCTTAATTTGCGCAAAATCCAGAGTGGCACCCACGAAAAAATCAACCATACCGCGACTTGAGCTTTGCGGGACACTCGTTTTGGTCAAATTGATAGAAAAATTAAACCAATCCCTAAAATTAAATATTGACAAGACATTTTGTTGGTGCGACTCAACAATAGCCCTGTGCTGGATTAAAACAGATCCAAGCAATTTACAACAATTTGTGGGTAACAGAGTGGCACAAATACAGAATCTAACTAGTTCTTACCAGTGGCGTCACGTGCCAACAGGGGATAACCCCGCAGATTATCTAAGTCGCGGAGTTTCCGCTACTCAACTCATAAATCTGGCAACATGAAGAAAATCAGAATCCGAGTGGCCATCCGGACCAATGTACTTAAAGGTATACCGGAGCTACGAAAGAATGTTAAAGCCCATGTTTCACAAACAAAATATCAATTAATAAATTTTGATAACTTTTCCAAATTGTCTCATTTAGTACGCGTTGTTGCCTATATTTTCAGATTTTGCAATAACACAACTAAAAATAAATCAAACCACACAGGGGTTCTAAAAGCCGACGAATTAAAAAAAGGCATTGTGTTACCTAATCAAGCAGGCGCAAAATGAGTCATTCCAAACAGAAATAGACTTATTAACAAAAAACCAATCAGTCATTAAAGGAAAATTACTCAATCTCAATCAATTTCTAGATAAAGATGGCATAGCGCGAGTGGGGGGCAGATTAGAAAACTCTAATCTAAGTTTTCAAACAAAGCACCCTATAATTTTATTGACCAGTCACAAATTCTCGAAACTTCTATTTGAGCAGGAACATATCAAGCTAATGCATGGAGGGCCACAATTGTTACTCTACACTGTACGACAATAATATTGGGTGGTTCGGGTCGTAACTTAGCGCGAAAAACGGTTCACAGCTGTGTCCCATGTTTTAAAGCGAAACCCAAAACTTCAAATGCATTTGTGGGTAACTTGCCTGCTCCAAGAGTTAATCCTGTGCCGCCCTTTTACAATTCAGGGGCGGACTATGCTGGTCCTTTTTACATGAAAGATCGAAAGGGTCGCGGCCGAAAAGTGGTAAAATGTTACGTTAGTTTGTTTGTATGTCTCTGTACTCGGGCTATTCATCTTGAGTTAGTCTCATATTTAACAAGTAAGGCGTTCATTTCTAGCTTAAAAAGACTTATAGGGAGGCGTGGCAAGCCATACGCCATATACAGTGATAATGTTACTGATTATCAGGGGTCTATAATGAGCTGCAAGAGTTGCATGAATTAAAGTATTTTCTGGCACTTCATTTCTTCATTCATTAAAAAGATAAACAATAGTCGTAACAAATGTAAAACAACTTGGAACCTAATTAATAACAAGTTAGGTAGATCAAAAAAAGAAGCTGGCATAAATAAAATAAGCGTTGATTCTAACATTTTTACAGATCCCACTGCTATTGCTAATGTTTTTGGTAATTATTTTGCAAACATAGCTGAAAAAACTGTAAATAATCACTTTGGTGCTAATGTATACTCGGAATATGAATTACCTAATATTGTCGGTAGTTGTCCATTTAAAATTTTTCCCGTGTGTGAATCGGATGTTATAAATGCCTTGTCCAGCTTTAAAAATAAAAAGTCCTGTGGTAGAGATGGAATATCTGCAGATGTATTCTTAAAGGTGACAGATTTAATTGTTAAACCTATAACTTATTTTTCTGTTTTTTATTTTTCTCTCGTTCTTAATATATAAATTATATGTGAAATCTTCTTAATAGAACAGTATATAGCAAAAATTTAAATTTAAAAAACTATATTTATCTATATACAGGGTGTTCCAGAACTCGCGTACCGAA